>QOZY01000034.1:0-474177 GCA_003351005.1 Cystobasidiaceae sp. HBUAS51001 | reverse complement strand
CGGGAAGCACCAGTACCACCATCGTGACCAGCAATGAGAATGTGATCTGCCTTGGCCTTTGCGACACCTGAAGCGACGATACCGACACCGACTTCAGAGACCAGCTTGACAGAAACTCGGGAGCGAGGGTTGGAGCACTTGAGGTCGTAAATCAGCTGCTTGAGATCCTCGATGGAATAGATATCGTGATGTGGTGGTGGTGAAATGAGACCAACTCCTGGTGTGGAGTGCCTGGTCTTGCCAATAGACTCGCTGACCTTGTGGCCTAAATGCATACGAGAAATTTAGTGGCGGGCCTTTTGTTCAAAAATTCGCAGCCCCATTGGGGCTGCTGTCCACGCACCTGGCAGTTCACCTCCTTCGCCGGGCTTGGCGCCTTGGGCCATCTTGATTTGTAACTGATCTGCGTCTGCGAGATAATTGCTCGTAACACCAAAGCGGCCCGATGCAATTTGCTAAAAGCGCACGAATCGGTCAAAGCCCGTCATAGAAGCAGTCAAAAGTGACTTACCTTGATAGCAGAGCGCATAGAGTCTCCGTTAGGTAGAACATCAGATCTGGTAGCGTCCTCACCACCTTCACCAGTGTTCGATTTGCCACCAAGCCTGTTCATGGCGATGGCGAGTGTAGAGTGCGATTCCATGGAAATAGATCCATAAGACATGGCACCAGTGCAGAAGCGCTTGACAATCTCCTGCCATGGTTCAACCTGATCGATGCTGATTTCGTTGCATCCGGTAAAGTCAAAGTCGAGCAGACCACGCAGGGTGACAGCTCGGACTTGCTGGCGGGCATTCTCGGCATAGGCGTCGTATGCCTTCTGATTCTTGGTGCGCACTGCATCTTGCAGGTTGGCAATACCTGCAGGATCGTTGATGTGTGCTTCACCTCCATCCCGCCAATGATATTCACCAGTCTCTGGAAGACCAGGAGGAATAGGAATGTCACGCGAAGGGTAGCCGCGCTCGTGATACTCGAAAGCATCCATGGCAAGGAGCTCGAAAGTAGCACCCTGGACTCGACTGGCAGTGCCGACAAAGCACTTGTCGATGACCTCCTTGTGCAGACCCAGAGCTTCGAAGATCTGGGCGCCCTTGTAAGAAGCAAGGCAGGAGATACCCATCTTGGACATGACCTTCAGTATACCGTTGTCTGTGGCATGCTTGAAGTTGTTGATGATCTGCTTCTGGGTCATCTCCTTCTTGACAAGTCCCTCGCGATGGAACTTGAGCATGGTCTCCATGATAAGGTATGGGCAGACACCATCTGCACCGTAGCCGACAAGTACACAAATGTGGTGCACCTCACGAGCCTCGCCGGTCTCGACGAGGAGCGCGATCCTGCTTCGCTGCTTGGTAGCAATCAGGTGATGATGAACGGCACCGCATGCAGCGACTGCAGATGCGGCAACACGGTCGGCAGACATGTTACGGTCGGACAAGATAACGACGCGGATCCTGTCGGTGACAGCCTGGCTGGCCTCCTTGCAGATCCTGTCGATGGCAGCCTGGTAGCCACCAAGACCTTCCTTCTTGTCGAAAGTGAGGTCAAGCGTGCGAGATGGCCAAGTTGGGTAGACTGCGCTCAAGTGCTTGAGAGCGTTGAGCTCCTCGATGTCGAGAACAGGAGATGGCAGCAAGAGACGACGGCACTGACGAGGAGTGCGGTCGAGCAGGTTACCTTCAGCACCGACAGAGCATTCGAGCGACATGACGATGCTCTCTCGAATAGGATCAATAGGAGGGTTGGTGACCTGAGCGAAGAGCTGACGGAAGTAGTCGTAGATGAGGCGCGGCTGAGTGGTCACGCAGGCCAGAGCAGTGTCGTTACCCATAGAGCCGAGAGCTGTTAAAAAAGCGAGGCATAAGCATGCGAATGGGCCAAGTATCAAAGACATAGTCAACGCACCTTCTTTGCCATCAGTAACCATAGGACGCATAAGGAGCTCCATCTGCTCGAAAGAGTAGCCGAATGCGAGGACTCGTGGATCGGTAGAGACGGTAGTATCGTCAAGGTGGACTTCGATGTCCTCGCCTTGCTTTCGCTCATTGGCAATAATGACGGGAAGCTGGAGCATCTGAGCGTCATACCACTCCTTGAAAGGCTGCTTGGCGGCCGAGTTCATCTTGAGCTCCTTGTCGTCGACCATGCGGCCTTCAACGGTGTCGACGAGAAGCATCTTGCCTGGTTGCAAGCGACCCTTGCGGACAATCTTCTCCGGCGCAATGTAAATGGTACCGACCTCGGAGGCACAAATCATGACATCGTCGGTGGTAGTGATCCATCGGCATGGTCGAAGACCGTTTCGGTCCAGATTGGCACCGCAGTACCGACCATCGGAGAAGACAAAGAGAGCTGGACCATCCCATGGCTCCATGAGGCATGCAGCCCATTGGTAGAAGGCGACCTTCTCGGGTTCCATGTCCTTGTTGTCCTGCCAAGCCTCGGGAATCATCATCATGACAGCCTCGGGTAGGGTGACAACACCGTTCACGACGAGCAGCTCGAGAACGTTGTCAAAAGCGGCAGAGTCGGATCCACCAGTCTCAATGATGGGGTAGAGCATCTCGAGTTCGTCACCGAAGAGCTCGGACTTGAGGTTGCCCTCACGAGCTCGCATCCAGTTCTTGTTGCCTCGAACGGTGTTGATCTCACCGTTGTGTGCGGCCCATCGCATTGGCTGCGCTCGGTCCCACGATGGGAAGGTATTGGTCGAGAAACGCGAGTGGACCATGCAGAAGTGGGAGGAGAAGCGGGCGTGATTGAGATCATGATAGTAGTTGTAGACCTGGATGGGGGCAAGCTGGCCCTTGTAAACGATGAGCTCTGCCGACAGCGAGCAGATGTAGAACCACTTGGCGAGAGTGATAGTGTGCGTGGCTGCCTTGCGGAGCACGTAAAGCTGGCGGTTGAAGTAGCCACGGTCAAAAGCCTTGTCGGTCTTTGCGGGCTCGAGGCCGGCACCAAAGTGGCTCTTGAGCACGACGACAGGCTGAAGAATTTCAGGCTCCCTCGAAAGAGCGGCAGGTCCAAGGATAGTATTATCCTTGGGCACCTCTCGCCAGCCAAGGACGGCGAGGTCGAGCTTTTCAGCGATATCTGCAAAGATGCCCTTGTGCTCCTCGAGCACTGCTGCATCGCGAGGCTTGAAGAAGAGATTACCGATGGCATACTGGCCAAGGGGAGGGAGAGTGATACCCAGGTCTCGGTCCATCTCCTGCAAATGGCAAGACGAAGGGTCAATACTGGCATTGGCACCCACTTGGTGGCGAATGCACTTACTCGTCGGAAGAAGTCGTCTGGCATGGCAACCATGACACTGGAGATGAAGAGATTTAATTAAGTACAAGCAGAGACGTTTGCTTTTAGGATATGCCCCACCCTGCACCATCACCGTCGCGGCTGTCTGCACCGACGGCACCTCGATGGGTCATGTTGCACAGCAAGCCTGAGGAGGCAATCATGCGTGAGCTTGTGACTCGGAAAGAGGCCGTAGCGAGCTAGAAGCTACTCACTTCGAGCATCGCTGACCTGTAGACGAATAGAATATCATATCACGTCAGCATAGTACCCTGTGAGAAGCCTAGCCAGCCTCGCCGTGGCGACCCGAGTTGTGGCGAGTCATTGCTTGGTTGAGGCATGTTGGAGCAAGACTTACAATCTTGTGCGACGGGATACCTTTGATGTGGCATGCAAATCCGACACCGCAGCTGTCTTGCTCATTCTCAGGGTCGTACTGTATGTGGTTAGAGACGGGTGCGGCGGCCAAAAGTCAGCTTTCATGCGAGGCGATCCGTAGTGACAGCTGTCGAGGCTCACCAGACCCTGAGCGGCGGGGAGGTTTCCAGCCCACGACGTCTCATCTCTGAGCACGCCGGGAGCGTAGCTGTCTAGAACATCGACCTCTGCATCGCTGTCTCCAGACGAGGCGGCGTCGCTGAACGATGCGGCGCCGTCAGAGTCGGAAGACGAGGCGATGGGCGTATCGAAGTGGTCTCGTTCGTCGTCGAGCCCGGCGAAGCGTACGCGCGAGGCGGACACTGCGGGCTTCTCGAGCTTCCTGGAGCGAGTGCTGGTGGTGTGTGCGTCTGTGTGCTCGAAAGCGGGTGCGCCAGCTGGGTGCATCGCAGGTGCTGCTGTTGCGTGTGCAGGATTGCGATGTGGGAGAAGAAAGGAAGAAGAAAGCGCCCCAGCCAGCCAGCCAGCGGCGAGCCAAAAGTCACGGCGGCGAAAAAATACAGGCGAGGACGGGGGACCCCCCAGCCAGATGCGGGAATGCGGGCGGACGGGCAACAGACAAGCACAGGCAGGCATCTGAGGCAACAGACCTTGACTACACCAACAGACAAACCACTCTGACTGGCTTTTGCGCTTTTACATCCCCTCCCACGCCCATAAACGCCTCCCAGCTCGACCAGCTCATCGGCCTTTGCCCAGGTTCCGATAGGTGCAAAAGCACGATCGCATCCCGACCCCTCTTTTGGGCCCCTACGCTCGTCCTTGGTGCTTTCGTTTCTTTTGCTTTGTTGATGCGCGTTGTTGATGCGCGCGCTTTCTCTGGCAGCTTTCGCAGACAACCAGACTTTTTTGCAACCCCATCACATGACGACACGCTCCCTAAGACTCTCGCCTAGCATCGACCACGCCCTCTGCTATTTCATGGGGGACTTGCAAGTTCGTTGACTCTTTTTCAGCAGAATTCCAGCGGTTAGCGGCTTGGACGCGGCGGTATCGTAGGAACACATGGGCGTCGACGATACGATGGATTGGGAGGACTGAACGCGATCCTAGTGCTTCTACGCACTGCCAATGACGAGGCTTTATAATATGCTGCTCTACAGCAGAAACCCATGCTTCTTGCAGCACTGAGTGCTAAAACGCCCCCTATCTTCCCAGCCTCCGACAGCCGACGGCCAGGCATCCCAATTCAAACTGATAAGCCCATCGCTCTCTTCAAGCAGCTCTCGCAAGCTTCAAAGCAGCACAATCCTCATCTTTCCAGTCTTGCGCGTCGCATGAACATCCTCTCCATACGCATATACTCACTCGCTTCGGACCCGGTACCTTCCGCCCGTCGTATCTGGTGCCCCGGATCTAGGCTCTCGCCCCCAGCACGCTAATGCACTGGCTCGTCGCCACGCCGGCTAAACCGAGCACGTCTCTACGAACGTTGAGTGCCAGCCAGTCACGGTGCAAGCAAAGACTTGACTGTACAGTACTCTGATTGACTGCACATTCAGCTACTGGCAGTCAATGTCGTCCTTCGGCATGAAGCCCTCCTGCAGTGCTGATGCCCAGTCTATAATACGCTGACACTCACATGCATCCAGACGAAGATTGTCAGACCTACATACAGTTCATAATCTGGATGGTCTGACACACTGTATAGCCAGCTTTTCGCCGTGCGATGATATGGCATCCTGACTGTCTCTTGCATGCGTCTCCATGGGTGGTGCAAGCGTACTGCACACTTTGAAACAACCTCCTTTCTTCCGCTTTGCTGCTTCCAAAGCAGCAGGTGCTGATTTCTTGCTAGACAAGGCTCATAAATCTGCGTACTGACTACTAGCTGCTAAAACCATCAAGCCAGTACAGCCTCCGCCGACCCTTTTGCAGCATACGCCTACGTTGATATCCTGTAGCCTAAGGCAACAACATTTGGCTATTGCGGTTGGATCGTGCTTGTCCTAGAGATGATTGCCGACCTCTGAAGGGCTCTTGCATCCTACGCATACTCAGAGTCTGTGTTGTGGCTGCTAATGAATCCCTGTACGTAGCAGCGAGAGGTGCCGCATGCAGGCTCTGCCCTGGCTCCCCTCCTGAATCTGAGCTGGGCGAGACGAATGTCAAGGGAAGGTGCTACTGGAGCTATGCACCAAAATTCAACAATTCTGACAGTCTGGATTCAGGTCAAGACTTAGGACTTCCAGCAGATCTGCACCAGTTGGCTCCCGTAGCTTTTTAACCGAGACTCCAGGACACTCGCTTACACAGGCGGTCTCAGCCTGGTCCTCGCAAAACTCGAGCAACAACTGTGCCAGAGTCATCCATTTGGGTAGACCAAGCCCCTCAGGATGCATGAAACACCACACCAGAGCTCATTTGACGGCTTTTGGGCTTGAATAGCTGGTTAGACTCTCAGTGATTTCGCACGTTTGCGACTAGGAGACAATGCTACGGTTGGCTGGAACAGTAACATTGACATGGATTGACTGGCACACGAGCTGAGTTAAGCTGAGATGACCCGCCGCTTTGTGCCGGAGACTGCAGATGTAGCCAACTTCTTGTCTTGCAATTGGGGCGTAAAGTAGGCTGCGGCCAAGATTGATCAGCAGGCTCGTCTGCACCAAGACCTTTCAATTGACGCTGAATGCGAGGGCGGTCAGAGATAGGAAGTAAATTATAAGACTTGAAGCGTGTCGAACTGTGAATTTGACTATGCATCAGAGGTTCAGCTCGCACAGCAAAGCACTTTCAGCTTCCAGTTTAATACAATTGCGCGTCGTGGGGATGAGCAGGTCCTTCAGCACACGTCAAGTGCGTTAACGTATCATCTGATGATGCCGCAGCATCTGTCTGAGTGCGAAACTGCATGTATAAGTCGCTGGGCCAGAATCACGCTGACGCCACCTTCATCACACCAACATGCACTTTCAGACATGGGAAAATTGGGCTGTGCACTGCATTTACCTCAGCCTTGGAGTTACTGTTGTGTGGCGCTACTTCGTGTACGCTGAGCGTGACTTGTATTGGAAGACATGTGAGGTCTGCGGCCAGGCTGACCGCGCGTCTCCAGCAAGGCCCCCGCCGCTGGCCTACCTTGATCAGCGCCCGACTCCCACCTTCATATACCGGCAGCGCATACGCAATGGCTACCAACAACCCAGAATGTAGGTCTAGTCTGTTCGTCTAGTGGCCGCGCGCCCGCCTGCTGGGGACAGCGCGCTCACAGCCGAAGGCGTGTCATCGAGAGGCCCCTCTGCACTTGAGCTGACCCTGCCATTCCTCTGTCGCTACACAGACGATTACCTCTTCAAGCTCCTGCTCATTGGCGACTCTGGCACGGGCAAATCATGCTTGCTGTTGAGGTGCGTCGGCCGCGCTCAGTGCTAGACTGGTCGAGGAGGTGGCTGACGTGCATGAGCACATTCAGGTTCGCCGACGACACGTACACGGACTGTAAGGGAATGTCTGCGAGGGTGCCAGGCGTATGCGAGCCACGTGCTGAGTACAGTATGCCTCGTTTCCATATGCTCCACACAGCCTATGTGTCTACAATTGGTGTCGATTTCAAGATCCGCACGCTTGAGCTCGAGGGCAAGACTGTCAAGCTGCAGATTTGGGACACGGCAGGGCAGGAACGCTTCAGGACCATCACTTCGAGCTACTACCGCGGTGCACACGGCATTATCGTCGTCTACGACGTCACAGACCAGGTTGGTCACCCGCGGCGCCCTCGTCAGTGCGCGTCCTTGCACAGCTGACCCTTGCTTCGCTCAATCCGCCAGGACACATTCGCCAACGTCAAGACATGGTGAGTGCAAAGACCTGCGCGTCTTGTCTGCAGCTTCTGCTGACTTGAATGTCCCAGGCTCGGCGAGATTGAGCGTTATGCAGTTGAGGGCGTGAACCGTCTGCTGGTTGGCAACAAGTCCGATCTTGTGAACAAAAAGGTCGTGGATACCAATGTGGCAAAGGAGTTTGCAGACTCGCAAGGCATTGTGAGTGGCTCTGGCACTCGCGAATAGGAACAGAAAGCTTACACAATCTCGTACAGCCTTTCCTCGAGACTTCAGCGAAGAACGCAACCAACGTTGAGCAAGCGTTCTACACGATGGCAGGCCAGATCAAGGAACGCATGGCCGCGACACCCGTCGCAGGCGCAAACAAGACAGTCAAGGTCGGACAAGGGCAGAGCCTGGAACAATCGAACGCAGGCGGATGCTGTTAGTCGGCGCCCTGTTCACTGTACTGTGGGATCCGTGGTAGTGGTTCGCAGGGCTTTGCTTGGGGCCTCGAGCTGTTCATCTCTTACCAGCTCCTAGTCTGCGCATGTCAAAGCTTCAACTTGTCAGGCAACGAATCAGTGCATCTAGCTTGTAGGCAGTGTAGCTCTGATTGAAGCGATTGTACGCGCTTGATGTTTGGCCTCTGCACGCGATCTCGTCTTGACTGTCGCCACCGTTCGTCCAGTTGGCGCATGTGTGCACGCTGCCAACTGTTCACCCACGAACAGCACAGCTGCCACTGATGCGATGCCCGGTGGAATTGGCTCATGGCTGCCCTCGCTGGCGTGGGCGACCCTGCCGCAAGGCTGGCAGCTCCCAAGCTTGCCGGCCTTCACGACGCGACACTGGCAGCAACGGCTCCTGCGCTACCTGATCCGCAGGACGTTAGGCGGGGTACTGAGGCTGCCAGACGACGACATTGAGAACAGCACCTTCTTAGATGCTGACCTGGCTAGCGGCAGTCTCAGGTTGCGTGATGTGGAGCTTGATGAAGGTGTAAGCGCAAGCCGGATCTGGATGCAGACCCCAATTCTGACTCGCCAGATCTGCAGGCTATCAACGGGCTGCTCCGACAGCAGCTATCAAGCTCTGGAGTCTCTGGTACATTAAAGTCTGGACGCATAGCTAGCATCGAAGTCCTGGTGGGCGGCACCACTGCTTCGCCACAGTGTGGTACCGGAGATGCTCTTGCCCTCAGCGCAACCGAACGCCTCTTCAGCGCACCCGTCTCGATAAACATCACTGGTTTGACATTGGACTTTCGGATAGACGCCTTGCCTGTAAGTCCAGGTGGAAAGCAGCCAGCAAGTCCCGGATATGGTCATGCTGCCCATGAAGCGACCGCAGGCGTTATGGATCTGGGAGCAAGCATCCACTACATTGCCTCCGACTTTGTAGAGGGAACTTCCTCACCTGCCAGTCCATCCGAGTCGTATACGGCAGATGCCTCACAATCTATCAGTCTGCCGGGCGGTTTCGAAGATCGCAGCGGCAGTCCCGACAATGCAGCTCAAGGCCAGGCGCTGGAAACGCAGGTCGGCATCGTTGCAAAGATTGTCGAGACCTTGCTTGCAAGACTTCAGCTGTCTATCAGCGACGTTACAGTCAAGTTGTCGCTTGCTGGGCAGTGCGATTTTGAACTGGCGATACAGAGGCTTTCTTCTGTTGCCAATACTACGCAGAAGGGCAATCTTAATACCGCAACTCGTACACTCGTACTATCTGGCTTCGATGTTTGCTACCTTTCATCGACGGCAGAAGAAGACCATCAGGCTGAAGACAAAGGAAGGAAGGCATACGCTAGCACCTCCGATGACAGCGCGTCTATCGGATCGTCAGATGACCTTGCTATGAGCGTGGCTGTTCAGGATCTCCGACAATCTCTTATCCAAGAAACGGATATACGCAAAAGCAAGTCCAACGACTTGGAGCAGTCGTTCACTTCGGATGATTCCGGTGGCCACAGTATATATGAAGACTTCGATGCCAGCGTGAACCTTGTGGAGGAGGTCGGGAGACCCTTAGAAGACAGTGCCGAAAAGCAGCAGCTGCGAGCGCATCGAAAATACCGCATCTTTGGTCTTTTCCCGGATGTAATCTCCAAAGATTCACGGCCCTCGGACGTGACGGTCCACATCATCACCACAGCGTTTGCTCCGGTCCCGCTAGGAGCTGCGTCTTCGCCATCATCTGGCCGTGCAAGTCCTGTCACGAGGATCGAAATGCAGGCACCATTTGTAGCAGCTTTCGTCAATTTCAAAATGGTGGACAGCTGCCTTTCTTTCTTTCGTTCGGTCCAGGCCCCCTCATTGTCTACTGCCCGGGATGATGCCAGTGACAGCTCTCGTGCCACTCCGCCCTCGCTTGTTCTCCATTCCAAGATACAAGGTTTCAAACTTTTCACAAATCTAGGGCTGGAAACGCTATCGCTATCGAAACTCGTTAAGATGGACACCTCGGGCTGCAGATCGCCTCTTGTCTACCTCTTTTTTGACAAGCTGGAGCTGGCACATCGGACCGAGTCGAGCGATGGCAAGCTTACAATCCAGGATTTTGGCTTGGCAATAAGGCCGCAGGGCCGAGCAGCGTACCATCCAATTGTGCTGCCCGATCCTGGTCTGCTGTGGCTGTATGATGTCGAAGCTACAGCCGTGAAAGCCCGCACTCCACAAGAGGGAGATTGGGGACGAGCCACGTATTCTTCGCTTCAGGAATGGCGGACGCATTTGCCTAATAATGCAGCGTCCATGTCCGCAAGCACCCGGCTTCCGATGCTCAAGGATGCCGTAGCCAGCCGTTGGACATCTGCCAATATCGAGGTCAACATGCAGCCGATACAAATTTGGCTCGATACCGAGCTGATTCTCGAGAGTCTGCAAGCCATGGAAGCGGCACTCGCTCGCCGGGCACTCCGATACACTCCCATCTCCCAGACAGGTGCGGCAGGCCCTGGTACCGAAGGAAGGCAGCTTTCAAGCCGGCACTTGTCTTTGACTGTTCCTTGCGCACGCATTAATTTTCGATGTCCGTCACTGCCTAAAGAGGGGCAAAGTGCTGGACAGCTACGCGGTGGTCTTGTTTCGATCGATGTCCATGACCTCGTCGCCAAACAAGCATCAGCGAATAGGACTCGGCCTCCCCGTCGCGACGCGTCACAATTGGTCATGTCAAACGTATTCGTACACGCTTCGACTCGTGACCTGCGGTGTAAGCAATACCTTCGTCGTGTTTAACGTATCTGACAAGCACTGCACCTTGTTCCTAGACCGATCTTGTCTGTTGAAGATTGCAAGTGGCTCGCGCAAGCATGCGGTTGTTGTGACTCTCGAGCAGTCTTTGGAGAAGAAGCCGGAACAATCTCAGATGCATGTCTCGGTAACGCAGGTAACAGCTTGGCTAGACAAGCGAGCTGCTAGTGCGGTCCAATACCTCGCAGACGACGCCGGTCAGACGCTTGCTAGGATCAATTCGCTGGTTTCATCGATTTTGTCAGCTTTTCGATCTCCTCAGATCGGCCAAAGTGTGCCTTCTGCTCCTATACGGTCCGACGCAACCTCACTGGCACCCAACGAACCAGATAGCTTGAGCATCGAGCTGCTAGAAGGTGAGCAAAGGGCTAGCATGAGCGACTATCGGCTGAAATTCATGTGACCACTAGGCAAGGCTTCACTCGACTTGTCGGGCCGACACGCAAGCGCTTCACGTTCTTGTGATATCACCCTTCGTCAAGCCCTCGTAAGGGTAGGGACAGGAACCAAAAGAGTATGTCCTCCAAATTTGCCATACGATTTGCATCTAAGTGGCTTTCTGAATCAGCAGAATGAGCTTGCCTTTATCCTGAAACTAGCGGGGATCGATGTCGTCGATAGCATCACAGATGCAGAGAGGTCCTCGACAAGACCACTCTTCCAGTGTTATCAGCCACCCCAGGCCGGTTGCTTGCATTTGAGACTTACTTCTTCGACCGATCAGAACCTGGCAAAGTCCTCTCGTCTCAAGTGTAGATTGCATGGACTAGAAGTGGTTCTTTCTCCGGATCTCACAATTCTAGAGGACGTCGCCCAATGTCTCAAGACTCCGCCGGGCGCTTTCAGCGATGTAGAGCCTACGCAAAGTACAGGTATCACCGTCGAACTGCAGGAGTGCAGGGTGAGGGCCTTCCCGCGAAGCCTACCTTCGGCGGTTGTTCTCCATGTTCAAAGTTTGCGGTTTCGGACCCTTTTGAGTCTTAAGGCATCACTACAGCAGTATCATCTGGACATGGCGGGTCTTCAATTGTGGGTCATCGATGTCAGAAGTCAGGACACGCGCACGATGAGGTCTTTGAAGGTGAGCCTCGCACAGTAATTTTCGTCCTAACTGAGCTGACTATATCGCACAATCATAGAATGCTGGTTATGCTCAGCTACTCACGCAGCAAGGATTATCGATGCGTGCTGCAGTTGCTCAACCGAGCAAGATCACGACCATCCTGTTACAGAAGGTCGACGGAACATGCATTGCGACCTGCCCGGACACCCTTCTTACGCTTTCCGCATTCTTGAGCGATTGCGCTCTGCCCGCGAAGGGTTCACCGACAGACGAAGGTGCAGCAGCATCTGACCTTTCGGCATCAATTATGCTGTCCCGTCCAAGTCATGCATTTCCTTGGACAATTAAGGAGCAAAGCACAGCTGGGCAGTACGAAGTTGTCTCCGATGTTGATGGGGACAGTATAGCAGTACATTCGAGTACAATGAAGGTACTGGTGGATCACGAATGGCTTAATCAAGCCCGACGACCCTCGTCAAAGCGTACTGCTTCGCCTGCCTTCACCTTACGTGCACGACTTACCACCTTCAAGCTTTCTCTCTACGAGGGCTACGACTTCGAGCGAACGCAATGTCACATTAAGAGGACAGTGAAGGCCACGCGGAGAAAATTGGAGAAGATTCGTCAACTGCTGGCCGAAGGACAAGTCCCAGATCAAACCATGCAAGAAGCGGCGGACACCCTGTTGCAGTCGGTCTTCCTCCCACCTCGTTCCTCAATACCGCAAGACAAAGAGGATGAGGATGCTTCGAACACAGGTCAGGATGTGTTCCGTCGAATCGTTGCCTTTGACGATGAGCTGGATCAGGAGGATGATCATCTGAAAGAGTCTCTAGCTACGTGGGAGACATTGGTCAACGAAGCAGCAGCGAACAAGCGTCTTGTCGCATCTCCTTCGTCTGCAAGCCGACCCGCCATGTCCTCGCGTAGATTAACGAGACCAAAATCGTCCGCTATCGATATTTGTGTGATCGATCCGGAAATCAAGTTCACTGCCTACAGTGTGGACAGTGGACTGGTCTCCAAGATCTCGATTCAAGTGGCCAACTTCAACATTCTCGATAATATGGAGACTAGCACCTGGCACAAGTTTCTAACGGAGTTGCGACCCCGCGACGGCGGTATAACACGCCCTACAGGATCAAACATGGTTAATCTGAAGCTACAGATGTATCGCGCTGGGCCATCTTCAGGCCCGGAAGCCGATCTGTTCCTGAGGGTGGCACCGCTACGATTGCACGTGGATCAAGATGCACTGGATTTCCTCAAAGCCTTCTTCGCTTTCAAGATAGACGCTCCACAGGCTCTGCAGCAGCCGCACCCGCCTTGTAGCTGGACTCCGCCGACATCCAGCGAAGCAAAGGACAATGCTGGCTTCATCCAGCGCGTTGAAATCTGCGCAATCAAGATAAAGCTCGACTACAAGCCAAAGCGCGTAGATTACAACGCCTTAAGGCAAGGTCGGGCTATCGAAATGATGAATTTCTTCCACTTTGAAGCCAGTGAGATGGTTTTGCGTCACCTGGTCCTTGAAGGCGTTCAAGACTGGGCCAAAGTAGGAGACATGCTACAGGACATATGGACGCCCGACGTCAAAGCGAACCAGCTGGCAGACTTCTTATCCGGCATCAACCCCATCCGGTCTGTCGTGAATGTCGGTCACGGTGTGGCCGATCTTTTACTGCTGCCAGTAGCGCAATACAAAAAGGACGGCCGAGTCGGACGTGGTCTGCAACGTGGAGGTGCCAAGTTCGCAAAATCAACAGCTATGGAAGCCATCAACATAGGAGCGCGCCTTGCGACGGGCACGCAGGTGATCTTGGAACATGCAGAAAGCATTCTAGGTGGTCGAATTGGCGATCTACACTCTCGTGAAAACGTCCCAATTTCCCATGGCAGATCACCTTCGACCCCTGCAACCGAACGGCACGGTACCTCGGATTGGCTCCTGACTGCGACGGACGATGATGTTGATGAAGCGGAACGCAGCTCGCGACGATCGGAAGCTGTCAGTAGATTTGCTCAGCAGCCGGACGATGTTGGAGCTGGGTTGCAGACTGCGTACCGCAGCTTGAGCGGCAATGTGCGTTCGGCAGCTGAGACAATACTGGCAGTACCGATGGAGGTGTACGAGCGCTCAAATGAAGTGAGTGAGCATCTTGTTTAGTACGTGAAGACGTAGCTAATGATGCCCTCGTATCAATCAAAAGGGTCCAGTACGTACAGTTGTGCGTGCCGTGCCAATTGCAGTGTTGCGTCCCATGATTGGAGCCAGCGAAGCTGTCAGCAAGACTCTGCTAGGTCTCCGTAATACGCTGGATCCGGGGATAAAGGGCGAGAACCAAGAGTGAGTCTATGCATCCGTTTTCTATAAGCTGCAGCGGCTGACAATACATTGATTAGCAAATACAAAAGACGGTCTCACACATCCTGAGAAAAAGAAGCCACTTGTTCTAACATGCTGATGAAGAATGCGCTGCCAACCTGCGAATGACATAACGAAGATGACTGCTTTGGGTGTAAGAAACGACTCCGTAACGAACACATTCCTTCTTGTTGTTGCTATATCACCCTTCCGCACCGGAGTTGTACAGTCTCCGAACCACTTTGTCTGTAGTAACCGTTGTGAAACATCTTGCGCAGTCGGCCAATGAGATGTTTTCGCCATGTAGATGGCAGCATGGCAACGGATGGGACTTTACGTAGACTATGCCACATCCATGCATGCAACAAGCGGATGAAGCACGACTTAATCTCCTTTGCCTCATCTTGCTGGCTGTTTGTTCTCCCAGGCAGCTTGAACGAGCTCGTGACCGTACTGATCCTCCTTGTCGGCTTTAAGTTCAGTGCCATAGAGAGCTTCTAGTTCTGCCGTTGTTGGTCGGTGGCACAAGCAAGTCTGGCGCCATTGCTGCACGCTCTTCTTTTTCTTGCCAGTTGGAACAGCATCTTGTGCGATACTGCCATAGAGGGGTAGTCTGTGGGACAGATCATGCGTTAGGACGAACATGTGCGTTCGCTAGAATGGCGCAAAGCAATCCCCAAACGCACTGGAAATATTCGATGTTGCAAGCACAAGAGGAAAGCTTAGCCTCGAATGGTATCTTCAGCTCTTTTAGAGTACTGTCCGCGCCTGCACCGGTAGCTTTGAACTGAACGAGAATGAAAAGCTGGTGCGCAACTCTTATACCCGTCTCTGACCAGATGTTCGTGGATGGTCGGACCAGATCATGCTCATTTTCAGCCATCAACCTGATTTGCCTGACGACATTGAGCTCGTGTCCAGCATCGAGCTTGACGGGTGCACAGTCCTCTTTGCGCATCGACCAAAGAGTGTAGGTAGTGCTCTTGTGCTCGCATAGAGAGGGTGTCTTCATGCTTTGCAGATTGAACTCTTGCCCCAGCACCACGCGCACGTCTTCTATTTCGACAGGCTGCGCAACATCTGGCATGTTGAGAGCCAAGCGCACGTATCCGCCACGTAAAAGGTGTTTTGAGGAAAACCGACCTCGCATGGGGCCGAGGACCTCGTGGAATAGCTCGCGACTGCGATCATAACCTTGTGCGAGTCCTATCTCGTTAGGATCTGTGACAATGTCGACAAAGGACTCCGTAATGAGGTCTTTGCCAAATCGACCGCAGCCTGTAGCAATCGCTTTGATGTGGTGTTGCGTCTTGCCATACGGGCAGATCTCGAATGAGCTGTAGTAGTTGAGGAAGTGGGCAAAGGCGGAGAAACACGACGAGGGAATTTAGCATCCTTTTTGAGGACTGATTAACAATGCTTGGGAAAAGACTGCGCTCACGCTGTATTTGAGGGAACGACGAAAGAGTATTGGAATCGATGTTCGCCTTGAGCGAGATAGCCCGGCGTCAAAGTGATAGACTTGTTAAGAGTGTCGTAGGCCTCGTGTCTTCCGTTGATCCACATAGATTGCTTGCCGGTCTGAGTGTGCGGGAAGTCTTGCTTCAGTAAAAATCATGTATACCTGGCAATAGCACTTCGAGTCATGCTTCTCGCCACATCCTCATCCGCCCCGCGACTCACGAGCTCAACCGTGATCTGCTTGACTTCCCTAGCTCGAGGGTTGTTGAAGATGAGGATGCCATCGACGACGCAGTCCTAGTATGCTCAATTAGCGAAGCTGCGTGTGTGTGTGAATACGATAGACAGCAATCGCGTACCGGTGTGGGGCCCAAAGCAGGGTCGACGGGAGACAGGAAGAAGAGAGGCTGAACGGTGGACTCGTCGAATGCCAGCGTGGGCGTGTCAGCGAAGAATTGTCCCATCTTTGCGGGTGAGGAAGCGTCGTTGTGCAGCGCAATGCATAGAGTGCGTGTCGCGTGTCGAGTTGCGGTTTGGTAGGTTCCAGAAAGAAAGAAAGAAAGAAAGACAAGCACCGTTGCGAAAAGTACGCGTTTCCCACGTTGCGCGTCCGCTTGCCGACGATGAAATAGGCGGCCGAACATTTGCCCTCCGCCGTCAGATCCGCCAGCATGATTACCAATGTGAAGGACCTCTCCTCTGAGTCATGGTAGAACAACAGCTACAGCATATACCTACTTGACACGCGGCTGCACTCCGCTATGCAGCTCAATGGAACCGCTTTCGCAGCCTGCCAATATGTATGCTGGTGCACGTGCGAGTCATCAGTTCGCTTGCCGCCAATGTGGCCGTATCACCATTACCGTCTTATAGCAAAAAAACAGCAAGAAGCCGCTCGAAAGTCTATCTAGTACAGTGAACCTTGTGTATGTCATTGCTCCTCCAAACGTCGTATCATCACCTCTGCTAGCAATTATGATACAGCTGTGGCGGACCTCTTGATGCAGTCTTGCCAAAACGCGTACACTTCCACCTGGAATGGGCATTTCAGGCATTGGAGTCCTTTATGACTTGTTCATCGTCTTGGTTTCTTCAGGCAAGAGCAGGCATGCCCTGGCGACCGTCTACAAAGTAGACGCTGTTGCCGGTAGTGGAGTAGGTGGTTTCCGACGTGGCCTCGCTGGCGACGACTGGAGCGGCCTCCAGGACCTCCTCGACGGGGTAGTGTGTAACGCTGCGCGGGATGGCGTTGTTGGATGACACGAGCTTGTCGTTTTCGTAGACCTGGTTGAAGGAATGGAATGATGGGCGTTGGAAAAGGTGGGAAAGAGGATGTGGCAGAATGAGAGGAACAATGGTACATAGCAGCAAACGAATGAGTTGAAAGTAAGATGTCAGGAAATCACGTCGTACAAATCGATAATGAAGACTTGTACGTACATCAAGGAACTTGCTGTAGTGCTCGGCCATTTCCAGCTTGGTGGGACGAGCGGCAGAGGCCATGGGCATTGCCAGGCTAACAATGAACAAGTCGCAAGAGGTGACACAAGACGCACAGGCAGAGTCAGTCGCAGCTTTACTAAATAGCACTGACACGAGGCATGGGGAACTCACCTCCTGGGTCCCGCAACTGGGGCAGATGAGATGAACGTCCGGACGGTGGTCTTCGCGTTGACGTTGAACGCGTTGATGGCACGTGCCTGGTACGTCTTTTGAGCGAGACGAGCGAAGGATGCCATGGTGGACGAGTTGAGCAGACGACAAGTGCGTGAGCTGAGGTGGGAGTTTGATGAAGCGGTTTTCGAAGAAGGAAGAGCGAGATGCGCAGTCGTCGTCGTCGTCGTCGTCGTCGTACTGGTTGCTAGTGGTGCGATAGACTCGCTGATCGGGGTCTCAACGCTCAACGACGGCAAGGGCGCACGGGCGTGTCCGACACGTTCGCAGAGCTTCGCTGGTGGCTGGAGATCGACGAGGTGCCCCGCTGGAGTGACGGTGTGCGAGTCGTGCGGCTCTGCACCTGTGGTATGTAGGACAATGTCTCTGCCCTTGCGTTGTACAAGGCCGGTTGCAGTATAGAGGTGGGTGGCGAAGGCGCTGTCGGCGATAGTAAGAACGCGTAGAGGAAATATGGTGGATTGGCAGCAACACCAGAGGGAACTGAAAAAGACTGACAAGAATACTGATGTACAAGAAAGAAGAGAGAAGAGAGAGAGAGATATTCATACAACCGTTTCAGGCCACAGCGGCTGACTCGTCCGGTCTGGCCGGGTCTTTACAGCATGCCCAGCGGGCGCCGAAAGCCGGAAAGCCCTGCCTGTTCCGACCACGCGAATGCGTGTACCGTGATCCAACAGACACCCGTCGAAAAGACTCTTTGAAGGCCAAACAACCCTTGCGTTGTGAATTGAATAAAGCGCCAGAATTCTTGTCGTCATACTCCAATCCGATGGACCTGCTTGCGCTGCCCACTGAATCGGATCACTTCTCGTTTTTCCAAAATGAAGAGAGCCCTCTCGAGCGCGTGCTGCGTGTAGCCTTGGCTGTTTACAAACTCGCGCATCAAGCTCTGATAGCTCGTGCTCCACCCAATTGGCAAGCGGCGTCGAATATCATTCTCGACCTTGTTGATCTCGTCCATGAGCTCGCCGCGAGTCATGCCTTCGACGCTCCCGCTCTGCACAGCATCCATGGTTGAGAAGCGGAACAAGCGCATAGCTTCATCGACGTGGTGCTCTTGCACTGAAGTAGAGAGAGTGACTTTGGCAAGCGACTCGGAGATGCGGATGATGGCTTCCAGCTGACGAATGGTGATGGGAATCGAAGATCGCTCGTTGTTGTCCCGCTCGACTTGCTGGATCTGCTTGCGAAGCGCGACGAAATGCGAGCTGAGCTTCTCCGAGGCTTCCGCTGACAGTCTTGGTGCGCAGCGGCTGGACAATAAGGCAGCGCGAAATCAGATCGACATCTCATCAATGTCTGTCGTTGTCAATGGCAACTCACCTCTTGCAGTACGTCAGATACCGCTTCATCTTCTCAATGTCGATTTCTCCCACAGCCTGCTGTTCTGTTTGGCGGTTCATATGTAGGTTCATGACGCTGTAAAGGACAGAATCTGTTCAGTCGTTCATCAAAACCAATTGTTTAGACGATAACCCACTGCTTGGCGATAGTCCGATCTCGTCGCTCATCATGCTCATCCTTGACGATGAAGATCATGTCAAAGCGGGACAAGATGGTAGTCTGGAAATCTATATTCTCGCCAGGAGATTTCATGTCGTCGTATCGACCAAAGACTGGATTTGCAGCCGCCAAGACTGAAGTTCGCGAGTTGAGAATGGTAGTGATACCGGCTTTTGCGATTGAGATAGTCTGCTGCTCCATCGCTTCGTGGATGGCTACTCGGTCCTCGTCTCGCATCTTGTCGAATTCATCAATGCACACTACACCGCCGTCTGCAAGAACCATGGCGCCGCCTTCGAGATAGAATTCGCGCTGATTATATTTTTACGAGATCAGCAGGGACAGTTGGCAAGCAGCAATTTGCCTTTTTCATGAATACTCACAGTCTGAGGATCTCGCTGAACACTGGCTGTCAGACCTGCAGCTGAAGAGCCCTTTCCAGACGTATACACTGAAATAGGCGAGACCTTTTCGACGAATTTGAGCATTTGTGACTTGGCGGTACCAGGATCGCCGAGCATGAGGACGTTGATATCGCCACGCAAGCGCATGCCATCGGGCAGAATCTTCTTCGAGCCTCCAAACAACAAGCAGACTACGGCTTTCTTGATGTCCAAGCTGCCGTAGATGCTCGGCGCGATACTGGCTGCGAAACGCTCGTAGAAGCCGTTGCTGCGGGCCATTGCTGCAAATTCATCCTCCTCCTGAGGTGTGAAGCTCCGCTTCGACCCAGTCTTGTCGTTGTCTACTTCGAGCCCCAGAATGCGCAGGTATGGAGTGCGTAGCGCCACTGCTGATCCTTTACCCCCGCTCTTGCCGCCCGCCTGGAAAGTCGAGTACACGCCCGTCGCTATTATGCGCGAACCTGGAACAACCTTCGCTGTGAGGTAGCTGTTTCGTGATAAGGGTCTCGTCAGCTCTTGCAGCAGTTTTGATACACTACCTCGAATCAGCTCACCGATCCGCTGTAAGCTTAATATGCCGAGGCAGCTCTCCCACTGGAACTGCGTCTGGCGATTCTTGCAGCTTGATGACCTGCTCGTCGACAAAACTGGACTTTTCGTGGATGATGACATACGGATCGAGTGGGCAGTCCTTTGTCTCTCCTGGTACTCGCTCGCCATTGCATCTTCTCGGCATGGTGAAGCCTGAGAAACCGCCCTGTACGTGAAGCGTAGCGACGTGCCGACATGCCTTGCAAGTGATGTGCAATCTTGACGCGCGTGATGTGAGGACCGAGGCCGAAATGACGATACCAGGCAGACGGACGAGTTTTGAGATGTAGTTCGCCTGTCAGAAATTTGCATGCCGTGTCAGCGTTCTATACGCTCAGCTAGGGCTAATGCGACGCGCTCACGTGAAGATCACGAAACTGCAATGCTCTCGCGCCACTCTTAAGAACGACTTGCACATCCGGCCCTTCGAGCTCTGCGAGCCGCTCTTCACGCGTCTGTGCGCGTGGTCTATCGACTCCATCCTCGCCTTCTTCGTCATCGTAGTCATTGAAGTTGTTCTGCCTGTTCGCGAGCGGGGTTAGGATCTGCTTTGCTGAGCGACGAACAGCGGTTTCGAACTGTTCAGTGCCGACCAAAGAAGGCAAGACACGCGTCAGCATACGATGCAACGAGGCTGCAGCACGTAGACGCACAAGTGGGAGGATGTCGCTCGGTGTCTCTCGCAGCCTGTTGGCGAGCTCTTCGTTGTATGCGATCAGGTGGTCCAGGTCCACTTCGAGGACGTATTGCTTGGCGAGCAAGTTCGAGCGTAGCCGGTCTCTGCAGTCAGCACAGAAGACGGATCATAGTCAGTTACAGCTGCTAACGCCTTGGCCTTTGGCTGTGCTCTCGCTGCACAAGCCAGCAACACTGGGGTGGCACCATGCCAGTCTGTTCCACCTCACCGGTAGATGAAGCTCTCATCCTGTCGAAACTGCTGCAGAAACTCGTAGCATTGTCGTATTGTCTCACTGGGCTTGATCTGCGGCGCATTGCCATTGCCTCCTGCTCCTCCCTCGCTGCCACCTGCTGAACTCGCTGCTCCACCGCGCCCACCGAGCACCGGGACCGCAAAGACGTTGCCGCGGTCGAAGCCTGCAAAGGTAAAGCGCTGCATCAGATGTCTGCGCTCTCTGCTCTTTATACAAGGCCCACCGTTCATGTTTGCTTCTGCTGTTTTGTCTAGCGGTACAACACGTCAACTTCAAGCTCTCGACGCGTCTTTGCTTTACGCGTGCACGATCGAAAGTGGCGTGAACCCGCTGCAACACGCTCTGCTGGCCAGAATGCTGTGAGACTTCAGATGGAACACATACGATTGCTTGAGAATGCAGTAGCTGGGTCAACTTCCAGTTGCACATTTCTACATTGACGGTATCAACAGAAGTACAACTCTCATCATGGAGTACTCAGGGGACTATCGGACTTTCTGGGTGGTATCGATACAAATGATTGCCAATATACTGTGCACAGCGTATTGTACTGCTGATTTGGTCGATTGGCGTATTCGCTTGATCGCCTGATTATATTAGGAAAGAAAACTATTCTAGAAGATAAATCGCAAGCTGGATTGGCAGGGCATGTCAGCGAGGTGTGCACCTAGAGCAGCACACGTCAAGCGAACTTCTCACCTCGGAAGCTATTGTCGTCATATACTCGAGGTCCGAGCGTTCGCTGCAAGGCAGGAAGGAAACACCGCGAAGCATCGTCAGCGATGCGTCAATGGTTTCGACTGCACGAAAGGATAGTACTCACAAGACGCGCTCTGGATCATCGGTGAAGCCAGCGAGGACGTATCCCGAAGTATCGCTCTCACAGACGGGCACAAGGAGTGCAGAAGCATATTCGACCTCTTCAGTCTGAGGCATTCGTTCTCCCGATCTCATCTCTGTAGCATTCGGGTTCTGATAAAGCAATCCTCCTTCCTCGCTTCTGAGCGCTTTCAAGTGCAACACAGCATCAAATGCCGGTTCTGGGTTTGGAAGACCAGAGCTCGAGACGAGGGACAAGCTCCGCACTGAAGAAGGTTCTGTGGAGTCTGCAGATTGAATGTCCAGTCGCAGGATGTAGACTAGAGAAAGCTCAAGCGAGTCGCTGACAAGACGCGTAGAGATGTCATAGATCTTTTGCTTGTTGGCTTGTCCGGGCGGTGCGGTATGGTATGACTCGGCAGAGCCATCGGTAGGTGCGTGGCCGTTCGGGACCGCATTGCCGGTGGAAGCGCTGGGGCCATTGGCTTGATCCTCTTGAGTCTGTCGTGTCGTACCCGCTGGATCGGCGGATTCATCTGGTCCCGGCGCGGTCCCTGGCTGAACCTTGCTAATGACAAGTATTGGATCCTCCCCATTTGCAACAGCCCCTAAATTTTGCGCTTGCTGCTGTTCAATCATTTTCCTCTGCTGCGCTAACGCTTTTTGGCCATGCACGTCTTGATAAAGCGCCATAGACGCCGGTCCAGCGCTGATTTGTTCCGCCTCGCTCTTCCACAGCTGAAAACTGCGCTCCATCGCATCTAGTCGTGCGCGCAAACGCGTACGAGACCAGTTTGCAATTGTCTTCTGGGCTAATAGAGCCAGATCGCTCATTTTTTGCCGCTGAGCGGGTGTGAAACTCGCGCGGGGCTTGCTGTCTATCACGCAGAGGGTGCCAATGGGCACAGGGTCGTCGGAAGAGCCGGAAAAGTCCGGGGCGAGCAGTCTGTGCGGAAGAAAAACAGAAAAGTGCTCAGAGCGGGAGGGAGACTGGAGAAGCTGGCAGCATATACGCACGGCACGCCATAATATGCTCGAAGTCCATAGTTTTTGACCATTGGCGAATTAGCAAATCTGTGCAAGCAGTCGTAGAAGTCAGCAACGCGTTTCCCTTGTAATTTGATTGAACAAGCCAGAGAGAGAGAGAGACTCACCTCCAGTCTTGCATCGTGTCGTTCAAGACAAATGGCTCCGGCGGACTCTGCAACACCGCGTGGGAACAAAAGGTGACTTCGCGAGGTACCTCTTTCATTCCTCCGAGGCCAGTTTCCGCAAGGAAGAGCTGTCTATTTTCATTGAAGACGGTGAGGATAGCGATGCTCGTATCGAAAGTCTCTCTTGCTTTGCTGACGATATCTCGAAAGCTGGAGCAGAATCAGGGGGAAGAAAATGTTAAGGATAGAGCAGAGCAGAGGGAACGCTGTGTAAAGCTCACGCAGGATGCCCGTCTAGCGTATCTGGTAGCTGCTCTTCTCCTTCGGGCACGGCAATCTCGCTAGGTTTGATCCCTCTTTTTCCTTCATAATCAAGGCGATTGAACGCGAGCTGTCGCTTGCGGTGGTCCTCGGGGAGAGGCGCAGGCAGGTACTGAGCGTCATACGGCGACTCTTCCGACTGTCCATCCGCCGATGCCTGTGGCTTGGCAGCGGGCGGAGGGGGAATGTCGTTTACGTCTATGTTTCCTCGTGCATATGCAGCACGCCATTCTTCCCATGTCTGTGGCAGCTCGTCTGGTTTCGACTTGCTACTGAGCCGATGGACTGTGCGTTGAATCTTGGTGCTCATTTTCCCAGATGTAAGGCGCATCTTTTCCGCGAATCCAGTGGAGCGTGTCTTTTTCGCCGGCTGCTGGGATGACGGGACTGCTTTTGTAGACTTGCTAGAAGGGGGCGCTGAGGGAGATGACCCGTTGCGAGCATAGTCTGGGTGGTTTTGGATGCTGAAATGCCGCTTGATGTATGCCATGAATGGATTTGAAGAGTTGCGCTTGCCTGCTCCCTTGCGAGGCGCATTGCCAATGCCACCGTCGGCGTCATAGTGGATTTGAGCGCCGCCAGTGCCTGAGCCCACGGGTCCGCCGTTTGCAGAGGGCGAATTGCTATTGCCCAGAGACGAGCTTCTACTAGAGTGTGTGCCGTGTCTAGAGCCATTGTTGGGTCCACCATTGCGCAACGAGCCAGACCGGAGCGAGTTGAAGAAGGACGACGAGCTTCTCTTGAGCCCGCCGCCGCCTCGAGGAGCTGGCCCAACGCCCACACCAGCATGCGAGCCCTGCTTGTGGAGCTTGCTAGGCGAGCGGGGGATGCTGTTGGTGGGCGAGTTCAAGCTGTTGGAGTTGCCATAGTCGCTGTCCTCGACACTCGCGCCGGCCATGCCCAGCTCGAGCTTCTTGCGCTCCCATGCAGGCAGAGCAGCTGGCGGGGCTGGCACACGGCCATACGGGACAGGCTGAGGGAGCTCAAACTTGGGGTAGAGGATGAAGCCCTGGGCGACGTCGGACTGCTGTGCTCCAGTGGCCGTGGCCGTGGCCGTGGCAGCTGCCATGGTGGAGGGCTGCGTGTGTGTCGGGGTGCAGATCAGAGTGACGAAGGCAGGACGAAAGACGGTTTCACTTCCTTGGCCGTGCCCACTTACAAAGAAGGCAATCGGAGGTCTAGACCGCATCACATGGACCAGGTCGGAGTTCCTGCTATACATCTCATTCTACCCAGATGCATCTCATCAACAGCGTACATGGTTACAGTGATGTCTGCGAGCGGGAGACAAGACCTCACATGCACACACGCATTGCTGCAGCAACAAGTGGCACCAGCCTTGGCCTGACACTGGTGGCGTTCAATCTTCAACCAAAGCACACACAGGAGCAAGCTACTGCTCCCAGCTGCAAGGGCAGCAAGCAAAGAACATCGTCATCGACGACTGAATGCTGCACATGACCGCACGCCCGGCCTTGCTTGCTCGTCCGTCCAGCAAAAGGTCTGCCGACGTGATCGAACAAGTCACGCTGTTTACTCCGGTTCGTCTTCGCCGTTTGGATAGCTCGTCTGTTCTGCACAGACGCGTCCTTGCAACTCTTCTGCTGTATACGCTGTGTCTTGGGGACGATCAGCCACTCTGACACTCACCGCAGGGCCTTGGACGCGCCTGGTCTCGCTACTATCCTGCAGAAGCCAAGTCTTCATAACACAATACGAGCCCGACCTCTGCAAGATGGCACTGTGATGCATGCATTGCAATTATTTACAAGACATCAAGAAACTATGAGCTGGCTGCTCTGTGACGACAACACTCCAAGCTGCCATCGAAGCTGCTTAGCAGCAACTGCAAGCGGACGAGGGAGTTCTGAGATTGTGCAAATCCTGGGGGCAGAACGCTCGAATCCAAACAAAGCAGCATGAGATCTGAAGAGCTCGATACAGCGCAAGAGGATGGGTCTGCTGTCGAACAGAAGCCAAGTCCCACGGCCGCTCGCTCCGGTGGCGAAGCACGGCCTACGACTCAATATTCGGCTCGTCTGAAGCATGTTCTGGACTTCGTCTTGCAGCAATGGTATCTGAAGGCACCTCGCCAAGTATGACATGAGCTGATCGTTTGATTGCATCGCGTGACTCCGAATATATAGGTTCATCATCGGCATTGGCATTGTCGTGTAGGTGTCGGCTGTAGTGCACAATCTCGGCAGCTGTCGACTTCACGTTGGCTCGTCTAACTTCTCATGCTTTCCATCATTATCAAACGCCCTAACATTCAGTCTTCTCGCGTATTTCTTCCCAAATGTCGGTCGAAGCGGCGGCATCATTCGCGCCGTAAGTTTCTAGAAACACGCGCACAAGCACCGTCTCTGACTGCGCAACTCAGAGAACTGACGAATCTGCTCCTGATACGCGCAGGAATACACGGTTAAATATCTCGTCGTCGCTATCATTTTCTTGATTTCTGGCCTCACACTCTCGCCGAGCAGCATGATGCGGCGCTTGCTGGACTGGAGGCTACATCTCCTCACGCAAGGAGGGTACTATCTGCTCTTTTCAGCTGTGGTATATGCTATCGTCAATATCGTAGTGAGGCATGCCCTCTTTTAAGCTTGGTCTGAGGTTACGAAGGGGGGCTGATCTGGACGTTTTCCTTCACACGCCACAGCGAGCGGCCGATCCCGACTTCGAGCATTTGGACAGATGGACTGTAATGGGCACACTTGTCATGTCATGCTTGCCAACTACAGTAGCAAGGTGAGCTTAATGTGGAGGCATGTGTATACTTACTGGGAGAAGCCGCTCAATGGCCCTCGTCTGCGCCTCTTAGCAACGTTGTCATGACGGGACAAGCAGAAGGTGACCAAGCAGCCGCGACCATCGAAGTGATGATAGGCAATCTAGCAGGTGAGTGAGGCCGATGAGGTGGTAGTCTAGGTCTTAGTAGCTGATTACTTAGTCTCACTGTCGTGCAATAGGCGCCTTCCTCACTCCTGCCTTGATTCAATTATACACCTCCAACTCAGCCTGGGAATTCGGCCGCCTCCGTCCCACACAAGGGCGTAGCGTATCCGACATTTATGTTCGCGTAATCGAGCAGCTGGGGTATAGTGTCTTTATTCCCGTGTTCGTGGGCGAGGTCATACAATGGATCTGGCCAAAGGCGATTGCGAAATGGAGAGTCAAGCTTAGGCTTAGCAAAGTTGGACAGGTTTGTTTGCTAATCATCATCTGGTGCGTCGTCGTCGCTCTTTCCTGGCAGACATCTGGTACTCATGTGCGGCTGACACGGTTGTCATGAAATCCATCTCTGCCAGGTCTACATTCTGCAACCCTTTTTACGCAAACTCCTTCGAGCCGCTTGCAAATGGCACAGTACGTTCTTGTCTTGCGCACACAGCTCGAATCGTGATCAATCAATTTCGTACTATACCAGATCGCCTTCATCATCTTCATCAATCTATTCCTATATGGCTTCATGGCAGGCATTTTCTTCCTCCTCTCGCGCTGCGTCCCTTGTCCCGACTGGCTCGCAAAGGGCAACAGCACGCAGAAGCCCAAAGCTCGAGTATATGCAGATGCCGAGACTACAGTCGCGATTCTCTTCTGCGGTCCAGCTAAGGGTAAGCCCTAAAAGTGCTGCAATGCAAAGTGCAAAGCTGAAGCCTGGTCGTTCATTTCACAAATGGCAGGCATTGTGCTTGGCACTCCGCTCATCCAGATCTGCTACAATGGCCTCATGCCACGAGAGCAAGGCATAATTCTCGTTCCCGCTGTGCTGTATCAAGGTCTCCAAGTCGTGTTTGGTCAAATCAGCGTCCGGATCATTCGAAATTGGCGACGCCAGGTAAAGGAACGAGATGAGAGCAATTCGCAAAGGAACGAAATTGTGAACAGCGAACTTGGAGGAGATAGTCGTGCCGTGCAGAATGTATAATCTTGAAGCGAGACCGGTGATATCATGAAAGCGGTACGTACGTTTCACTGTAGCATAAAGATTACGTCGTTGCCATACTGTGGTGGTTCAGCATCTTACAGGACGGAGAACCGCATGTACATGCTCACCAGCAAATTTACCCCACTTCACTTTGAGAATGCTTGACAGAACGAGATCTCCTTGTGGTGATATCAAGATGTATTCCTTGCGCACACGCCACAGAGCAAAGGCAAAGCCGTGCACATGCTTTCCAAAACTCGCAAAAATGAGCGATCATACAAAACACCCACAACAAATGATTGCACTGCGGACAAGTCCAACTCGATTATTTAACAGATTCGATAAGTGAATGCCAAACAAAAGAGGTGAAAAGGAAAAGCCGTGGTTCTGCATGGCGATCAGATGGTGAAGGCCACACAGAGTCTACTGAAGTGTACCGAAGAGATGATCGGGAATTGATTAGGTTGCCTACGTGCAACGTTTGCGGTCGCTCTTTTGGAGCTGGTCGTCTAGAGCTTGTGGGATGGGAAGACACGCGCAGTAGCCCGCGTGTCTGGAGATAGATCCATCGCCGCCGCTTGTGCTGACAGTCCGCACTTGAAAGCGTGGATGACTTCTTGGTCACTTGCAGAGCCTGAGCCGGGAGCTAGAATCAACACCAGTCGAAGCCGACCTTGGCGTGTCGGAAGAGAGAAGCCGCAATCTACATGAGTGCGGAGCTCCGGAAGACTTGCATTTATGCGGGTAGAAAATGGTTCGGTGGTGATACATGACTGCAACAAATGGAGAAACTGCTGGGAATGAAAGGTACTGCGGAATCACTGGTGGAGAGTCCATTGATTTGATACTGCCTTGAAAACGTCTGGTAAGGAATTTCCCTTTGCAGCGCGCCTCGGTCAACTTCTCCCCTGAGCAGGCATTGCCCATTCCTGGAGTTCCAGAAGAATTGGATGCATCGGTGTATTTGATTTTGAGTTCTTTTCTATTTCAATTTCGCATTGGTTTGTTTTCCACCTCAATGCCGCGCATCGTATGGGTAGCTGCTGTGGATTGGACTCGTTTGTTGCATGTACGGCCCAGATGTTTGAATCTGCGAGCCATGTACTGGGGTCACGCCTGTATTTGCGTATCCAGTGGTGCCATAGCCCGAATGGCCCGTCCCATGTGAGCTTTGCCGCCCTCCCAGTAGCGGACCTTGCGAGTACCGTGCACTGTCTGCCCCGCTGCCACCAACGCCGTACTCCGACGCAGTCTGCACTTCATCCCACGAGTCTTCTGTCACGCTCTTCCATGCAAAGTAGAGCAGGACAATCGAGCCTATCAAGCATAGTGTGCTCAAAAAGGTCCCGTCGATCCGGCTTCCGCTGCTGATGCAGATGGATTGGGAGATGAACCAAAAGAAGGCTTGTGAGAGGAGGAAGAGCAATAGCGCCGCTGCGTACAGCACTGTAGGGGGTGGTCACAATCAGCATAAGGAAGACTCGACTGTACAGTTGACATTAGGTGTAGACTCACATAGCGGCCGTGATTCGCGCAAAAACATCCCACTGACCCACGTCGCGACGACGACGGAAAAGAGAACAAATATCCCCGAAAGGACAATCAAAATGACAAAGAGCCAATTATTGTGCAGTGTTTCGGGTGTTGTATCAAAGTAGCCCGAGACGCTAAAGCCAGTGTCGAGGCAAATGTATGTGAATCCGATAAAGAGGAGGAGCGAGACGAGCGTATAGGGAATTATACTCGCTAGTGTGCCGTCTTCAATGACTTGGACTTGGAGGAATATACTCCATGCTATCGTCCAGAAGCTGTGACCAAGGATTGCACACATTTAGCAGGTGAACACGTAGTGCAAAGTAGAGACGAGGGGAGACCTACAGGACCAGCACTAGCCCGAGCTGTATTGATGTGACCCAGACGATGGCTGCTGAATTTTGAGCGATGAAGGAGCCTGTACGCAACACGAGAGCATCGTCAGTAAATTAGATTTCTGTATACACTCGCAGTCTCCACATCCCGCGCGCACAGACGCGCGCAGGGTCCGTGGTGGCAAACCGAACGACTCACCAGTGGACAAGAGCTGAAAAAACGACTGCAGGGCGAATAGAATGAAAAAAGTCCTCATCTCCCATCTCGCTACTGCCGCTGCTCGTTTGCCGGCCAGAAACGCCAATACGAGTCCAACAATCGTAGCGAGTATACAAGCGACGATATTGGGTGCGTTGCCAGAATAGCCAGGCAAGCCGCCCGAGGAGGCCATTCTAGGCAAGGCGCACACTGACCGTACGCCCAAACCTGCCGCTGAAATGGCAGCGTTGAATGCTAGAGGTGACGCTTGACGGTCTGGTAGTGCCAGCGCTGAGGGATATTGAGAAGGCGAGAGGAGCGTGATCTGCTGCTTGAGGAACAGGCTGCACACGGGGTTCTGGCGGGCGAGGCAGCGCACACAAGGGAGGCATGAACGTCAGCACGAGTAGAGTGGAGGGGAAGTGAGAAAGTGGGATTCACGCACTGATGGCACATTGCGACATATTTCCACCCAGTCGCCGAATGAGAATGACAGGACCATGGTTTGTTTTCGTTGCTGGTGGTGGGTGCTTGTGTTTGGGCCCTGCTCGAGAGTCGGTCGAGGATGCGGCCACAAGCGCGACGGAGTGGCCGATAGTCCAGGACGTGCTATGTGCTAGTACAGTGGATCCCAGACACGCTGCGGTGTTGCCAGATGCGCGTCGTTGTTTTCAGGATGTTTCGAGTCGTCGTCAAGCGGTCGCTCGAGTTGGCGCGATCTGAGCGACGAAGGGGCCCGACGTTGTGAAGACTGCGCGGTGCGATTGCTGACGAGTCGGCGTGTCCGACAAGGTGCAGCGCTCGTCTGAATGCTGGGTAGTAGACAGCTGACTGTCCTGTTCTGTCTGTCTAGTCCTGCCCTTTCCGTCTCCCTTGTCCAGGCCAGGCTGTCGCAGAGTGACGCTGGCACTGACAGGCCTGAGCGGAGTTGGTGTATATCCCGCTCTCAGCAGCGTACACACACAGCTGTGCGCGTGTATCCCTGCTCCTTGCGATGTGTGCAGTATCCCTGCTATCCTCCCAATCTGTCCTTTTTCCCAGTCTGTTGTTCTGCGCGTCGCCTTCGAAGGGGATCACGCGGTACCGAGTTGCTTGAAACGAGTGTGGGCGGCCGAGCAGTCGAGGCTGGCGTGCGTGTATGCGTGCGAGTGCAGAGTACAGACTACGTCGCTGTCCTCGCTGCTAGTCCCCGCTGCGTGCAGAAGTGTTGCAGGTCCTTGCTTTGCAGTGGAGCCAGAGTAGAGGAATGCGCTGCTTTTCGCGCTCCAGCGTTGGGGTCCAGAGAGGGAATGTGCGATGGCACTGGTCGAGGATGAACGAGTGTGGGGTGTGCGAGCAGCACAGAGTCAGGTGGGCCCAGCAGTGCACGCCGTGCAATGAGCAGATGCAGAGCTGTCCTGCTCGCTCGCTCGTCGCCGGCAGCAATTGGCAAAGCCAAAGAAGCCCGCCACCCGCACTCGATCAGCGCATGGACACGCCGACAGCTGCGAGAGAAGCATCTTCAACTCATGGCAGAGAGTCACTCGGTATCACAAGAGCGCTCAACGTGTGCGGTCACGACTACAGTACTACTTCTCTCCGCTGCCCTGGTCAACTCTGCACAGAAGGCTGCAGGGAAGTCGGCAACTTCCGAGTCGACCGAAACAGGTTGGTCAACAAGGACTCGAGAGACAATTAACGGAACAAGCATTGCTGCTCAAACACATATGCTACACTGACGACACTGTTTGGTTTGGAATATCTGAGACAGTGGTCATCAGGAAAGAAAGGAATCCAAGATTGATGAGAAAAGGACAATGCTGCAGGAAAGATACACAGTCTGGAAAAGTCGGATGTTTTGACGCGTAATTCCACGCGCATCTCTTGGATACTGATCTCTTGGCACCTCACAGCTTCTTCAGCCTGAGCATCTTGCTGTGTCTGTTGCGCAGCTGGTCATCGCCGCTTTTGGGGATGCTCGAGTGAGCATTTTGCTGATGAGTGAAGGAGAGGTTGGTCCAATTGGCATTCGCAGGCGTGCCGCCCGCGCTTCTGTAGTTGTACGCATCCGGGCTTTTGCATAACTGAACGTCATTACTTCCGTCGACTCCAGGTTCCTTCTTTACGGATGCACCCTTCCCAACAGCCTCGACAGAATCTACAAAACCTTCATCGCGCTCGAAACCAGCACGGAGCGGACTCGAAGGCGCAAAGGTACCCTGACGAGGGCTTTTAGGTAGACCGTTGTCATTCACCATATTTCTGCCCTTTGTAGGCGAACGAGGCGAAGGAAGCACGAACCCTGCAAAGCGACGCACGCGCGGCGATTTAGGCGAGTGAGGCCTAGCAGAGGTGGGTTTGGGAGAAGCCTGCTGCTGCTGCGGTGACGAAGGCTTGGAGACTACCATGCCGGCTTCGACCATGCCAGCGACAATAGCTGCGCGATTAGGCGAGCTGGCGAAAACAGCACGCATTCCGTCCTCGAAAGCTGCAAGCATGGGCGAGCGGACGCGGGCGGCGGGCGAGCCAGAAGGCGAAGAAGCGGCGGCGGCATAGTATGGCGAAGAAGGAGAATGAAGCCTGCGAGGGGAGATCATCGTATGAGGCGACTTGGACAGTGGAGAGCGAGGGTGTCTTGAGGTCGGGCTCTGCAAGCTTGCGCTAGGACCGGGTCCAGGACTGATGTACAGCGTCCTTTCCTGCTTGAGCTTGGCATTGGCAGGGTCGAATGGGTCTGCAATTACGACTCCCTTTTCAGGCTCAGTAGGCTTGATGGTCCATCGGAGATTAGAGAGCTGCGCAGGTCTGTTGCCCGCAAGTCTTGCCTGGCGGACTTTGGACTCGCTATATGAGGCTGAGCTTTTGAGCAAGTGAGCTTTGAGCTGCCTGGCAGTCATGCGGTCCTTTGAGTGCCCGTTGCCATCGGTTTCCGCCTCAACTGGCTCCTTGTAGAGACTGGAAGGAATGATGGCCGCTAATGGCTCGCGCAGAACACCTTCAAATTCGTCCCCTAAACCAACGGCACTGACGTCGAGGCGGTGAAGCGCAAATTGGATGACCACGTATGCGGACAAGAGTACGGCCATGCAGCTGTCATGTAGGACATGCAAGGAGGAGGATGGTTCAAATCAAAACAGGTAGAACAAGCTCGAATACGTCAGCATTTATCAAACGCTTGTATGGATTCAAACATACTGGCAACTCACAAGACAAAAGTGGCAGTCTCGGTAGCACTAGCGAGCTGGTCGTGCTCTTGAGCAAGCATCGTCGAAAACTCCTGAGTCTGAGGTCCAGGCCACTGCGGGCATTCGCCCGCACCATGGACAGGGTTGTCTCGAGGCTTTGAAAGCAGCAGGTCGGTGCCAGTTGCAGAGACTTGGTGAAGAAGGACCGTGAGGACCGATGATATCGACAAGTAGCGAGACACCATTGCTGATTCGTCCCTGCTTGAGACTGCAAGGATCAGAGGAACAGGGATCTTCAGGCTCGGTCGGATGGAGAGTGAAGAGGCTGCTCTTCCAGCGCGGCCAAGGGGGCCATCGAATCAGGGTCTCGTGTAGTCCGACGCATCTTCCAAACTACCGCCAGACCGTCCGACGAGCTTTCGAGTAATTTTGCAGCACGCACGTGCACCGCCACGACATTGGAGTCGAATTCTGCAGGCCCCAATCGTTCAGTACAACCACCTGCAACGCAGTCTAGGCCGCCAAATGGGAGTGCAGCAGTATGTTCAGAGCTGTGAGCCGTGCAATGCGCACATTGTCAAGGAGCGCCCCCAAAATGTAGTAGCTGGAGCATAGTCAAATTGTACGAAGGCCGTCTACAGGCAATGATGGCTTATCATGGCTCAGAGTAGCGAATGAACAACTAAGCAAGACTCGAGGCGAATATCGAAACAATAAGAGATTCATCATGGCTTGGGTTTTAGAGGCTCTCATCGTTTTTGAGCGCGTAAGTGGTGGCGCAAAATCCGGGAGAGTGGGCTTCGGCTGACCTGTTGAGCAGCACTTGTCAATCGTCACTGGCCTGTACTATTATGTCTTCTGAGACGACCGCCGCGTCTAGTCTCGGGTAAGGTTGTAGCTGGCTGACCAAGTTGAAAGTAGGCGAGAGATCTCGACAAATAACCCCTCAACGGCGAGGATGGAGGCTGCCGCGATTGAATGGCTAAAAGGCTAGATGCGCCTCGTCCTGCGTGTGCCAAGGAACCATTGTGTAGGCCCTCGCTTGATGTGCGCGTGGAGTCTTCCGGAAGGACGGATTTGCGCGATATCACTGCCGACGCGACCGCACCCTTGGGAGCTTCCGCGATTTGAGGAGGGTCCATCGCGTAGACACCCGAACTTCGGTCGGCAGGCCTCGCGAGTTTGTATATGCCAGGTTGACGGCTTCTGACTTCTAGGTTGAGCATTCCCGTATCTTGCGATGTGACCGGTTGACGAGCCAGACTTTTATCTCGCAAAGCTTGTCGGTCATCGCTCTGTTCGAAGGAATATAGAGGTACCTTAAGGACGAGAGCGAGAGCGCGAAAAGTTTGGATTCCACGCGGGTACACAGTGACGCTGACGAACGGCACTATGGTCGAGTCACGTCGAGAGATCGCCACGACGTGACCGTAGTCCATCACTTTACATTCTGGAAATATGTTGGTCAGACTTTCAGATGGCTGCTGTTCCGACCTGACGCGGCAATCAGGCAATCAGCGAGATAGTCCAAAAATATCGCGAGACTTTTGACGGTCACACTTACTTGGAGAGAAGGAAAGCTGGCGCTTTCAAAACACCCTCGGCATTTGCGTTATATGCCGCCATTCCTTCGATTTTGAAGACTTTGAGGAATGTAATCTTGGAAGCCCCGGCCTTCATAGGGAATGTGCTGACACGGCGAGAAGGTGCATGAGGCTGAGCAGGGGATGGCTCCAACCTGAGTGTATTGATACGGGGCACGACTGGAAGGGTATTGCTTCGATTGACAGCGGGGCGAGCATTTTCTCCGACCACAGGCAGACTTGCCTTGTCAAGATTCTCGCGGTCCTTTAGGCGAACAAATTGCCAGGCATGCAGAGTCTCCGGCTCGCTTTTGAGGCCAGTTGGCTGCACTAGTATTGCAGAAACTTGGAAAGCATGTCGGGTGAGTTTACTCGCACCAATGCGCATGAGAGGCCCGCCTGGCGAACGATCTCTGGACGATGACGACGTGCGTGAAATTCGTGCCGAGTTGGGACTTGTATCTCTTACTATGCTCATTTTGTATGCTTGATGTTGATGTTTTTTTTTGGTTGTTTGTATCACTCCTGGGGCGTGAGGTGAACAGCAGCTTCCGCTTACAGTTCTTCGGTCCGTGGACAACAGACAGCCAAGAAACCTACAAAGCACGACCCTTTCTGGTTTTCGCCAGCTTTGAAAATCCATTTGTACTGTCTTGCAGCTTCACCAGGCCCGTTGTGCAGATCAGTAGGCGTGTCAGACCCGGCACACAGCATCTCCAAGGAGGAGCGGGAACGACACGTCTGAAAACAGAGAATCAGAGTATCTCCTAGGACGGTACAGGTATGCTGCAGAGAGACTCTGCTGGTAGGGCTCGCATTGCAGGGCATCCGGTCTGCTCGAGATCGGTCTTGCGCAGGCGAGCTGGCGCTCCGTCGGCGGCGGTAGGGTCGTGACAGCGTATTGTGGGCATCTGGAAAGAGGAAGACAAGGCGGCATTGGCGATTGCAACTGCTCGCGTCGGGATGTATACATGTTTGATCAAGCATTTATAGTGAGCCTGACCACGCAGACCTTACTGCCTGACGCGCTTGCCACAACACCCACTGAAGACTGCCTCCAGAGAAGGAATAGCCGCGCAGACGCTACAGCGACTGTATCAATGCTGCGATGACCGCGTATTCGCGCTCAGCGAGCCAATTCCTCGCCAGCTCGTTCCGACCCTTTGGAGCAGGCGATGACGGTTCCAGCCAGGCGCCGCTGTTCTTCAGTACTCTCGACGGTATCAGCAGCCCAGGTCATTTGGACAGCCGCAGCGGAGGATACGAAGAAGATGCATACTACCCAACTGGCTCACAGCAGCCAGAAGCTGGAACCAGCCGCGGCCGCCACGACGCTTATCAGCTGCCATATCGAGCCACGCACGACTCGGTGATACACGAGCCGGAGGAGGGGGCGAGTTCGAGCGATATTAGCGAGTCAGAACACCATCCTGGCTACAGCCATGACGGTCTGGGCAAGCCATCAAGCGAAGCAGGCTCAGACACGTCTGATGGCCCGTTCCGTTCACATGGCGTCAGCAGCCGCCGGTCAGGCTCACCCCTCGCCTCCGGCAGGCCGCGTGCCCCCGATGCTGCCAATGAACCTGGATGGAGAGCGTACGTCCCCTCCGTGAAGCAGTCTGTTCTACAAGGCATCTACGAGCAGTCCGAGTCCGTCTATACATCAGTCTTCATTGGTGGCAAAGCGGACAAGGGAAAGCAGCGGGCAGATGATGGTAGCCCAAACGATGAGCGTCTGCTGAGAGGACCTGTGGAGCATCCCAACAGTGTGCTGCCTGGATCTTCAAGCAAAGCACCCTTCGCGACCACACACCTGGGCGATGGACGAACATCCGCGGAAGGGTCTTCGCTCTTTGTCCACAAGCAACATGACCGGACTGTCTTGGCCGATGACAGTCCCCAACAGCGTATCTATCACTTTCCATTATCACCGTCCCGCCTGCGAAATTGGCGTGGTTTCAGTGACAACGCCGCCTCTGGGCCCGAATGGGAGGATCAAAGCGTTCGTGATCCAATCTGGCTCACAATATACCTCTTCAATCTCCTATTCACTTTCATCCTGGCCTTCTATCTCCTACTATTCGATTCAACACCGAAGCTCCCGACCTCTCACCTAGTCGCACCTTCTCTGGCAATACTGCGGGCTATCCCCTTACTATCTCTGCTGGTCTTTCTATCATTCTCCGTGATCACCGCAACTCTTGCGTATACGCTCCTGATCAGGAACGGAGCGCGGCAAGCGGTATATGCCTTTATCCTCGCTCCCCCCGTACTTTTCCTTTTCGGTGCAGGCTGGGCTTTTCAGGCATCGTTTGGTAGCGGATCAATCGCTTCAGATAGTGCTTTCGCCGATACGAGCCCTGGCTGGATCTCTAGCACATTGCGGTGGCTCAGCCTTCTGCTATTCATGTGTTCTGCATTGGCTTTGCAGCGCTCGTGGAAGGCAGTTTCATCGACTGGAACGCATTCGCAACACAGCAGGATTGAGCGAACAATTCGCGTACTCCAGGTCTCAGCCGACATCATACTCCACCATCCCCAACTCATGCTTCTAGCATTCGTGTTGGTCAGCGCATACATCGTAATGAGCGTGCCTGCTATTCTCATGGTAGCGAAACTGCTGCTGCATGGCATGCTACAATCTACTGCTGGCAACGCTGCAGATCGATACACCTTTCTCGTGCCGAGTACCGGCCCACTTCTGCTGTCGGTGCATACCGCTTTCGTCTACTTCTGGACCTTGGGACTTTTGCGTGCAATGTATCAGCACACCATTGCAGGTACCGTAGCCGCATGGTGGTATCACAAAGCGAAAGATACCGCAAAGAACCAGAACCACAAAGAAGCATCGATGGAATGTCAAACAAAGCTATCAGAACGGCCTTCTGTCAGACAGGCAGGCCAGAACGTGTCAGAAGCTCTCCATCGCGCTATCGGTCCCGCTCTTGGAACGCTCTGTGCAGCTTCACTTATCCTGGCGATCCTCTCCTTGCTCAACTTGATCATATCGATCTCGTATACGCTTATTGGTCATTCCAGGCGTATGACCAGCGTCAATCTCGCGAGCAAGCTCTACCGGGGAGTTATTGCATTCATCGCCGTTCCGCTGGCAGCAGTGCTAGGGGGTCTCGTGAGAAATATCAACAGCTTCACGCTCGTGTACGCTGCTATTACAGGCGACAGATTCTGGGACGCTTCACATCAAGCCATTGATCTGATTCTCGGACGCAACGGCACGGACATGGTCGCTAGCCGTAAGCCGAGTATCGCCGAGTCGAGAGATGAGCCTAGCGATTGACCCCTTTCTTTCCGTAGATCTCATGATACGATCGCTACTGTCCATCTTCTCGTTCGCATTGGCATTACTAGGGGCTCTAGCAGGCTACATTTCATCGTCATACATGATTGCAGGTACCTCAGAGTATCCTGCGGAAGCTGCGAAGGATGTTGCCCACCTTACTCCAGTGCTGGTGGCATTCACTTGTGGGATCATCCCCTTCTGGACTGTCCGGTTCTCCGGTGATCTCTTAAGCAATGCGTAAGTGACCTCGACTTTAGCCAACGAACTTTAAATCTTCGCTGATGTAGACTTCGCCCAATAGAGTGGACGCGACGTTTGTGTGCTTCAACATTGATCTCGATCACAACGATGTACTTCACGAGCAAGCCTACAATGCTTTTGCCTACGAGGATGTCACCGATCAGGATGCTATGCAGGACAACGAAGAGATTGAATGCGACAGTGAAACTGGATTGGGTATGAGGCAATTGTACGAGTAATCTCCTGAGTACAACCGAGAATGTAGCCATAGCAGCGCAAATTGGAAAGTCTGAGCGATGTTGTTGTCAATGACACGAAGACGGGCATCTATAGGGCTCTGCCGAATTTGGAAGGGGTACTGGGCGTCAAGAGGGTCTGACCACCACTCGTCGGCCTACTCTCTCCACGTGCCGAATTGTTACTGCTGGGAAGCGCCGGGGAGTCGAGGTCGCCAAGACCGAGACTGGGGCTCTTGTTACTCCAGTCGCTATCTCGCCGCACAGCTATGTTGAAAGGCGGAAGGAGGTGACCTAGGTAATTGGCATTCGTCTTGCGACGACTTTGCGAAGATGTGCGAGCTGAAGATGATGCTCCGTAAGACTCGCTGATAACGGTGGGCGCCGACTTTCTAGCCAGCGACTGACGGAGCAGTGAGTGTGCAGACTTCTTCTTTCGCCCCGAAGGACGCCGCGCTGTCGAGGCTCGTATCGGCATGGGGGTCTCGTTCTGCGTGACCCATGCCAAATCCAAGCTCGGAGCTCGCGTGCTTGCTGCTTTCATATCATCGGCGTCCTCTGATGCATCCAGCATGGACACGTCTCTGGGAATCGATCGAATGGATGATGCCATGCTTGGTCGCCCGAGCTCGAAACGATCAGTCTCGTCATACGACTGGAGGAATGCAGCACTCCTGTCTTGTCCCAAAGGTGAAACAGAACCAGCCCTATCACTGCCAGCATCTGCAGCTTCGGTCACAAGAGGCTTTGGAGCTTCTGCCAGTTGTTCCACCTGTTGTGTGAGGGCCTCTGTAGATTCTGAGTCATGTTCTGACGCTGGTATATCAACTTCACGCGTTGGCTTTTCGGGGATCTCTGGAATTGGGTTGCCCAGCAGGCGCGCAAAGAAGCTCGTACCGCCCGAGCGCTGGAAAGACGGACGGGGCCTGCTGATTGTGGACCCATCGAATGTGCTTGGTGCAGCATGAGAGCCGTGCGCGTCACTGGTACTGTCGGACCAGTGCGGCGTCGCGCTAGACGTTATGGAGAGACCGCTCTTTCGAGAAGCAGCTCGCGAGACCGAGAACAAAGTTGATGATTTGGCGATTGAGTTGACTGACTGCCTTGGCTTGTTGTAGGTTGCCTTACTGTGGAACGACCTGACTGGACTGTCTGGAACGCTTGTTTTAGAGAAGAAATTGTAGATTGGTGGAGGCTTCTCGCTGAAGATGCTTTCATCGTAGCTGCCTTCAATCATACTGCCTTTGGCACCGCCAAATTGAGCCCAGCGAGAGTCGAAGTCATTGTTGCTGCTGTATGGCCTTGGTGGCGAGATGCACGTTCTCCCACTGAGACGCAATTCTCGCTGCTTGCGTCTCTTCCACCAAATTGCGATGAGAATGAAGATGAGCGCCACGAGGCCGATAATGAGGCCGATGATGGCGCCAGACGCCAGACCCGATGAATGGTCCTGCCCATCGGGCAGAGCTGGCAGGTCCAGTGGGTTGGTACGCAGAGGACCCGCCGGCGCAGTTTGCGAGGTGGAAGGGGTGTCAACATCTTCCTTGGACGCCTCTTGTTGCGCGCTTGACGATTCCGCGATCGTTGACTGCATCATTGGACCTCGCTGTGAGGGAAGCCGCGTCTCTGTCACAGTCAATACACGCTGAGAGTCGGAAGCAGATGCTAGGCTGGCTTCGCTAGTACGGGTCGTGTCAGATGATGGCGCCGATACCGTGTCAGAGGGTAAACTCGACCCATTCTCGGAGGCAGGATTTTGGCTGGCCGTCGGAGAAGGTCGCGCCCCAGTTTGCTCTGTAGACTGGGATGAAGAAGAAGTGCTTGCAGGTTGCAATTGAGGACGCCGCGAAGACGAGCTAGACTGCGGCGCCGGTCGTGGTGAGGGTTCCGCCTGTGGCGAAGGAGCTGGGCGAGGTGAGGGTGCAGGCCGTGTCCGAAAGGCGTCTTGTCCGCACCTCTGCATCGCATATTATCAGCACTTGTGGGCTTCCTCATTTCCCATTTCGAACATACATTGATGACGCTGCTCCGAAAGGCATTGGCGGTATCCGAGGAACAAGTCGCGCTGATGCAGTTGAGGACCCTGGTATTGTCGGGCTGAGAGCACACGCAAGACGTCTGAGTGTGCATTATCGGTCAGTCATTACTGTCGCATGAGGATCTTTAGAAGTAAGCACTGACATCTCCGTAATCGCATGTCCGCGAACTCTCGCAATTTGCGCGGCTTTACAAGCGGAGAGTGCTTCTTAGCACCTTCGCATCACTTCCCAATGCACCAACGCTTACCATGCCAGCTCATCCCAGTCTATCCCACCCCATCCTCCTCCGCCTCCACCTCCCCATTGTCTTTCCTCGTAGTGGTGAGGGTGCTGCCTTTGAGTATGGCGGGCCCTGGGGCCACTACGCTGCGGGCTCATGTATGAGCAGCAGTGCAGGCCACCTGTGACATGGACGATGGCGAAGAGGTAAGAGAGTTCTTCTGCATCGGTCTCTCGCGCGCACTTTCGCCGTGTTGGCAGGGTTCATGGGTAGGTCGCTGCGCGCAAACGGGCCTAAGAAAGACTCGGAGCGAGCGGGCGGTAGCTGCGGTACAAACAGAGGTTTGCCGTTGAAAGCCAGTCGAGATCGTTTAGGGAGAAAGGAATGCTCGAGCTTGAGATGCGCAAGGCACAGAACAGGCCGGCGAGCTTCCCTTCCTGTGGAAGGCCAGCGGCAGTGATCCGGTGAAGGTCCCGGTCGGCTGTGACCTTTTAGCGCTCTTAGCACGCCATCGCATACGAGTGTGAGAGCAGCAAGCTGTAGTGTCAGAGCACTGCACGCTAGTGGTGCCATACATCTCCGCAAGTCCGTCAGGCGAGGTTTCCAGCATCGAAAGTCGATGACGCGCACGACGCCACCAAGCATTTTGCGGGCATGTTCATGCATTTTGATTTTTGCAGGATCGTTCCAGCCTCGTGACCAGCACTTTTTGTGCAAAGAAATCTTCATCACGTCAACATCTTGATGTAGTACAAGAGCATTTGGCCATAAATGGCTCTGCCCAGACTGCCCGTGTGCACCTCATCGTGAAAGTCTGCCACAAAGTCTTGCGTCGCATGCCGGAGATCAAAAGGCCAAAAAGGGCGTTCAGTATACGTCTGATTGGCTAGGATCTCTTCGACAATTTGGTTGAGCTGGATGACCTTGTTCGGCGCGTATGGCGTGCGCTCGATCGCTTTGGGTTGTGGACGAAGGCCTCTCAAGAACCTGGCATTTGAAGCGAGAGGGAATCAGCGCTGAGTGTGATGACCTGGGTTTGATAGACGTACCAGACTCCTGTCGATGTGTGCTTCATGCCGTGGTTAGGGCGATACATCTTCGCTGCCTCTGGCCAGAGCTCGTCGATAAGTGCAAGGAGCTTGATGGTCTTCTCTCTAAACTCTTCAAGGAACGCAAATGACAGCTGTTCCTGCGACGATACTTCTGCTTTGGCGTCTCGTAGATTGGCAGTTGCGAGGTCCCAGAGTACGGTATTGACGATGATTAGGTCGGGTTTCTTGCCGAGTTTGGCAAAGCTTTCTGCAAACAGGCGGATCTTTGCATCGTACTGACGCGGTTGGCGCGTCATGTCCTTGTGTTGCCACTCGTCAGGACCCGATGTCACGCCGTAGAGCATGAGAGACCAGAAAGTAGTGTCGCCAAAGTGGGACGAATGGAGCTGACATCGATGCGGCTCGGAGAACTCGTCGAGGCCATTGTGCTGGCCATCCACTCTGGACAGGTCATGTGGCTCATAGTGCAACTTGCGATACGAGAGCTGAGACTTGGCTAGCATATTTCGACAGGTGAAATCAAGTGAGAAGCGGTCGATGGAGTCGCCCTGTGTCGGTGCACGATATGGTCCTGATGAGCGTGTGATCTCCAGAACAGACAGATCGCGCGGCATGAACAAAACCCACTATTATCAAGACAGTCTTGTTCCGAAGGTACGAAAGACTGCTCAATGCTGTTTTACTGTTCTTGTCAACGGCTGTCGGCGATGAAAGCGAAAAGACTCAGCACTTGCACCAAATCTTAGGCAAGAGACATCCGCTGCTCACCTGCCGAATACAAGACGGCCTCGTCGAAGCCGTCCCCCAATTTCACACTCGCATTGAGACCGGTCCCTCCAGAATGTGCAAACTGCTCAATCTCGCTAACGGGTACGAATCTGGCTCTCTGGGCCAAGGGTCGCGTCTCTGAGAATCTGTCGCCGACAAAGACGCCATGTTGGGCGTAATAGTCCCATGACCGGTCAAGGCCTTTCGTTATGGACGATGAGGTTGAGAATAGAGCGCTGTGCCATCCCTCTCGGACGCTCGATGGCAGCTTGTCGAGGATGCGCGCGTTTGACCCTGTTGCGACTCCAAGGATGACCAGCAGCGCGGTGGAATTGGCAGCGAGCAGCAAGAGCAGCAGGGTCCACCTGCGTCTTGATGATCTGCGTACGAAGAGGATCTTTTCCGTGTCATGGCTGAGGTCTGCGTTCTCGTCGCCGTCGTCGTTGTTGTCGGTGCCTAATAGCGGGCTCCGCAGCTGGATTGCCGCACGACGCGCCTTGTTGCTGCCGATGCTCCATAGACGAGCGAGAATTGTCATGGTTTACAAAGATATAGCTGGAGAAGGGTCAGAGCAAGAGCATGTGAGGAGTGCTGTCTGTCTTCGCTGTCGTTGAACTCTTCCCCAGTCTTTGCCCTGGCGGGAACATGCCCTGCTTGAAATGGACCCGCGCAGGCGCGCAGAGAATAGCGCGTTGTTGCGCGGCTTGCATGTTGAGTTGCGTGTCACCTGTGCTGTGCCTTTTAGCAGCAGTGACATGCTTGTGACACTGCGCAAAGCTTGTTCTAGCTGCCTTTTCATGCGCCGCAGCTGTGAGGAATGCAGCAGCGTGTAAAGAGGGACCGCTGAACACGACACCTGAAATAGTGGTAGGATTTAGCTCTGAGGGCTCGCGGGGACTGGACTACTGTGTGGGCCTTGAGAAGCGGCCTGTCAAAAGCTACATTGTGTGTTGTCGAGGTCTTCCCTGCGATGCACGCGTCGCGTCATGCGATCCGCCAGCTGGCCCGGCCGAGAAGTGGATGGGAAGCCTGCTCGCGACAGTGCGTTGACCACGAGCAGGACATCATGAGCAATGCATGTCCGAGCTGCTCAGGTTGGGGCCGCGCTGACCTTCTTCCAGCCGGTCTGGCAAGGTGATCGACACCAGCACGAAGGTGCGACATTGCTTGTTTCGTATGGCTCTCTTCGTTTGCATTCAACAGCAGCAGCCAGTCCAGATCTAGAGGTGCAGGCTTTCTGACAACAATGACGGCGCAGACCGAGCGCACGCCGCTGCTCCAAGGGCGGACGGCGCAGAATGGCCATTCCGAAGCGACTGCCGAACTTGGATCCAGCGCAGCTGCAAAGCAACAGGATCCGCTTGACCCAGCGAATCTCACAAGGACGAAGGTGTACACCATCCTAGCTGCCAACTGGGTGACTGACCGACTTCCAACAATGCATTACTGTGATGCAGCTGACGCTTCTCGTCCATCCTGGTTTTGCAATAGCTCGGTGTCTTTTTGGGCGCTCTTGATAGTGAGTGGCTAATCTCTTACAAGCCGTGATGGCATCTGAAGATTGCTGAATGCTCACTTTTGTGCTCCGTAGCCACTGTTGTAGCTACGCGTACGTACTCGCCAAGCCATCAGAGGTCTGTACAAGCTTATCTGGCTTACCTTTCCGTCATCGCGCCACAGTTGTCGGACCTATATCGTCGAGCTTTCAGAGCAGCAACCAGGTATCATGGCTCGGCACGTCCTATCTCCTCGCTCTAGCAACCACTACACCACTCTACGGCAAGCTAAGCGACATCATCGGGCGTCGAGCCGCTTCTCTCATCGCTATATTCCTCTTCACTTTCGGAACGCTGCTGTGTGGTCTGGCAAAAAGCATGCCGATGCTCATTGCCGCACGCGCCCTTGCTGGATGTGGAGGTGGTGGAATAATGACGATTTCGTCCATCGTAGCGAGCGATATTGTGCCTCTCAAGAAGCGAGGCTTGATCCAAGGCATTGTCAACATCTTCTACGGGTTAGGTGAGCCTTCCAAGCCCGCCTTCTACCTGCTACAGCTCAATCTACTGTGCTTATGCTTGTGTTTCTACCCTTGCAGGCTCTGCTCTCGGAGCACCACTTGGAGGACTGATCGTCGCGAAATACGATTGGCGATTCGCCTTTCTCGTTCAAGTGCCCTTCCTCTGCCTAGCCTGGATCCTCGTATTCCTCTTCGTGCATTACCGCCTGCCCGGTCAAGTCTCATCGAAGCGGGCCGCATTGAAACAGATCGACTGGCTGGGATCTGGCGCTCTGATTCTCTGCATATCCGGCTTCCTCCTCAGCCTTTCTTTCAAGAATAATTACAGCCTGCCTTGGTCGGATCCCAAAGTGTGGGCTAATATGATCGTCTTTGTCGTCTTTCTTGCAGCATTCGTGGCTGTAGAGGCGTATGTCAGCCCGAATCCAGTCATGCCGCTGCGCATATTGTCGCACAGGTCACCGATATGTGAGTCTTACCAAGATTAAATGTACGCGCCTACCGCCTTGTATCGAGCTGACGATCTTTGCAGGCATCGCTTGGAGTAATTTCATCTTTTCAGCAATCAACTTCACCGGTAAGACTGATGATCCAGGCACTTCGAGACACAGTGATTGCTGCTAAAGGTTTGGCGTAGTTTTGTATTACTACCCGATCTTCTTCGAGGTCGTGCAAGGCGCAGAACCAAAGGAAGCTGGTCAGTTCGATTTCATCGAAGATGGCGGTACCCTCACATTTACAGAGAGCCCCTTTATCTAACACAGGTGCTCACCTGGTGCCAAATGCCATCGCGCTATCCATTGGCTCCCTGGCAGCAGGCTATATTGTGAGTTACACGGCCAAGCGACCTCTCGCAAAAGGCCAGCCTAAGTGGGATTCACGCCCTTTCCCTTTTCTGCCTTCCCAGATGCGTTCCACTGGAAAGTACTACTATCTCAACGCGTTCTTGGCTTTCCTGCCAATGGTAGGCGCGACCATGATGACAAGGATGGATGAGACGCCGCGGTGGACCGACTGGGTCAATCCTTTCCCGCACGGAATCGGCACGGGAGGCAACGGTGAGCATACTCATTGAAAGAACATCAAGGCTCGCGTTCAACTTACCAAATTTCGTAAATCGCTCGCAGTGACTGCGGTCTTGATAGCATTGCTAGCGAATGTGGATCGGTCCGACATGGCTGTCGGTGGGTGTGAAATGCGACAAACCCAGCTTCATGTCTGACAATCGTTCGATCAACTAGCTACCGGGATCAGCTACCTCTTCAGATACTGCGGTCAAGTCTTCGGTGTTGGCCTTAGCGGCGGAATCATGCAAGGTATCCTTTCAAGCGAGCTCAAGAAGCGTATCACTGGTCCCGGCTCGGACAAGCTCATCGAAAAGATCCGCACAGTCTCAAGCATCATCCCGTCCCTTGAGCCTGAGATACGGAAGCACGCCATAGAAAGCTACAAAGTCACCTTGCGATGGGTGTTCACGCTCAGTGCCGCTCTCTGTGCACTCAATTTTGCAATTAGTCTCATGGTGAGCGCGGTTGCACGATCTTTACTGGCAGACGGGTACTGACGCATTGCATACCTCCATGATACTGTAGATTGAAGAATTACCCCTGCCAGGCAGCTTTGACGAAGAGCAGAAGATCAGGGATCAACGAAGGCAGAACAGCGGTACCTCGACGCCGATAGGTAATAGTAGCACGCGTCCTTAGATTGTGTCTGTAGTGCAAGTGAAAGCAGTGTTGATACTATATGTGATGGACACGCCGGTGCCGATCGTGTTTCTGCTTGCCAGCTTTCCCAGTAGCCAGCAGTTCACGCTCGTACCACCAAAATCACGGTGGCTGTTCGCCATGTCGCGCCATAGAGCCGTACGCAATTTGGATCTCGATGGTGCGCTGGTCGCGTCTCGGCAGAGGTCCTCCATCATTTAGATGATGCTAACTCGCATACTGCAGAGGAACTCGATGACGCTGCGTTTTCCGACGAGGACCAGGAGCAGTACCGTAGGCGTCGTCGCGCCGCACTCTGGCCATGAAGCCTTGCTGACATGCTTCTGCTCACAGCTGGCATAACTCACGACCAGCAAGGTATGCGCATCTCGACAGCAGAAGCCTCCGTCGCTCGATGGCCTCGCGCAGCTGCGATCGACAGGCTGGCATGTGGCACCGAATGCGCCGTAGAACAGCATCCTGACAGCCGTGCTTGCGTTCGCAGTCCAGCTGTCATCGGGTCTCTCCAGTATACAGGCCATTGTCGGGCAGAGCGCCGGAATCTCGGACAAGGAGATCAAGGATGCGCTCTGGTACTATTACTTTGACCAGGACAAGGCAGTGGCATACCTCTTGGAACAGCAGCACAAAAAGAATGCTGCAAAGGAGAAAGCTGCTGAACAAGGTAAGCACACCGACAATGTCCTCTTGTGGCCTGCCCACCCCGCCCCTGCGAAACGTCCATCGACCGAAAGCCTGAACCACTCGCCGAATCTAGGCGGCACCGAAGACGCTAGTCTGGCCATGCAAACGGACCGCTCTCTTGTCTTGGACTCTGCAAGCTCTCCTGCTGCACCCAGTACCGCCTCTAAAAACGACCCGCCTGCTCGCAAATCGCTGTCTGCGCTTGCTGCAGCATCGAAAAACCGACCTGCTACCACAGCAAGCTGTCTATCGAGGCTTGCCGGATCGAAGCAGAATCCTGCACTAGCTACATCAGAAAGACCCAGCTTGAGTCAGCTTGCGACTTCCTCGCGGACCTCTTCTTCTGGGTTGTCGAGCATCCCAACCAAGAGAATGTCGGAACCATCCTCCTTATCCGCTGCACCTCCCCTGGGGTCAAATCACGAAATTACGCAAGGCCCTGCAAAGCTGTCGAAGCTACAACAGCGTCTACGGGCCGGAGTTGCGCCTGTGAGCAAAAGTAGCATGCCAGAACTTCCGCAGGACAGCAGAGAGATGCAAGAAGACACCTCGTGGCATCTGCCGTCGTCATCTTTGTTCCCAGGGCAACAGCAGCAGAGGCAGCAACCGGTATCAGCATTTGCAGACACCCTCACGCCAGACAGACACCGGGATAGCCACGACACGGAAGGAGATATAGCAAGGGCGGCCACAACAGAGGGCCACGATCGAATGCACCAGCTTGGTCCCGCTGCAAGGCACACTCCGAGGGCCGCTGCCAATCAGAGAACCACATGAAATTTCTCACGCACAGTGCTCGGTCGATGGACGGATGATCGACTCTTCACTATCCTGAAAATCCCCTGCTTGAGATCGCGCTGACGTGACACTGTCTATTGGCCGCAAACGACACTTCAGCGCAAAAGAAAAAAGCACAAGCCTCGAAACCTTCGACCCCGTTGTCCAGTCGTCCAGGAACGCCCACAAAAGCCGGCTTCAAAAGCAAACCACCTGTACTGGGTGGTGTTGGCAAGAATACAGCGGCATCTGGCAGTGCCTTGAAGCAGCCCCCGTCATCTGCAGTGCCTTCGACATCGGCACTTTCACAAGATTTGAAGGGCATGGGCTTGGACGACGAAGACTATGTTAAAGAAGATCCAGCAACACTTCCTACTATATCCATAGCCAAGGAAAAGCTTATCGAGAACATCAAGCAAAAGGAGCGGGAGGCTGGCTATAGACCCGTCTTGAGCATGGTCGTCATAGGTCAGAGCCTTCGCAGCTTCACATATTACTGTACGATGCTAAGCTGAGCTACCTTTACAGGTCATGTGGATGCCGGGAAATCTACGCTTATGGGCCGGATGTTGGCAGAGCTTGGAGAAATGACTCAGAAAGCTGTCACTTCCAATCAAAGACAGGCAGAAAAGCTAGGAAAAGCATCCTTTGGCTATGCATGGGCTTTTGACGCCCGACCCGAGGAAAGAGAAAGGTACGGGCACGACATTAACCTTCATTCACTCGCGCTGACTTTGCTTGACAGGGGTGTTACGATCGACATTGGAATAGACTCTTTCTCCACTCCGCACCGACGTTTTACACTGCTTGATGCCCCTGGTCATCGAGATTTTATTCCAAACATGATCTCTGGTGCATCGCAAGCCGATACTGCCATGCTGGTCGTTGATGCTGCCAGAGGCGCCTTCGAGAGCGGGTTTAACGAAGGAGGGCAGACAAGGGAGCACGCTTTACTGGTTCGAAGTTTTGGTGTTCAACAGCTAGTGGTAGCCGTGAATAAGTTGGACGCAGTGAGTGCATTTCGCCTTATCGTAAATTTCCAGCGCTTATGCATTTCGCAGGTCGACTGGTCTGAAGACCGCTTCGAGCAAATCGTTGATCAGCTGGAACCTTTCCTTGTGCAAGCCGGCTATGCACAATCAAAGCTCGTTTTTGTTCCCTGCGGCGCAATGTCAGGAGAGAATCTCGTTGAACGGAGAGTACCGGAATTGCAACAGTGGTATAACGGCAAAACGTTGATTCAGACTCTGGACGAGCTCACGGTACCCGAGCGAGCATTGGAGGCGCCCTTGCGGATACCTCTGTCAAATGTCTTCAAAGGGCAAACCTCTGGCCCATCCGGCCTTGGTGTTTCCGGACGCATTGAAAGTGGCCTCGTCCAAGTGGGCGAGCGCCTAGCTGTACTGCCTGGGGACGAAACGGCTGTGGTCAAGAGTGAGCCTGAATATATGATGCCTAAGGTGCCGTCTTACTTTTGCATCTCCATTACAGATATTGAGGAAGACGGGGAGCTACTGCAATATGCGACGGCTGGAGCGAATGTGACACTATATTTGGCGGCAATCGATCCCCTCTATGTCAACGTAGGGTCTGTCCTCTGCGAGCCAGACCTTCGGATACCTCTCGTGTCCTCTTTCACCGCGCAAGTAGTCACATTCGAGCTCAAGTTCCCTTTGACCGCTGGCTCAGCAGTATGTTCAGCGAAGTTCAACGAAGCGATAGACCGATGCTGACGGGAAGTGAAGGTCGAACTCTTCTATCACAGCAAAGAGACCCCAGCGACTATAGCCAAAATCGAAGCTACGCTTGACAAGGCCACTGGAGAGGTAATCAAGCACAGGCCGCGGTACGTCTCCAGCGCATTTGTCTGCTCGCCGCTACATGCTGACACGACGAAACAGAATGATATCTAAAGGCTCTTCCGCTAGGATAACGGTAAAGCTAAGGCTATCAGGTTCGGCAGGCAAGGCAGCTAGTATACCGCTTGAAGCTTTCGCCAGAAACAAGAACATGGGACGAATACTGCTGCGGCGCGGTGGCGAAACGGTGGCGGCAGGTGAGCAAATCCATCGTTTGATAACGATTCTCTGGTCGTCATGATCAGCACTGACCTTTGATGACACGTTTCAGGAATTGTTTTGACCTTGCTAGACTAGCGTTCTGCGACTTAGTATATCGGCCACGACGAGCGCGTAGACTGTAAAGAGCACAGCCTAGACGGTCGACTTGTTCGACACAGCTCTGCAAGCTCGCTCAACAACAACGCTCATTTTTGGCTCTGCTTTCGTCCAAGCAACAGAACCCTCAGAACTTACTTCTGCACTGACTATAAAGGCTTGGTCGTCTGTTGGTGTACTCAACCAGCAGCATGTCAGGGCTACATACTATCGATTCATCCGCAACGAGCAAGTCTGCCAAGGGCGGCGGTACTCACTCATCGACTGCCCGCGGTCCAAAGGCGAGTGCCAAAGGTCTGGGCAACTCCTCCGACATAGACTTGTTCGGTGACAAGGCCAGCAACGGCACCGAATTGGGAGCATCCGACGGTTCATCCTCGGATGCTGCTGGAAGTAAGTGCCGTCGCTTTGCACAGCCCGATCAGTGACTTCGCTGACCATTAAATCCACTTACCTACGCTTGGGTGCTGGCTATAGACACGGTCTTCTTTCTGTGTATCTTCGCTTTCGTTGCAACGGCACTAGGCTTAGGTCTTTTCTTGTGGCGCAAACACCGACAGAACAAGCTCATCGGGCAGAAGAAAGCGAGTGGAGGTGAGGAGCTCTCCTTATCTGGCATATTGTACAAGAGTGACATGGTTCCGGCTGCAGCTGATGGGGAAATCGAAGATGAAGATACCAAACCGTCAATCGCTAATATCTTTGGTAAACGAAAGAACCGACCTTCCCCGCTACCCCTTACTACTCTTAATAAAGGCCACGAGACAACTCTCCCCCCATACTCGCCCTACACGGCCGGTGCTGGACAATCACCTTGGCTAGGCGGCAACTTGACCGTCCAAGGCATGAAAGCTGCGCAAGCTGCATCGGAGACCAACGAGGAGCCGGACAGTGACACAAGATCGATCAGGTCTACCAATACGCTTTCAAAAGACAGAAGAGAAAGAGCAGAGCGAACTGGAAATCTTTTCTCTCCTTTTGTGCCCTTCAGCCCAGTCACAGCTGCACCTGTGGCAGACAAATCGAAAGATTACTCGGGAGATGCGGAGGCTATCGTCGGAGCCACAAGCGTTGGTGGTTACAAACCCTCCTCTTCTCTCCATCATTCGGTCACAATGCCTCAGCCATCTCCAGTGCAGTACATGGATCCCGAGGCAGCTCAAGCCATGGGCATTCATCCTGATGTTGTTAAAGAGGCGGAACCTGGAATCAGCGAGGCAGAGATTGAGCGCAGGCGAGCTCGTGCACAGCGAAGGCTCGAAGAGCGACAGCGTGCCGAAGAAGGGTCGGTCGTGGAGGACTCTCTCAATGACGGACCTCGCTTCAAACATTACGCTTGATTACACTTGCCAATAGTCGGGCTCTCAGCCGGTCAATTGGCATCACAATAAGCTGACAGCGTTTTCTGCAGACTATCTCCACTATAGCTGTCGCTACTTGCCCTTTACTTGACTGTCCTTCCTGCAATTGAGCTCATCGTTACACCAAGGTTGCCTGAGATGCTTGGTCGTCGTCGTACCACACGGGCATCTCCTCTACGTTACGTTGATCATCCGCCATCCATTCTAGTCGACCATGCGCTGGTCTCTGTTGGCCAGCGGAGTCTGATGCATTTCTCGAGCTTTCGGCGAGACTTGCTCCAGCGTGATTTGCGGATGCATAAGACGCGCCCTCGGTCTGCGTGTCGCCTTCGCGCCCATTTGCAGGCTCGTAGGTAGTGCTACGAGCAGACACATCCCTGTCATGATGCAATGTGTCATCTTCTGATGGCGCGCCGGTTGCTGGGCGTGTCATTGACATTCCATTGTGCTGAGCATGGGTTGCCACTGAGCGGTTGACGCCTGCGCTTTGTGCTTTCTCCGTTGACGTTGGCATATGTGTCGCAAGATCCTGGACAACTTTATCCTGCACGGATTCCAGATAATCTCGGAGATCATTTTCGGACATCCGCGAGCTACTAGAAAGTCAGAGTCGTTTAAGTATCATGGCTTCATTACACTCACCTGCTGTATGCCTGTCGCATATCCGCCGCAGCCTGGGGGGAGACACGATGGTGAGCATTGCAGATTTCTTCCTCTTGTGGCTTGTGAAACGCACTGTCAGCAAAATGCGCCGTCTTCCGGCAACCTATGGAAGGAGCGAAGCGATTTAGCGCTGGCTTTGACGCGGAGGAGCGTGCCTACTTTGGTACCAGGTGCATTCTGACGACGGGACTCTTCCAGGTGACTGAGCCTGTCAGCAGCTTCTTTTGCCCAAAGTAACATGTCGTCCGGCAACGCTGCCACTTTGGCGATTTCAATGCCATAATTGGTGGCTGTTGTTCGCCCGTCCCGCACGCGATGAGAGAAGGTCAAGGCGAAATTCTTGTCGAAATCGGCAGCCTCTCTCAATGAAGCCATGTCCGTTTCGAGGTGCAGTGTCACCACATTCGGATAAACTGAGAGGGTTGTCGACAAGTCTAGAAAGCTAGAAGGAGAGTCAGCCACGTAAGGAGATGTATAAGAATCAGCTGCAATGCAGCGTACTGTGTTGCAAAGAAGCAGAATGCTTTTGAGCGGATGATCTCTTCGGCAATGGCATGGGCTATACCGACGCCTACAAATTCAATGTCGGGTCGTCAGTATCTGTCAAATATCTCTGTAAGATTGGTGGGTACCTTCTTGCGGACTGGTGCCTCGGCCCAATTCATCCACCAGCACCAACGCTTTGCTGGTTGAGGAGAGGGCGGAGATGATCATTCTGTAGAGAGCGGTCAGCTTGCTCCCAGATTAGCACACCTGAGCGCGCTCACGCCATGCTTTTCATTTCCAGCGCAAAGGTGGACAAATTTCCCTCGATTGAATCATCGTTGCTCAGTCGTGTCAGGAGTGCATCGTGCGGGCGGAAGGAGGCATAGTCCGCTGGGACATATGATCCAATCTTGCGTACAAGCGTAGCGTGAGCGGATTGTACAGCTCCCTAAAAGTTGACAGACATACCTGGCTCATTATCACGAGCATAGCGATCTGTTTGAGAAAGGTTGTCTTTCCTGACATGTTGGGCTACATACATGTCAGCTTGGCAATTTGGTTTCGCTTTGAATTCATCTCACCCCGGTTAAGATCTGAAAAGTGGAAGCATCCGAAGCATAGGTGTCATTTGGGACGAACGCTCCGTCGGTGAACCTGTACCGTTCTAATGTAGACATTTGTAGTCAGTTATATGAAAGCCGGCGACCATCAGAGACGTACCCAGAACTGGGTGCCTGCCATCTTTGATGGCGAGCGTGTCCGTGAACTCGGGTCTCACATACGAGGCAGATGTTGTGGCCACATGAGCGAAAGACACCAGCATGTCCAGCATTGCTAGGACCTCGGAACATCGATATAAGACAGCAATGTGCGGGTGGATTTTGCCCAAAAGTTCATCCAGCACTCTACAGAGAGAGGCGGAGTGTCAGACAAGCTGCTGGGTATTCCTCGGTATAGTATAGCTCACTCTGATGACAGAAGGAAGACTTCGTCTAGACTCTGCTGGATGCGCTGATTGCGCTTTAGCTGTACAGGAGCAAGAATTTGTCAGTCCTGTGCCTCCACATTGCCACTCTACTTACAAGGTCCACACAGGTGAAGACGATCTTCTTGCCCCGCTTGCTCTGCGCGAAAAGAGCAAGTCAACTGAGCGGGCGCTCCTAGGTTCGTGGTCATTGTGAATAGCTTACCAATTTGCTGAAGATACGTGGAAGATCTCCACCTTTGTCTTGCACAGTTTCCTCGTGCAGTAGGAACGTAAAACCAGCCGTGGTCGAGTACGCGAGCTCAATATCGTCCAGTATTCCTGGATACTTCATTTGCAGATCTTTCAGTAGGTCGTCCACATCGTTGATGTTTTCCTTGTAGGTTTCGCGTGCTACGTCTAGTAGCTTCTTCTTCTCGGCTTTGATGGCGAAGACTCTCGATGTTCGAGCAGACAGGGCAGTCTTAGTCATTGACTGTGCCAAACATCAGATCAGACCATTTTTCCAAGATTGACAAATAAGTTGACAAGGTCTTACAGACAAGACCTGCTCAATGTCATTATCGATAAAGTCCAATCTTTCATCTCCTAATATTTCGCCAATCGTGTTGAGCATTGACGACTTGCAACCACCGCCCTCTACGAGACAATTTCGGATTTGCGGAATCGCCTTGATGAAAGCTCTGAGCTGCAGCATGAGAGCCAACTTTTTCTCGCTCTCTTTCGAAGGGTCTGCATTCTTCTTGTTTGATCGCTTGGCAGTCGATATCAAGGCGATGCTGGTTTGCAAAGACGAGGTAATTTTGTCGGCATCAATGCGCTCGAGGGATTTGAGCGCTTTGCGGACGTTTCTGAAGCGATCGTCACTGTCAATAAGCTCAGCTACGACATCCAGGCGGGTCTCGATCAGTTTGAGGTCGGTCGAAGGCGATAAGATGTTACTCCTCAGCTGCAGGTCATTTGTCAGAAAGAGTCAGCTCAAAGCGAAGTGTCGAATATTTACCAGGCGAGTAGCCATAGGCGTGTAGCAGTGATTGAGAAAGCCGTAGAGCGTATGCTTCCCTTTCTTGTCGAGGAGCTTTGCAGAATATGCAATTCAGGATACAGATATGAGCGAGGAAATTGGATATAGACTTACATTCTCCACCAGCTCCAGATTCTTTGCAGAGTCTGTGTCGACCAGCATGGTTCCTTCGAGCGGAACATAACGAATTTTGACAGTATGCGATGCAAAAGTTCGATTGAAGGTCGACTCCATGTATTTGAAGAGGGCCGAAACAGCAGAAAGAGCGTAATATTTGCCTCTGAGGAGGTCACTGACAATCACAGAAAGTAGAATGAGCACAGCAACTTCCGTCCATAGGTAGGTCCGGCACATTCTGCTTCTTGAGCGTATGTTTCACTCACTTGGTTGCCGTAGTCTCATCATCTTGTATGTTGAGCTCTGTGCAGAAACGCATGCCTGCTTCCGGGTCATAGTATCTTCGAGCGATGCCAAAGATTCTGACGCCTGTGGTTGAGCTAGTCTCATACTCGGAGACTGAGCTGGCTCTGGAGCTAGACGGCGAAGTTGACGAAGGCCCGACGCTGTCTTGCCTCGTGCGGCTCATTGGTGAACGCCGTTCTCCGAATGTAGCTTTCAAGTATTGTGTGAGCTGTGTTTCTTCGTACTTTGAAGAGCTAGGATCGATCCCTCCGGCCGCAGTGGTGAGCTTGTTTCCGTGCATGCCGCCCGTGTTTGGCATGAAGATCATCGAAGGCCATCGGACCTACGCGGGTGAACAAGTTCAGCTACACCTCAGATTCAAATTAAGAAGCAGAAAATCAATTCTACTGACCGAAAGTGTATGAACAGTCTTGATGTACGTTTGAGAGTCATTGAGCTGGGTCAAAAGGCAGGTCGCGGTCGAGGGCTGGAAAGCTGCAATGCCGACAGAACGGACACCAGTGGAGCCCTTTGACTCTGTAATGCTTGTCACCCAATGCTCATCCGCATCGGCGAGGTCAATTTGGCCTGCAGAGGTGTCATCATCTGCAGTCGTTGCTGGGGGAGGGATGCGATCTGCCACGTCGGACATGACAGAAGAGGCCGCCCGTCTCCTCCTCCTTGTATGACCACGGTCGGAAAGAGATGTAGAGGTGCTTCGTGTGTACATTGACCCCGCAGGCTTTCTCCTGCCGCCAGTCTGCCATGGCTGGCCTTTCCATTTGTTGTTGTTTTGATAGCCTGAAGAGCCCGACTTCGACGCGCGGGTGAAGGTAGAGCCGCTTCGAGTACGTCGAGTCACAGAGGATTCAGTGTAGGAACCTGAACGCGTAGTCCTTGACGCTGGGGTGGAGGAACGTGACCTGGACGCGTAGCCCATCTTGACAAACGAGTCTGTGCTGAGATGACGGGCGATGCAAAGGCCCAGTCGGTCAATGACTGGACGTTCAGGTGTTACAATCGTCAACTTTCAGCTGCTGTGCGTATGTCGAGCTGGTCGGATCCCCAAATTTCGGCCGTGATAGGCCGATTTTCGAGACGCGTAAACAAAGTCGTCGCCACGAAGGACGACACAGGTCATGCGGCGCGAAGTCTGCCGCTGGTACCGCGTTGTGGCTTGTACACGCCGAGATAGCACTGCGTAGTTGAACGAGGAGTCGTCAGAACGAACGGCTGTCGACCATATGTACCTGCTATTGTCGTGTCTGAATCGGTAAGAGGGAGAGAAGGACCAGCAGACTGGCGACGACGCGTGATCGCAGCGAGACAAGGGCGAACGACAGAGATCACAGACGCGGCTACTATGGACCAGACAAGCATTCAGATCAGCCGAGCTATCCATATGACAATGCTGCATATGCTGGGAGCTGTGTCGTGAATGTGCACAACTGTGATATCACCAGACTTGGGCCATTTCACGTGCTTTGAAAGTCGGGATGACGCTGCGAAATAGCTTCTTGTCGATGGCCACAAGCTGTGACAAGAACCGACTGGCGGCAAGAGCTTGGGCTTGAAGTCCTTTGACGTAATATGACACGCTTGTTGGGTCAAGCACCTGTTGCCCTTCCTTTTGCCACATACGATACTGCTGGCTTCTACTGCTCCGATAGTATTCCAAGGTGCTGTCTCGTCATTCAAGATGCTTATGGGCCTCCATACTGCTCGTACTATCCTCTTTTAGTGCTCGCTTGGCTACAACATGCTTCTAGACGGTTCTTTCTATGCCGCAAACTGCAGCGACTTCTAGGGTCTACTGGCTTTGAAATTCATAGACCACGGGCGCCATGACCAGACCAGAGCTCGCCCATAGCATGCTATCAACGAAGTGTGCGTCTCGCACAGCTGCTCCGTAAGGCTGAGTCGCATTGCTTTGCCTGTCCCGAAATGGAAGTGCCCCGCCACCGAGGCGCTTCCCAGATCCGGCTCGCGAAGGCTTGCAGTGCACTGAGCCAGACTGATGCAGCGAGGCTGGTGGGCTTGTGTGGTATTAAGCTGCAGGTAGTGCTGTGTGGTCACCGCGCGGTCTTTGTTCCATTTGACAGTCGAACCAGCTCTGGGCTTCTGGGCGCTCCACCTCTGCCCTTCTCTTCCGCAACCGACTCCCTAGCCACTACCTTACTACCGCGCTCATAGACGTAGCCGGCGACGCTTCACACAGACGATAACAACGTACCTACTCTACTTCACGCAACCGCTGCAACTCCCTCGCCGACTCCCGCGGTCTCCCTCACGCTGCCTGACCGGAGCGTGACAGACGCACGCAGGCACCACCACCCAATCATTCCGTCCACTATCCTGCCAACAGCGATGGCGCTCTCGCCAGTCTACGCTGCAATACTCCAAGACCTCAACAAGGCGGTCGCTCAGAGCCAGCCCGAGGACGTCTTGCAATTCTGCTCCAACTGGGTGAGTTCGCCTCCACGTGTGGCCACTGCTCTCCCCCCCGCGAAGGGACATCAGAAAGCCACGAGGATGGTCTGAGGAAGCTCACTGACAGCACCTCTCCTCTCACGCCAACGTCTCTCTCCAGTTCAATGCCAAACTCGAGGAGCAGCGCATCGCTGGTCGCCTCTCCATCGCTCAAGCCGAGGGCGCCATGGGTGGTCACTCTGGCCTGGGCGCACGCAGCAAGAGCTTGGCCCCTTTGGGAGGAGCCGGCGCTGCTGCGATGCCTCACCAGGTCTCTGGCATGAAGAAGAAGGCTTCGCTGCCTTCGCTCGTTGGGCAGGGCTACTCTTTTGGCTCGCCCGCCAACGGAAACTCGACTAGTGGCGCGAAAGGCCACGCTGCCTTCTTTCCCAGCAGCAATCCCAGCCCCTTCTCTGAAGCGCCGCCTATGCACATCACCTCGAGAGGTGGCTCCTCGACGACCTCTCGTGGCGCAGGCACTCTCTCGCCAAATCCTGCCGACGCCCCTGCACGCGGTGGGATCCAATGGAACCGGCCTTTCGCCGGAGCCCCAGGCCCAGACGTCGACATGCACGAGTCTGACGAGGACAATGCTCGAGCATACGGCGGTCCCGGTGCTCGTGGAGATAGGCACGGAGCTGCTTCGCCATCAACCCTGCCATCCCATCGCTCTGCCCAGGCTTCCACTTCTGGACCTTCCACCTCGTCGCCAGACAATGGCATTCCTTCCGGCTACAATCTGGGCCGCCGAACCTCGGTTTCTGCAGAATCCATTGATCCAAACAGTCTGTCTAGCGCATCACCGATGCCCAAGGTCGTTATCGCCAAAACACCCTCGCAACGTGCTCGCATCGAGTCTAGCACGGAAAAGAATCTTCTCTTCCGAAACCTGGACGAGGAGCAACATAACGATGTAGTCAACGCAATGAAAGAAGTTCGGGTCACCAAAGGCACCGAAGTCATCGTACAAGGCGCTGTTGGTGACTTCTTCTACGTTGTCGAAAGCGGCGACTTCCAGGTCTGGGTCAAGCCTCAACAAGCCTCTGGCATGGTCATGAGCCCGACCGGTCCATCCAATGGTGCTCGCGGCAGAAGCGTCTCTGTCGAGCCCGAAGCCAGCATCAAGGATAACGAAACGACGATCTTGGAAGATGGTAGCCAAGTGCGTGGTGATGCCTCCAAGCTGGTCGCCTCGATTTCCTCCGGAGGTTCCTTCGGCGAGCTGGCGCTCATGTACAATGCACCGCGTGCAGCAACCGTCGTCTGTTCATCTGACGAGGCCACGCTCTGGGCGCTGGACCGAGTCACCTTCCGCACGATCCTCATGGAGCACACCAGCAAAAAGCGCCGAATGTATGAGAAGTTCCTCTCTGAAGTCCCCATCCTCGTCTCGCTCGAGAACCACGAACGAAGCAAGATTGCAGACGCACTCGAAGAGAGAATCTACGAAGAGGGCGAGGACGTCGTCAGGGAAGCAGAGCTCGGCAAGAACTTCTACATCATCGAGAGCGGAACTGCCGAAGTCTTGAAACGCAAAGAAGGTGGCAAGCAGGAACGCGTCGGTACTCTTTCCAAGGGCGATTACTTCGGAGGTGAGCTTGAATGCAGTGCGATATACTTGGGTCATAGCAGCTGACATACTTCCTTGCTCTCCTTCTCCAGAGCTGGCATTGCTGAATTCCGCACCGCGAGCAGCCACCGTTCGTACCATGCCTGGGTCCGGCCGTCTTCGCGTCGCCACGCTCGGCGAAAAGGCATTCACACGTCTGCTTGGACCTGTCGTGGAGATTTTGACTAGAAGTGCAGTCACCAAGTATGGCCCCTCATCAGTAGCTTCGGGCGAGAGGGACCGTGGCGGGGCAAGCGCGCATGGTCCTAAAGAAATCCGACATGACCGCGAGCGCAGCGGAACGTCAACACCGACAGCAGCAGCCAATAGGGATAAAGAAAACCAATAAATCTGTTTCGCTTTTGGTCCGTTTTCACAAGAGCATCTCACTTTACACGCATCCGCGGAGGCGCTGTTTTTTACGCTATTCCTCCAGGGCGCGACGCCGCAAACTCCCTCGCATCGGTTCTTCGAGCCGGTTACAGCAACATTGGACTGCTAGTCTTTCCTTCAAAAGTCACCAGATGCCCTCGCTCATCCTTTATACATCAATCCATGAACTTTGTCGAACCTTTAACCTTTGAGCAGTGTAGTCGGATCCAGTCGTCAGCCGTCGTGTCATTGTCCACCAAGATACTAGAGGAGCCGTGTTAGCAATTCAGCCATCTTGCAATACATCATGTAGTTGTATGAGAGAGTAAAGCATTGCTGCTTGTGGTGTGACGCTGTCTTTGCGCCTCAGAGGGTGAGGATGGGCAGCTCGACGTTTGGGACGACGCCCAGTTCGCTCTGACCTACCATTGGAGAGCTCAACAGCCAAGACCTAGCAGCAGAGGCTGTTCTCTGCGGTTCCAGCGGAGCCCAAGGTCGACTGAGAGACGCCAACCAGCCGGCACGCGTACTACTGCACCGTGCGCGAAGCTCATCACATACGTCCGAGAGCAGCGCAGCCTCGCGCCTACATGGCACCGACGCAGCTCAAGGCACACCCCGACGCACGCAGCAGGTCGACCAGCATACCATCCACGCTCAAAGCAGGAACCGGCTGTTGAACCATCGATACTGTCCCTGGAGTGATCAAGCTGTAGCTCTTGCCGGTGCAGGTCCCGCACGCACGCTCCAGCATGCTGCCGTGGAACCCTCCAGCATCGCTGTCGATGCAGCATGGGCAGGGTGGAGGAATGGGTATGCAGAATGAGCTGCACTCAGTTGGCATGCAGCATCAACAGGGTGGTGCCGGTGGGCAGTTTCACCAGCAGCAGCAAGGCCAGGGACAGCAGCAACAGCAACAGCCGTCTCAGCAACAGCAGCCACACCAGCAAGGAGCTGCTTCGATGAATGCAAATGGCCTTCAGTCCCCTGCGCAGCCGCCTCTGTCGCTATCCCAGGTTCTGCACTTTCTTCAAACCGAATGGCGCCGCTACGAACGCGAACGTAACGAGTGGGAAATCGAGCGCGGCGAAATGCGGGTACGTGCTGTCGATATGCGCTTGACAATGGCGTGGCGTGGCACAGTCATACTCAATCTTACACTCGTCTGCTTTGCAACCCTGGGCTTCTTGTTTTAGGCTCGCATCGCTCTCCTCGAAGGTGAACGTCGAGGGACCGAGAACCTCAAGACCGATTTGATGCGTAGAGTCAAGATGCTGGAATACGCACTACGCACCGAACGCGGCAAGTATCTCACAACAGCGAATCAGCAGCACAGTATCAACAAAGAGAAGGAAGTACAAGCGCCCAAGCCTCAGGAAGAGAAAGAGAAAGAGGGCAGTGTCGATGCTGAAAAGGAGCAGCAGACTGCGGGCAAGGAGGCTGAAGACAAAGAAAAGCCCTCTGCTATCCCGGGAGAAAAGAGGAAGTCGCTCAGGGAGCAGTCTGGGCTACCGCAGCCAGGCAGTACAGCGCCAGGTCGGGCAAGCCCAGTCCCAACAGTAGCATCCGATGACGGGGCAGTGGGTGGTACAGGTTTGTGCACACAGCTCGAGCGATACAGGCGACTTGAGCTCACTCTTATCACCTCCCAGTACCGGACCTCGTGATTTCGAATGCGAATCAAGCGGCAAGTGCTGCCGGAGCGGCCGGCAGTGCGCAGCAGCTGGCTGGCTTCCAGCGCATATCGTCCACAACGTCTCTTTCCTCCTTGCCCAATGGCCAAAATAGTGTTAACATCGGAGGAGCTGGAACGATGAATCTTGGACCATTGTCTTGGAATCCATCACTAGGTCGTGACCCAAGAGGTCGAGCGAAGAGTCGCGAATATCTCAAGCAATGTCTTCAGGAGATAACCTATCTTACAAGCGCTACAGCTTTGAATCCACTACCCGAAAGAACTCCAGCCGGTATGCTTAGACCGCGAAAGCACATGGTGGACGTCCCAGCGCCGAGCCAAGCAGCTGTGCCTGCTTTGCAACCGATTGCTCAAGGTGGCCATGTGCAGACTACTGCTTCTGCAGTGCCCGAGATTCAGCAAGTAGGATCGAACAACGTCATCTCGCTTCCCGGGGCTGGTCCACTGGCAGGTGCATCAGCTGCACCAATTACCGGCACTCAAGTCAACTTAGCAGCGGAAACAGAGACAATTGCTTCGAAGTCACCGTCTACTGACGCGACCGCCCTCGATACATTATCAAGCACGCCAGCCTCGGGACCGCTGGATTTGGCTTCGAGTAGCTCGGAAATTACGGCGCCAAAGCTCTCACCCCTTGTCCCTCAAACCGCCGCCGATGTCTTTTCGGCGCTTCCGTTAGGCCCTGCTTCGGATGAAAGCGACGTTGAAGATTCTGCGACAATGACAACGGACGCCGCTGCTCGACTCACTGCAATCTTCCGGCCCGAATCGAGTGAGGAGTGGAAGAAAGCGCTACAGAACGCTGGTCAGCAGAACAAGCCGCAACCCAATGGCCTTGCTTCGTTGAACGGCGAAACCGAAAAGGCACCGGGCACGATCGTTACACTGAAGGAAGCACAAGAGCAGGCCGCGAAAGCAAAGGACACCGCAGCAGCACCGGTGTCGAATCCTGTCAATCGCGCGCGAAGCGACACAGTGCAAAGTTCCGCAACAGTGACTGGAGACTACGAAGATGAGCACAAGACGTGGAGACCGCGTCGGACACTGAGAGCGTGAGCTAACATCTAGTGCACTGCGCAGCCCATGATACTGATAGACATGCCTGCAGACACCTCGACGGCGCACGCTGTTTGGCTTTCGACCGGTGTGAGAGGACCGAAGACGTCACTTTTGCAACTGGCAGCGATGACTGCACTGTCAAGTTATGGCGAGTACCATCGCAAAGTCTCTCTGCTGTGTGAGTGGGGGCGCGTTCAGCTTTCGCGGTATTGTAACGGCTTACGAGTACGCCTCCAGCAACCGCTCGCAGCACTTGTCCGACTCTGAGCCTGCCATCACCTATCGTGGCCACACCGCTCCGGTAACGTCACTGTATCTCTCGTCTTCGATGGCGACAAATCGGGTCTATTCGGCCTCGCTCGATTCCTCCATTCAAGTCTGGAGTATGCCTCCGAAAGAGCGGGATACCTATGCGCCATTCGATCAGACCTTGAATGTAGCTAGGCTAGAAGGCCACACGGATGGCGTGTGGGATGTGTGCCTGCTCTCGGCAGCTGGAAGTCGGGCGGCTAACGGTATATCAACTACGCCCTGGGCGGACAGCGACAAGGAGATCCTCGCATCAGCAAGTGCAGACGGTACAGTCAAGATCTGGGACGTTTCGCCCACAAGCGAAGACGGCAAAATAGCGTCTTCTGCCGGTGGCGCGCTGCGCTTGTCTTGGACCGCTGCAGGTACCGACTCCGCAGTGGAGAACGCAAGTGGCACGCTTCCTGCGCCGACAAGTCTCGCGCTATGTCAAACGGACATGACGAAGCTGGCAGTCGCCTATCAAGATGGACGGATACGATTGTTCGACGCTGAGACTGGCAAGCTTGTCTTGACTCTGCAGCACAGCGACAGTGCCAGTAAGTCGTGCAGCGAGTTATGCAGATACTTTCGAGTGCCGCTGAAAGCGTTGCCAATCTGCGCAGACGCACAGATCAATCGGATAGTATCGCACCCGACATTGCCAATGGTGATTGCCGGCTCGGAGGACAAGCACATCCGCCTGTATGATCTCAAGAGCGGTGAGTGCTTGCTACAGCATGCGTAATTCCGTACATAACGCTCACGTTGGGCTCTTCAGGTCAATGCACCTATTCGCTGGTAGGCCATACAGATGCTGTGACGTCCATCGATGTGGATCCCTCTGGCCTCACAATTGCATCAGCATCGCACGACTGCACATTACGCTTCTGGGATCTGCTTCAAACGCGGTCCTGCATCCAGGAGATCTCCAACTCTCATAGAACAAAAGGCGACGAAGGCGTGCTGGACGTAAAATACCATCCTACGCTGCCGTTTGTGGCCAGTGCCGGTGCAGATGGCGGCTTCAGGCTTTACGGCTAGAATGCCAGCGCTCGAGACATGCAAAAGTTATACCATTTTGAATGCTGCTGTATACGAGTAACGAAACATGGCATATATAGCCAGAATTAGATCTTTGGTACCGCACAGCAATAGTTGCTTAGGTCAGAGGACGCAGTGTGCGGCATGTAACTGATTATTTGGTCGAGTACTGAAGAGTGGACTATACCCTGAGTAACGCGCTACATTAAAGTCGCAAAGACTCATGACCGCAGCTGCACTTGCTCTCAGCCCAACAGCACCGCCAACAACCACGATGGAAGCTTCTACGTCCACTTCACTTTATACAGGCGCTAACAGCATTGCTAAAGCAAGCAGCTGGCCAGAGAGTGCGTCACTGTTTTTGCACAAGAAGTCGACGCTTGACTTACACTGTCTATTGCTCTCGATCACCTTGCGTACAAACGCCAATGACTGCAACCGCAAATGCTCCGTGGAATGGAAATTTTGACGAACGTCCAATCCTTTTGTCGACTCGTGGACCCTTGTTGGATGCACGGACGCAGTCCAGACTGGCGCTTCCTTGCTCCTCGCATGGCAGCTGAAAGCTCGAAGAGTCCTCATCGTAGGAGGGGGCAATGTAGCAGCTGACAGGCTGCGATCTGTATTACCCACGGATGCCAAAGTCACACTGGTGTGTCCAGAAGACGGTATGGGCGACGAAGTGCGGCATCGAGTGCACGGAGAAGCTTTGAAATGGCACATCGAGTGGCGAAACCGAGGCTTCGAAGATGCAGATGTGGAAGACGAGGTAGATGTGTCTTTTGACTACCTGGAAGTAGAGTGCTCGTTGAAATTTGCTTTCGCATACTCCGGAACCTCTGTAGGCTTGGGACATGGTTTTGACTGCCTTGGACGACCCCGAACTCAGCAGGCACATCTACAAACTCGCAAAGAAACACCATTTCAACATCAACGTGGCCGATGTGCCGCCTTTGTGTGACTTCTACTTCGGTAGCGTCATCCGTCGGGGGCCTTTGCAAGTCATGATCTCAACCAATGGAAAAGGTCCTCGACTTGCAAATCGCATCCGGCGACAGATTGAGGCAGGACTTCCAGCAAACGTAGGAGAAGCCATCGACAAGATTGGAGAACTCCGCAAGCAGTTACGGAAGAAAGTTCCAGGCAACGAGTCCGATAGAGTCAAGAGGAGAATGGAATGGATGGTTCGCGTGACGGACAGTTGGACACTCGATGAGCTGGCTGCGATGAATTTGGAACAGCAGGAAGCGATTCTGTCAAGCTGGGAAGAAGACTATGCTCGGTCATTTGCTGCAAGTGGCAGTCTGCTCACCAAGTTGAGCAGACGCGCAATGTGTCCTTACTGGATTGTCCAGCTGCTCAACCCAAGCTTTTGGTGGCAGCGAGGCGCGATAAGCACAGAGACCATCGAATCTCGCCGTCAGGCATGTCCAGTTTATAAAAGTAAGGCTGCCGTCGAACCTTCGAATGCACCAATGTGGCTTGCAACTGGCACAGGCGCAATCATTGGAGCGGCCTCCTTGCTACTTTTCCAGCAATTGCGTGCGCGTTACATGCGCTGAAGAGGCGGCAGCGGACATCTAGGAAATCACCAAGTTACTTAACGTGCACCTCGAATCATCGTCTCATTTGAGCGAGGAGCGCCACTACTGTCTTTGGCTCTGTGTCTCCTGTCGCACGCACGCCCGCTCGGAGGAAGAATCTGCTACGCTGCCAAACCGCCGCACCGCCCACCCAGCAACAGTACAGGGATAGCATGCCTGCCATGCCTTGAAAGTAGAGCGGCTCGCATCTTAACCTGCAGATGGCTTGCATGCTGCATGTCCAGTAACGACGTTCGACGACCTTGACGAAACACGTGCCCCGGCTGCTCGAGGCATCTGTGCACAAAAGTGAGGTCACCGTCAAGCGAGCATCCAACGCCTCTGCAGAGCACCGACGATGGATGCAGCTGGTCCGGCATATGTGCCTTATGAGGCAGCCTCCACGCGCACCTCTGGCGTGCATATCGCTTTCGCCGCCCTCTTCCTCTTGGCCGGCACGTACCTCTGCACTTTCGGACGCAGATTCTGGCGTTTGACCTGCGCCATTAGCGTCGCTCTGGCATTGGAGCTGGTCGCAACTGCAGTTGTGTTCAATGTAATGTGAGTGACATGTGCAAGCGTATTGCCGCAAGCCAGTCCGCTCGCTCTTGCAGCCTGATTCATGCTGACATGCTCGTGACTGTTTCCTCGATCATTCTGAAACGCAGTGGCTCGGACGGTCTGCAGAGCAGCTACAGCGACAAGAGCAATGATCTTGCAATCTTCGGAATTATCAATGGTGTCGCTCTGGCCGGCCTGCTCCTCTCTCTTCGGCTCCCTGTCCGCTGGTACATTGGATGGTGGCCGGGCTTTGCCACACTTGGCGCTCTCGCTGGCTTGTCTTTCGGCGCAGCAATGATGATTTTACGGTCAGGAGAAGGCATGCTCATCGGCAAAATCGTTGGTCGCTGGTTGTTTCTAGCAGCACTTGCTCTCATCGGCCTTGCTGCTGTCGTGTTTACGAAATGGCGTGGAGCTGTGAGCAGGCCCGGACTAGTCCTACGCAGTCAGGATTCAAGATTGTTGACATGACTGCCTGTAGGCTTTGGCCTGCTGCGTAATTGGATGCTGGCATATAGCCCTCGGTATCGATCTCATTGTGAATCGAAATACTGGTGCTTCTCGAGGATTGCGCAAGTTGCTTGACGAGAACAGCTTGCATAGCGAAGTGAGTGCCTCACTCACCCGCAGCGTTGCGCACAAGTCATCTGACTTTGGTTGCTCGCTGTCAGGCTCTACGAGCGTATGATCCACCTCTTTCGACTCGACTTCTTTTTGGGCTCAGCGTGAGTGACCTCGCAAGAACGCTCGCTTGATTCTGACTCACTCTCGCTCGTCTTGTTGATACACAGTGGGTTCTAGCATTGATTTTCTTCGCTCTGCAAAGCTTTCTCTACTCAGATCGAGTGTTCTTGCAACTACCACCGGCGATGCAACAAGGGACTCGCTGGAAAATGCTGTTCCTGCCCTATCTCGCTCGAAAACGAAATGGTCGCTCATCAAGCACCGCAGGCGACATAGACCTCGAGAAGCGAGACGAAACACCATTGACAGCGGATGGCCTTGATGTACAAGGCATTCGCAGTTCAAGCTCGGAACCTGCTTCTACGCCAAGTACTGTACAAGACGGCTCTGAAGTTGCTGGGCGCACTTCACTGGCATCCGGCAGCGATCTTAGAGCGATGACTGCCAATTACCGGAGGGCACTAGCAATCTTAGACGGAGACGAGGACGCAGACACCACGCAAACACCTGCTACGGCCGCTACGACTGCTATTCCCATATATTATAGGCCTAGCCCGGTCGCGCTGGTGGCTTCACCTGTACGGCCTAGCTTTGACAAAGAACAACGAAGTCTCTCGCCCGAACAGCCGACAAACGCCCCTTTCCCCACCGCCGAACTTACACCAGTCCTTCTGGTGTCACCTACAAGGAAAGGAGGTCCAGCCCAAGCAATGCAAAATTCCAGCCGAGAGATGCCTTCAGCGACGGTTCAGCCGATGCTTTCACCAGTCGGTCCAGCTGTGCCGATTGCGTACCAGAACAGGCGGGCATCCGCAGACCAAATTCCTGATCTTGGTGCCATAGGGCGCGCAGAGTCGGACAGGGGAACTACCTATTCGGTGCCATTGTCCAATTTCACGCATAGCGAGTATCGAGACCGTGACGATGTGCGTCCGCCAAGCTGGTCGGGCGATCTGCCGTAAGTGTACATTGCTGTCAATGCAATGGTGCTATTTGCTCAAGGCTGCGTTATTTCAGCTGGAATCCTAGCATGCTTCGGGGAGACCTTGATCCAGCTACTTTACCAAGACACCCGCAGTCTGTGGGGCACTATCAATCTCAAAATCCGGCACATCAGCAACGACGTTCAACGGCTCCTGCCAATGCCCCAGCTGCCATCCCTGTTGCATTTCAAGAAGGGGCTGTCGCTCATGGCAGTCGGTCCCATGCTCCAGGTCTCGCCGCTCCAGCTGAAGAAGAGTACGAAATCGTAGAAATAGACGAGGCTGAACCTGTCGCAAGCGGAAGACCAAACTTGCGTATATCGCAGCCTTTTCAGATGGCAGCTGCTTACCCGTCTAGGCCCGGAAGCCGCGATGGCTCGCCGATTCTAGGTCCTCTGGCTTCGCTTGGTGGTCAAGGGCGGTCTATACAGAAATTACAGCGCACGCCGGTCCGCGAGCGCCACATGTTCCCAGCAGATGACGACCTGCCGGATCATAGCCTGGTCTCGCCAGAAGGAGCCCTCTCTCCGGCAGGCCACGACCGGCTGCGCACCTCGGAGACAGCTGTTGACTCACCCATGCACTTGGGACGGGATGAAGAGGCTACAGAGACCGAACTCCTCAATGACGACGGAAGCGCTTCCGAGCGAGGTCCATCGACGCATGCAAGCTACTCTGTAACAAATTTCAAGCGAAGTAGAGTACCAGTACCGATCAAGCGGAAAGATCATGAAAGCTCCAATGCAATCAGAAAAAGCATAAACACTGTTTCTAGCGAATCTGGCGGAACAGGAATGCTGGCGGACAGACCAGTCACGCAATCAGACATGACGCCTGAAATCTACGACCTACCAGCGCCATCACGCCCACATCTGGTTCACAATGATTCGCCGCCTATCAGTAACAAGGCCAGCATCTCCTTGGCTGGCACACCAGGCGGCTCGTCATACAACATCCTAGCTGGTGCAGGACAAGCGCCGGGCTCTAGGAGCGAGCTCTCAGAACAGACTGTGCGGCCAAGTCAAGAACAGCGGCGCTCAATGGAGATGGATCGGCTAGCAAATCGACAAGCGGTTTCAGCTGAAGCTAGCATTCAAGACGCACGCGAGGATCAGCGACGAGTCCGGTTCTTTGACAGCAGTACTGGCAGTCGCAGGACTTTGCGTGAACGAATTTTGAGACGATGAGATGGAAAACTGGGATGCGGAACACGAATTAGATGATGACAATACATCGAGACGACCCTATACACGACACTTCATTTTGAACGACTTTACGGCCTAATACTCCATTGATGACAGTAATATCCCAGGCATGCACAGCGCAATACGCTTATAATCATACTGATTGACCGACCGCGATGTTGACCGTCTTGCTCTGTTCTGATTGCCACGCCGGGATTGGGAAGGAGCGGGGCAATGCTAGCTTGCCCTCATTGTACTTCTGACTGGTTTGCTACATCTCCGCAGGTACACAGGTGCCTTAGGGTCTGGCAAAGCATCCTGGAGTCCTGGTGCACAATCTCTACAGCGACTCCGCTTCGACAAGACCGCCATGTCCACCGAAGAAGTCGATGACATCGCAGCGGAGACGCGCTTCGTCTACACGCATGTCTCAGTCAAGATGATGCAGGCTGTGTCGCTCATCGCGCCCACAGTGGGACTCGGGAGATCACTGTCAGTAGCACGACACTCTTGTCTGCCAGCAGGGCGGATGGGCGATTGTGATATGCAGCAATGCTGATTTGCGAGACGCTCGTCTGCCATGGACGGGGCGTGATCGATGGCCACTGAAGATATCAGAAGAACGTAGGTCTTGGGACATGGTGTGCTGAACACTGACAGCCAGATGTGAGCTGACTTGCGTCTGTGCAGTTCTCTGTGAACCGCTGGCTGCGGAGAAGCGCCGCCTGGACCTTCATATTTGGAAGCACGTCAGGTCTGGCAATGGCATGGCTGCGTCTACGGAACGAAGAGCCCATAGGCGAGCTTGCATGTCTTTGTCCTGTGCACAATCTCATGCTGACCTCCTGACGGCAATACTAGCTATCTACGACCGAGCCTACCGCTTACGGCACAACGAGACCCAGGTTAGCAGCAGTGGCAACAGTACCTGCTGTCCTGCCCTACTGACAGCTGGCTATCTCTGCAGGTCCAGGTCGACGACTACAGCAAGGTTGGCGCTATACTCGGCGCCCTCATCACCACGACTGTCTTCTACCGTAGAGCGAGCTTGCTCAGCAATGTCTTTGGCGGAGCAGCACTGGGTACAGCAGGCGGCGTACTGGCACATGTCGCTCAGCTTGCAAAGAATGGCGGTTCCAAAGCGGTGGAAGCGGAAGTCAAGGCTTTGCCCGACCCAGTCGATTTGAGCAAAGGCGTCAAGGATGGAAAATAGTGGGCTCCTGGTCTTGCAAAGATCGGCTTTGATAGGCATGTACAACTTCACCTCTACATACTGGCTTCACAACAGCGGAGGATTTCATACTTGTACAAACAACAATGTCGCACCACAACAGCGATTGCACCAACCCTTCCTAGTCCTTGCTTGCTAGTCCTCGTCGACAATTCGCAAGCCCTGCGACTCTGCTACAGGCGCTGGAGCCGGGTTTTCGATAGCTTCCGCTATTTGCTTGACCCTGATTTCCTCCTCTCGAGGTTGATCGTCATCCTGTTCGCGCTCGTCGGCGCCCCGAAACACGACACCAGGTGCGCCGCTGCGGAGCTTGAGCTTCTTGTTGGCTCGCTCTTCGTCTGAAGAGTCCGCATCGCTGTCGTCAGACGATTCAGCTTCACCGTCCTTGCCGACTTTGGTCTTGCCATTCGCGGTTGCCGGCCCTGTTGATGATGCTGGTCCTTTGCCTTTGCTACCCTTTCTCTTCTTTTCCTTCTTCTTGAGCCGCTTTTCACGCTTCTTTGCTGTCCGCTCATCATCGGCCTGCTTGAGAGCTTCTTGTCGCGCATTAAATTCCTTTGTAGCCTTGTCCTGTAAGCAGTGAACGGCAAGATGGTCTCAGCAATGGCATTGACGCAACAGCTTCATCTTGTTGGCTCACCTTTGCATCCTCTTCCTCCATCAGTCTGAGACGCTCGTACTCTCGCCGCCGCGATTGCTTGTACACGTGAAACTCCCCAGAGCCTATCCAGCAGATGCAGTAACAGCGAAGGCACAAGTCTCAGTAGCTGTCATAGGACTAATTGCAGACTACCCGCTTTGACATGCGGCAGCCAGAACGCCGACTCACCTGCTCCGGCGGAAGAGCCTTGAACATTTGGAATCATATCTCGCGGAGCTGCCAGCGTCTTTGTTTTGGGGCCAGAGGGGATATAGACCTCTTTGCTAGGATCTTTGAACAGCTTATCAAGGCTGGCCTTCTGTGTCTCGGCGGCTGTTCTTGGTTTGACAGTGTGTGCAGCATTGCTGGCCGCCGCTTTCGGTGAAGGTGAGGGTCGGTGAGACCGCCGCGTTCTATCAGCGTCCGCCATCTTCTACCGGTAGTCTGTTGAGCAGTCGTGCGTTGCAGAGCGTCGGCGACTGTAGGTCTTGCTGTCGTTGCGGGAGTGCAAGAAGCGATGTTGTGCATGGCTCATGAGATGATCGGCGGCAAAGGCAAAGACAGCAAGGCAAGGCAAGGCAACGGAGGGCAAGGACAGGCTAAACTCAACTACTTGAAGACGTGCTCAGATTTGTGTTGGATTACAATCTTGAGACAACGATGACATGGAGGTTGTGGAGTTAAACAAAAGCTATTGAAACCCAAATGACCGCGTAGTCTAGTCCTGCACGTTTCCCTCATTTGCTCGTTCAGCCTTGCTTGAACAGGTTGCACAACCGTGGAGCCAAATTTGCGAAATGAGAAAATGTGTAGCAGTGACTGGATGCGGCCGAAAGTAGAGAAGAGTAGAATAGGAATTTTTGGGATGAGGGTGGAAACAGAAACCAGAAAAGAGCGAGATGAGAAAGGCGAAAGCCGGCAACTAGGTCTGCTGCTTCGACTTCCGCTCTCTGAGAGCTCGCTGCCGCATTTGCCCGCGGTCTTTCAATCCAATTTGCTTTTAAGCTTCGCCGCTTCGCTTCTTGACGGGCCCGGCTGCTTGACAACATAGCGTGTTCACACGCTGCTTCTCTCTGCACTTGCTTTTTCGCGAACGCCGCCGCTGTGCTTCTTGTGCGTGGCCGTAGAGTTACTGCAGGCAATTAAAGTCAAGAGAAAGTCAGCAAAGCCAAGGTTGAATAGTCGTAGCTGCGGCAACGTACCATAAAGTACATTGTACTTTCGAGGTTGGGGTGGATATTCCTCAGTCTGTCTCGAGCTGACTGCAGCTTCTGGTCCTTGATTTGCGCTTCTCTTCCGCTCGACGCGGATGAAACGATGGTGGTCGAGTCGTCATCATCGCCGCCAATGTGTGCACGGGCACGAGTGGCCACGTGGTGGGCAAAGTAGGCCGGCGAGACGATGGAGACAGACCTCGTCGAGCGAGGGTAAATGTACGCGAGATTGTAAGTGAGCTGTTGAACAATGTCGGCCGACATTTTGTTTTCGTCGAGCAGGACCTGGTAATGGCAAGGTCTGGAAGTGCCCAAGAGACCGCCGTGCGAGACGAGGTACTGCAAAAGAGATACGAGAGTGAGTCAACATAAAGATGAAGAAGGAACACAAAGCTCACAAAGTCGTGGTCGGTGGGGTGGACGATGTCCAGGTCGGTCACAGTGCCAGCTCGAACGTTGCCAGAGCGGTCACCGCCATCTTGGGTGCTCGGGAACAGGCCTGTGAATGGAGGGTCAGCGTGCAGCTCCGCTGCAACCAGCTTCTCAGATACTCACGAATATGGTGCCTCTTGCCACAGATGATGTAGGTGATGGTGGGTGCATACGAGGGATCGATGGTAGCACATGCCTCTGCAGAATGGATCATTAGCCGGCAGTCTGGTGAGATAAGGCATGCGATACTCACTCTTGACTGCTCGAATCTCCTGCTTGCAGACCTCTGCATACTGCCCTTCAGAAACACCGTCTCGATAGAATATTATTCTCGAGGGCTTGGATCGAGTTTGCTTGAAGAATTTGCGGATCAAAACAATGACCATCTCTTCCAGACCTTGAATGATTTCCATGCGGCTGGGCTGAACTCTGGCTTGAGTGCTGTAGCACAAGCCTTGCATATCGTGCGAGGCAACCACCGCAGCAATGGAAGGCGAGGCGGAGCCTGGACCAGGATGTCCGACACTGTAGTGCGCAAGAAGTCAGAAAAAGGAGATGGAGCAAGCAATGCTCTGATTGAACGTACTCGGCGCCGAAAATAATGGTTGGCTCTTTTGCAAAAGCCGGAAGCAGTCCATTCTTGACAACCTGGTTTACGCCAGCGAGCTTGACGTTGACCTTCAGTGCGACGTTTTGGTAATATTGCTGTTTAGCACCCCTGGCCTTCTCTACAATGTCGAAGCTGAATTAGCCACGGGCAGGGCATCTGGTGCACAAGAAAGACGTACGTATGACCATGTTCTGGGTGGCCACGCCCAGAGCCACGTCACCAGTCTGCTTGATGAGGGGATACTGCCTCGAGTTCTTTTGAGGAACCTAGAACGCCTTATCGTCAACAAGGACCAGCAAAGAGTGTGCCGTCACGCATAGACTTACGAAGGTAACAATGAGCTCAGGGGGCTCCTTCGGGCTCAGACCAGCCTTCTGTGAAGCCATGATGAAGGCACCTCGGACGTCCATCTGATAGCAAGAAGGTCTCAGTATTGGCCATCAGAAGTTGTTGCAAGACAGAGACTGACAGTATCACCAGCATAGAAGATGACAGGCTGTGGGTTGACTATCTCGATGCCTGCACGAACGTAGCGTCAATAACAATTCTATAGGCTTGAATAATCTGAGCTTACCAAAATCTCGGCAAGCACCGACGAATTGCGTTACCGACTGCTGGGCTGCTGGCAGAGGGAAGCTGACAGTAGAAGCACGTCAGAGCATTCAGCAAGCTGGAGATGAAGTGTGGCTTACCCTGGGTCGCGACCACCAGTGCCGCGCTCTTCGGTGAAGATCACAACCACCCAGCGAGTGACCTTGCCATTGGCGGTGGATCGCCGACCACGAATGTCCCAAGCGCCGTCTCGTGGCTGTGTGATCATCTCGCCCTGGCCACGCATGCTGCACATCAGAAGCGCAAGTCAGATCGAATGATAAGCGATCAAAGGAGCAAGTTCGCTACATACTCGGCATATGCGAGGACGGGTGGGTCGAGAACTCGTGCCTTGACCTGCAAAGGAGTCTGCTCGAGTCCAAATTGCCAGCTACGAAGGGTTTCGGATTTGCCGAGGCCGAGGTAGCCAAGACCTTCTCGAATGAGCTGGAGGCGACGGTGAGGGGGCTGGGTGGTGACTTCAAGGTTTGGAAGAGTCAGCAAGGTGTATCGAGGAGACTTTAAATTGAAAGATCTCACATTTGAGTGCCTCAGCAACTTGATCAGGCGCCAGCTTCTTGGTGTACTTGTTTCCTCGTTGCACCGTGCACACTTCCATGGGGTACCACGCCTTCTTGGTGACCTGCACGCAAGGTAGGCCAGGAAAACGCAGCTGGTAGTTGTAGACCTGCTGGAAATACGATTGAATGGTCCAATCTTGGCCATTATCGCCTTCAAAATGGAAATTCGAGGCCGGCTCGCGCGAAAGCGCGCGGATTTTGTATGTCTTCTTGCGGGTTTGACGGCCGTCCTGGGTTGACTGAAGAGAGCGGGTCTCGATGACTAGACCTTTGCAGAAACGCTCGAGTGTGACTCGGGAGCGATCCATGGCTCGTGCAAGGTCGGAAGGGTCACGCATCCTCATGAAGCGGACAGCTACCTGCACGAGGTCGCCAGCCTGCAAAGGTCAAACCGTTGTCAGTATGGGTAGTAAGAGCTGGATGGCTTGGACTGCTTACTTGAATGAACGGCATGGCCGTGCGGTCCACGTTGACAATGAGCTTGCCAGGAGAGGGTCGGATAGAGGTAAAGTAACCTCCCCAAATCTCCACTGGAGTTGTTAGAAAGGTCATAAACGCAACAATAAGTGAGCGTCATGACTTTGATGAGAATGGCTAGGTAGTTGGAACGGAATTCGACTTACGACCTCCAGAAATCTCGAAGACCCGCTCGCCCTCGCGAGGGTACGGGTAGAAGGAGGCCTTCTTGCTCGGGAATCGAGCCGACGGCTCGTGCCTCAGCATGACGTTGAGAGCGTTGATAGCCATGAGAATGCTGTGACACATCAGAAAATATCAGCTTTGTAGACGAAACCAGGTCTTGTGCGGCTACCTACTTTGGATTCGACTGAGCTTGTTGCTGAATGAACAGACTAAGCTCGTGGAGATTGACCTGAGCCACGAGTTTGATCTAAATAGACATCGCGAGTAGCATGAGCATCCAATGGGATGCGGTAGAATTGGAAGTCTGCATACAGAAACGTTGAAGGTCCTGCCCCTGGGCTGCTGACCTTGCTGGACCGGTCTGTCCGAGTCGGGAACGAAGACCTCGGCAGTGGCCTCGCTTACGGGAAGAGCTGCAGGTGCGTAGCTGTATAACGAATGGAGGAGTTGAAATCAGCATGGTCAGTAGGGTCTTGCAACAGCAGAGACTATAGCCAAGTAATGTCCTTACACATTCTTTCGGCCTGTTGAAGAGGAGCAGAGTCAGTATGAAGCAAAGAAAAAGCCGAGCAGGATTGCAGAACTCACCATCGTAGACCACCGGGATGCTACCCCAGAGGTTCATGCTTGTCATCTGGTCAAAGACCTGGCGGTTGACGCGAGGGGGAACTTCAGGAGTGATGGTGACCTGTGAGGTGTATATTGAATTGTTGTGGTAGATGAAGGATACACGAGAATGGGTTGATGCGGTGTGTCAGACAAGAACGTGACGTGAGGGAGAATAGGGGCAGGCATGGATGGAGGAAGAAGCAGCAAAACGGGTCAGCAAAGGAGCATTGACGGGACTCGAGTCAATGCAAAGCATGCTCACATCGTAGTGAAGGATCTGTTCGAAGTGCATTGCGCGTTTAAAGAGATTCAGCGGTTTGGAAACGTGTCAGACAAGCTGCATGACGGGTCTCCACTCACATTGAAGTCGGGCAGCCTAGACACCTTGAAGGCGTTGGCGAGGACGAGGACCTTGCGTCCATTGCTGTTGAGGACCATTGGGTCAGTCAATGTGATTGTATTGTTGTTCAGGCTGGCCAGATGGACTCACGCGCCAATGCCAGGACGGCGGGCTACCTGGAGATCCATGGCGGATGCTGGAGGTCACGTTTGATTGCGGGAGGAGCGAGGAGCGCTTTGAGTGGTGAGGTGCTGTTGAGCAGAGCGTGGTGTCGCTGTTGTCGTGTCCAAGAACGATGAAAGCAGAACCAAGAAGCGACTGAGCAGCTCTCGCTGCTTTTATAGCTGAAGCAGTCTGTCTTCCACCGTCGAAGCGCGAGTGGAATCGGAAGGCCCCCCACTCGTTTGACAAGCTTCGCCCGTCTTCACTCGTCCAGCGTGGGTGTGCGATGAAGTCTGCCCTTCACTTCGCCCGCTTTCACTTCTTCACACCGTCGGTGGTGGTGAGAAGAGAAGCTGCATGAGGGACGAGGGAAGCGAGAGTGCCACGCGTGGGACATGGCCACACGCCAAGCAGAAGCGTGGGAGGGGGGAAGTACGTGCGTGAGGCTGTGAGCCATGTCCTCTATGTTCTTGCATTGCTCGAACGTCCCATGCGACTGGCTGTCTCCCACGCTCCCGAGCTGCCTCGCCGGGCATAAACACGACCTTTGCGACAGCCACTCAGCCTCGCGGAGTTGAGCGAATATGGAAAATGATGGCCACGACAAGCTCTTGCCGACCAGTGCAGAGCCTGTGAAAGTAGCACATAGACGCATGCTGCCATAGCTAGCTCTGCTTCATACACCAGACGGTGCCTGCTCGGCTATCTCTAGGCCAGCTTCGCTGTAGAAGTGGCAGATTCCCACGCGGTCAGCGCCTTGCGCGGGGTGCTCTTTTTGAAGCATGATTCGTTGTGCTGCTTGAGTCGTGTGAAGTGTGAAATGTAAAATCCTCTGTCTGAGCCCGCGCCGCGAGGTCAGGTCGTTTACATGGCCACCAGCAGCAACGGTGGCGTTTCCTCACTTGGCACGCTTTCAGCTCGAGCGAGTCATTCCTGCTTCTGCAACGACTCGCCGAGCGACCGCGCACGGCGCTGGCATCAACAATGCCCTTGGATATCGTCATCATCGGTGCAGGCGTGACCTCGCTCAGCATCGCGCTGGAGCTCGTCAAGCGAGGTTACAAGATAGGCCTCGTCGCCAAAGACCTGCCGGAAGACTCGCAGAGTCCTGGCTTCTCGAGCCCATGGGCGGTGAGCGATGACAGTTGTCTTACAAGTTCCAACGACTGACGAATGTCACACCCTGCTACAGGGCTGCAATTGGTGCTCTTTTGCAGGTGCGTCCGACTCGGGGGGTCTGCCTCGACTTTGTCCATTCAAGAAGTCCTAACCCACGCTCTGCCGTCAGACAACAACAAGCGAGAGCAAGAGTGGGATCGGAAAACGTATGAAGCCCTCTTCAAGGTTGCGAAAGAGTATCCTGACCTCTGCGAGGTGCGTTGCTGCTTCGATATCACCTGACCAGGCCAGAATCACGTGCGACTAGTGCCTGCCAGGTTCGACATCTGGGAGTGCGAAATAGCCAGCCATTCTCAACTGACCATAACTCTCTTTGTGATTTACCTCTGCAGCTCATTCAGTTCTACTCGTACGAAAAGAAGGATGCCCCTGAACCTTGGTTCAAAGACTTGGTGCAAGACGTGAGACATCCTTTCCGCGTTAGCGTGTTTCCTCTGGCTGAGACAAACGCATCTCTTCCTTCTACTCCAGTACAAAGTCATCGAAGACCCCTCATGCAAGCCCGACGAGCGAGCAGTAGCATACAAGTCCTTCATCATGCACGCGCCGAACTATCTGCGTCAACTAGCTCGCACATTGCGTTCAAAAGGTGTAAAGATCCATCGACAGCGACTGAGCAGCATTGAAGAAGCGTACAATCTCCCAATCTATGGGCCTGTGAATCTCGTTATCAACGCGACTGGTCTGGGTGCTCGGTCCTTGATCGGAAACACCGATAAGAGTGACATTTATCCTATTAGGGGTCAGACTGTGCTCGTCAAGGCTCCTGGAGTCAAGACTTGCTATATGCGTGCAGGAGATCATCCCGATGAGAAGACTACGAAAGACACGGAAATCCCAGAACCTACATACATTATCCCACGGCCAGGCCCAGAAAATCACGTTGTCTTGTGCGCTTCGCTATTCTTCTCTGTGAACGGTTGGGAAAAGCTCACTAGCTAATACTTTTTGGATCGCTCTTCTGCTGCCCATCTGGCTATCTAGAGGTGGCTCCTTTCAAGTGAACAATTGGGAATACACGCCGGACTACGCACTTGCCGAACGAATCCTCAAGAAAAACTACGAGCTGTGCCCGGCTCTGGCAGGCCCAGAGGGCAAGTCATGGAGAGACAGTTCGTGTCTTCATTCTCCTCCGTCTTCACCTTTTTCACCTTTAGTATTTGCTGATCTTCTTTTTTGGCCTTTTCTGATTTCCTAAATGCATCTTTCTGGTTGGCATCTTTTCGATAACAATTCGTCTTCCGTCGCCGCAGTCGAGATTGTGGGTCACAATGTCGGCTTCCGTCCAAGCAGACAAGGCGGCTGTCGGCTAGATCTAGAAGAGATCCAGCTCGGCGAGCGACAGGTGCAGCTTGCACCGCGGTCAACTATTGTGACCCCTCGAAAAGCTGCAGTCCTTCACGCCTATGGCATTGGTAAGTAGTTGCAAAGGCTATTATAGCAACAAAGAGACTGAGGAGGAGCTAATCTACGCTTGACCACCAGGTCCCGCTGGCTTTCAAGCGTCCCTTGGCTATGCTTTGGAATCGGCCGGTCTCGTTGATTCATACTTTGAGAAGAACAAGGACAAGCGAGCAAAGCTGTAAAAGTTTAAGAAGCTCGCGGATGTCCATAGTCCATGAGGCGTCAGATTCACTCATACTTAGGTTTGTAAAGGGTGATACGTAGTAACGGGTGTACATAGCGATGGTCGCGCTTGACCAGCTCTGAAGTCGGCAACTCCTGCTGTAGAGACGACGACAAGGTAGACTTCTCTGGCATCTGTACACCTCGGGGTGTGCGGACAAGAATCAAAATATTGATAAATATGTTAGCTTGCACTGGATATGGCTTGTCGAGGCTTTTGCAGTTCTCCGCCACGCCACGCCCACGCCGGAATGGACGTGGGCGGGCGGGCAGCTCTTCTCACGCCATAGTTCGATGCCTGCAAGCATGACAGGCGGCGAGTGCACGCTTGGTGCAAGCTCGCACCCAGCACGTCTCTAGAGGACCTCGGAGAAGCAAGTCCCCGCCTTGTCGCTCGCAGCCGGCATTCACATCTGTCGGTGAATTCGACTTGTAGAGGTGGCAGCCTACGTCGCAGCAAAGTCACGCCGCGGAGCAGAGCGCAGCAAAGCGTCTCGGCAGGGCTACATACTAGCGCGCAGTGAATACGCTTCTCTAGCGTGGCTGCAGGCTGAGAAAGCCCAGAGCTTCGAGCGTCAATCAGGCCCGTCCAGATGGAGCGCCCGGCCGATGGCTTTGGAGGCGACTCCAACCCGTACGAACACAACAAAGACCAGCAAAATGGCCATGGCGTCTATAAGAGTGCAAACGACGTTGGCCAAGGCAATGACTACGAGGCTAACGGCGGCCATGACGGATACGGCCACCCTGGCGACTTCTCTGGCTACTCTGCAGGCCAAGGCAGTCGCCGGACCAGCTTGCAGGGCCAGCAAGGAGACAACGATAGCGTGACGAGCCCAGAGTCGAGTGGTCATCCACCTCAAGGTTCTGAAAAACCCAGCGAAAAGGAACCCAGGAAATTGCAGCGGCCGATTCAGCGAGGCGCACAAGCATGTGAGTGGCGGCGAGGTGGAGTTGCTCGTAAAGCACGCTCCTTTGCCCATAGCTGTCGAGATAGCGTCTAGAACGTCTGTAGCTGACTCGTGCTTGTATCGTCCTCCTGCGGCGCGTTGCACACTCGCATTTGTTCTCTAGGCTCCCAATGCCGGCAACACAAGATCAAGTGCATACCTTCCAGCGCCGAGGAGCCATTTCCGTGCTCAAGATGCGTCAACCAAGGTTTAGTCTGCGAGTGCGTTGCTGTAACTCGCTTTGTTTTGCCCCCCGCTGATGTCGTGAATTATACGCCAGGGTTCTCAAGCACAATCGAGGCAGAAAACGCAAGAATACAGAAGGCGAAACGCTGTGAGTGAGACTTATTCAGGGAACAGAGTGATGAATCGATCTAAGACTTTGCTCCCTTTCAATCATGGTAGGCCTAAGCCGAAGCGCACACCTGCCGTCTATTATCCAGGCAAGGATGGCGCCGTAGATCCGACTTTGAAACTATCCACTACCAAATCCAGAGCATCCAACTCCTCGTCGGCTCCTCCTGGTCCTCCTCAGCTGGGAGACTCATCAGCTTCTTCGACATTCCCATCCCTTCCGCCATCATCTGACCGGACGTCACGCGTGCCAAATCTGTCCGTCAACACCTCCGCGTCTGGCCTAGTACCGCCTTCTGCGCAGAGTACCCTGCAGAATGCTGCATATACCTCACCTATCTACGACACGAAAGGCCACAATCTACATGTGCTGGAACAGGCTATAGCAATGCATGGCCGCAATGGCAACAGTGGCATACCTGGCTCAGCTGGGCCTCATTCCGCCATGCCACCACTTCATATGCCCTACGAAGTGCCTGGCTCGCACACTTCCACATCTTATCAACAGCCTTCGGTGCTCAATCAACAGCATAGCTCATTGGGTCCCCTCTCGACACAAATGCACGACCAAAGACTTCATCCCCTTCACAACTCGGGGCCGCCTTCTCAGCACTTCTCAGATACGCATGGCATCTCGTCACAGTCGCCGCGCTTGCATCAAAGTTCAAAATTGGGGTCGACGCATCTACCTCTGAATATGGGCGCATTGTCTTCGGCACAGCCTGATGGAGTATCTCCTGCGATCAGCAAGCCCATATTGCCATATCAATATGGCGCAGCCAATTATGCATTACCTCCGCCTCGTCCAACCGGACCAGCGCAACATGTCTTCTCTCAGCGGAGTCAGATGCACGCTCCCTATCCCGCTACTTCAGCGACACTACAGCCAAACCTGGCTTCTCCCCACTTCCCATATACCGGCCAACCCAATTCAACGTACACAGGAATAAGTCAGGCGTCAGCGGCATTTCCAAGCTCTGCCGAAAGTGCTCCCGCCGCGAATAGCACCGGCGGCCTCATCACTGGCCAGAGCAGCAAGGGCTCAGGGAGCCCGACTAGGATCCAAGACAATATCCTGGCAGACGCTCAATCGGCCGGATTGGAGTCACTGAAATTCCCTTTTCTGCTGCCCAATGCGCAGAGAGTGGGTCGCCGAGGCATGTTCACAATCACTTCTATAGTACGGCCGGAAGACATTGAAGAAATTGGACCAGGCAATGCAGGCAAAAATCTCGACCACGCTTCCCTTTTGGTCACAGATCCGATTCAAGCTGGTGTGTTGACCTTGGAAGATGCAAGAACGCTGTTCCAGCTATATATGGACGAGATGAGCGTGCTTAATTGCCTGCTTGACCCAACGATACACACGCATGATTTCGTCCGGTCACGCAGCAAGTTTCTCTATACAGCAATTTTGAGCGTGATCTCACGTTACTTGAACTCGACAACATACACCAGCGAAGGTCAGCCACGAAGACTCATTTCACCCGTGTATGCGTATTGCAAGCAAGCTGCAAAAGCGCATCTCAAGGAAGTACTAGGCAACGTCGAATGTGACCTCGAGGTCATTCAGGGCTTGGCAGTCTTGACCTTCCACAAGGAGCCGGAGGATGAGAAAGCCTGCTTGCATCTTTACAGGGTTCGTTTGGCGACCCTCGCACAAACTCGCGGTCCATGCTAATAAGTGCTCTCATAAAACAGGCCATCGCCATCGCGCGAGAAACGGGCATTGATCAAGAAACGCTCAAAGGCAAAGAGGACCTCGATGAAGATCAGAAACGTTGGATCCGCGTCAAGCAAAGAGTTTGGCTGTCGCTCTTTGTGGCAAACACCATGTGCGTCAGGAAATTACATCTTGTCTCGATGATTACTGATTCAGCAACATGCAGACTTACGATGCAGTTCGATATGAATACTCTAATCGGGCCTGATGACACAGCAATTGCAGCGTCATCTCGCTTTGCCTTAGGGTCCCATCTGCAAAGTGATACGTTGCTTTGTGCAAGTGTACAGCTCCGGCGGCTGTGGCATATCTATTCCGACATGGCACGGGCTCTGGAGCATGTCGGCGAAACGAATTCTGAAAAGGCAGCAAAGCTCGTTTCGCTGTCTATGCTTACGCGGACCGCAAACAGGGAATTGGAGCAAGCCGCAAGCAGTTGGAAGGAAGAGTGTATTGCAGGTGAGTCGGAAAGCCGTTGAAAGTAGTTTCATCAGGCGGCTCTATGCTAATATTTTATCCTTCCAAGTTGGCCTTGTACGCATCGATTCGAAAATTAGCGTTTGGGTGTCGGCCATCAAATTGCGCCTCAATCTGGCTATCGTACAGATGGCTCTGCCGGGTCTGAAGGAGAGAGCAAGCATGATCTCCAACGGTTTCCTCCCTCCAAAGAAGGCCAATGCCGATGTTGGCCAGTCAATCGAGCTCGGATGCATCAATGCGTTTCACCAATCAGTAAACTCGGCTTGCCATCTCCTCCAGTGCATGCCTGTTCTGGAAGAAAAGCGACTTCTTTCATTCGCAGCGGACACTTTCCTCTCCTTCTCAGTCTATTCCGCCTTTTTCCTCTGGACGCTGTGCCGCGATATGGGTCATTCATTGCTGGAGCCAGGAGAGGTCGATCACTGCTTCGCTCTGATATCAAGTGCAGCGGCAGCCCTCGAATCCGCCTCGCTATACCCGGGCGACTCCTGTGCGCTTCACGCTCGTTTCCTTCGTAATCTTCAAGCAACGCGGGCGGGAGAAAACCAGAAGTCTGGCGACTCGGCTGGTGGCGACGACTCCTTGCATCCATTGGCGTTCGGAATGGCCACGGATGCGATGCGCGGGTCGCCAGCTTCACAGAAAAATGACAGCAAAGCGCTGCCTCCGAGCCACCCTCTGTCGATTCTGTCCCAGATGCAGGTACCTCAGTCAGAACCTGCAAAGGGCCCGGTCGAAAATCAAGGCGGATGGGGCAGCACAGGAGGATACCCCTTGCTCGGTGATGGGTCTCAGCAGATCAGTGGTATAGCTCCATCGGATTCCATGCTAATGGCAGACTGGGGAACGATGCAACGCGACGTAAGTCGGGCGGAATGGCAGCGGTGGTGATTTGTCGACTGACACCTCATTGCTTTTGTCCAGTTCCCGTGGGTTTCGAGCGATATCGTCTTTCCCTTCCTGGATGCCAGTGTCCCATCGCAGATGCAGCCAATGACCTATCCTGAGGCATCACAGCCTCCTTCGTGGTGAAGGACTTCTGGACGGGCACTCCGGAGACAGCATTGCCTCATCCCACAGACATAGTCGGTACTGCAGCGTCCCAGGGCCCTCGCAGCTCGCTGGTATTGGAATATCAGCGTTCCGAACACTCAAAAGAACGCAGGGTATCGCTCACTTCTTCAAGGTTTGCAGGCGAAGTAGCCAAAGTGGGATGCCAAACTGCAGCGCCAGAATTGCAGCAGTCCAAAGTATTGAAATAGATGGAGAGACTACGATCAGGAGCACTTGTGCCAAAATCGCGTGGCCAAGGGTGACGAAAACGTTGACTGCAGCAGAAGATGTGCGCTGTGGAAGGTAGCACGAGAGATGTAGAATACAGTCATGGCGTCATCAGTCAAGTTGTGAATATCCAAGTCTGTAGCCGTACCCCCTTTTGTTATGCAAGGAAGGTTTCATTCCGTGCAGACGAAACGTACCTGCAGCTCCTTTCGCAAGATGGGCAGCAAGGCAAACCATTCGACACTGAAGAGGACCAGGGCGAACACTTGTACATGGGAAGCAAGCCGCGACGACAAGACGACTGAAGCTGATATGGCTGCGTTGACCGACAGTGAAGACGGGAATCTGCATGGCGAACGGAAGGCGGACTGTCAGTAAGTATTGACTAGCCGACACACGATGGGAGAAATTTGCTTACTGTAGCGGCTGCCAAGTCTCAGCTGGATCAGCACCATAGTCGGATAGGATAGCATTGAGGCCAAGAAGTGTGGCTGATAGAGGCCAGATAGAGTCGGACGTTGTTGCTTTGCTGAGAGTTTGCAAGATGGGCGATAGCAGCAGCAAGAAGGTTGCTAACACCAGTGCCGAGGTGAGAACGTGCATCCCTGTGCAGCGCAAGTCAGTCGTGCCACAGTAATCTGTATGCAGCATCCTACTGAATCTGCTATTCCCGGTCAGGGTTTCCCAAGCCAAGTAGCCCAGAATTGAAGAGGCCATGGTGGCGATGAGGAGGACGGAATCGTCGAGTTCATCTGGCGGAGACGGATGAGCAGCGCTTACATGAGATAGCAGAGGATGCTCACTGGAATACAAGTGCGTGAACACTGCCACGAAGGTCATGATGGAGCAAAGGTGCTGCGTGACGGGCAGGGTATCAAGGACTAGGCCTTGGTACGTGTATTGCTTGACATTAACTGCATACAGCAGTGTCAAGCGGAAGCATGGAAACGTTAGCGAGTTCCAAGCATGAATCAGAGTGAGCATCCAGGCTTGCCATTGCGCTGCAGGCTGTCCAGGAAGGAGTCATCGAGATGGTTGTCTGGATATTGCGGCTGCCGCAGCCACAGGACGCGTTGCCAGGGCGTAGAGCCGTCCTCGGCCTCGAACATATAGTTAGGCTGCAGGCAAGAGGCGCGCAGGCAGTTCCAAAGGCTGCATTGTGCCGTGAAAAGGTGCAGTTTGTTCACTGCATCGCCTGCGACTCGGTAAGATCTGGTCAAAGCAGGGGACGCTCGTACTATCGCTGTAAGATGGACAAAGAAATCGAGATTACTTGCGACGTGTTGGAGATTTTATCCGCAAGTTCGGACTTACTGCTGCAACTCTGACTGTATTCTTGCAGCAGTCTTTGATGTTGTACTTGACTGTTCCTTTTTGCTCGTGGAAAGAGTCGACTTTTGTTGCCACTACAGACTTTCTGCTGCTAGAAGTCGCTTTTGTGCCGCATGAAGGTACTTTCTGCACCAAGTGACTTTCTGCACCACAGTCTTAACTTAGCGCTGCACCATGCAGATTTGGCGCGTCACGCAACATCAGTGCAACACCGCGGCACGAGACTGCAGCCGAAAGTGGGACTGGTTCTCCAGCAGGCGCTTAAGCGCCAGTATTCCGCTTCAAGAAGCAGCAATATAGACAAGGAGTCTAGATCAAGCAATGGACAGCTCTTCTGGACAGATCGATCTCATTGTCTCAATGCCTCGCTTCTGTTGCTGCTCCAGCAACCTTGCTCACAATCGCTCTCCGTGCTGAACGTCTGAAAGACACATGCTCGAGGTGAGTCAATACAAGCTATGGGGCACTTGCAACGCAGCTAAGTCTTCTTCCAACAGGCACTCAGCGGCTAAAAACATAGAGCTACACGATTTTACCAGCCCACAGTAGCATCTATTGGACCGTCCTCGCGAATGCGTCAACGTAGCTCAGGCATGCGTCTCAGAGCTGATCCTCGCATTTGCAATCAATCTGTCAGACCACGCACAACAAAGAGCAACACTCGATAGCTGAACAGAGCTTCTCTACCGAGCTCTTGTTTTTCTCAGTGAGTCTCACTAGCTTCGACGAGCTCTTCGACGAGCTTCGAGACCCTCCAACATTGACGCCACCCCGCGCACAGACACAGAGTGTGAATTTTGCGATGTCAGACATGTCGCTCGTTGACCTCCAGCCAACAAGTCATGTCGTGCACAGTGCCAGGATGTCAATGCACAGCATACGTCTGGTCCGCTGACGGACCAGAATGCGGCAACACCTCTCCGCCTTGGTTCCATTCGTATGCAAGACACACCGGTACCCTGCAGCCTCAACCACGCGGTGTACCGCGCGGACATGATACAGCGGCGGTCGCAACGTGTGAGTGCGATGGCTCAAATTGCAACCATACTGTATGGAGCTCACTCGGCGCATTGCTTTCTAGCTCTCCCATCACCCAGCGCTATTAGAGGAGCGGCCACAATGCGTGTCGCCGGCGCCTTGACAGCTGGAGGAGGCTCGCGCGTCACGCCCATGTCGCTCGTCAATCGTGCAGTACCAATGTCTGCACAGAAGATATCTCCCGTAAAATCTCGCAGTGCTGCTGGTCGACAGACCAAAAGGCGCCAGACACCTGCTGCGTCTTCTACTGCTAAAGTAGAAATTGGTCGGCCCGCTCAGACAACAGTCTTGAATATAGCTCTGCTGCCATCGGTGCGTTTGCTGGCGTCAGTTGTCCGCGCTCTACTCACATGCGGTGCTGTGCACTTTCTACAGAACATCGGTAATCTCATGCGAGGATACGATGTCAAACGAACGGACGATGATTCGGAACCCAAAAATATTCTCTATAAGACGATAACGGATGCTCAAGTGATAAAATACCTGAAAGGTCTGGATCTTTACGCTAGAACACTCACAATCCCCAACAACGCTACGGAAGCGCAGTTGAATTCCATATTCTGCAACGCCCTGCCCGTTCTCCAGCAAGCCTTCGACGAAAGCGGCAAGGCATACAACGCTGATGGATGGAACGTTGTGAGCATTTCTTTGTGCATTCGCTCAATGCATGTTATCTGACCGTCATGCCATCTGAACACAGACTTCAACTCTCAATACGCATCCTATAGCTTGGCAACCAGTCGCGCTGTACCACAAGCACGAGGAACGGAACAAAGATTATCAAGTTATCTTCTTAGAAAGCTTGGCTCACAATGACAACGTTGAGTGGACCAAATGGGAGCGACCGTGGACCAAGGCGAAGGTATGGCCTCGTCGCAAAGATGGCGAGACTCTGTTCATTGGTAAGCGCGTCTACTGCACAGGCCTCGGAGCGGCGAGTAGCAGCAAGGAGCGACAAAATGCTGATGAAGTTACATTCAGCTCCTACTACCGCTATAGGGGGCGAGTTTTCTTCTGCCTGGTCGGAAAAGTTCCACGAAATCATCGGCGTAGACGTACCTGGTATTTTGCAAGCACAGTCAGCCATAGCAGCTCACAGTATAGAGGAGTCCCTATCTGCGCCAGATTCCACAGCCCCCGAATCCGACTCCGCGGAGCCTTTTCCTGCTCTGGCGCCCGCCAACAGTGACTCACCATCGCCGTTACCCGCTCCTGCCAGACAGTCGCCTCTCGCCATCTCAATCCCAGACGCAGAAGACGTTCAAGAAGACCAAGAAGACGCCGTGGTCGAGGGCAGAGCCACCTCAAGGCCCGTCACCGAGCTGGGTTTGCTATATGCAAGAAACGTGGCTGCTTGGGCGGCTATCTTTTCCCGCTTCGACATCATGGTCACCAACGGCAAAATCCAGAAACAGAGCATCGTCCTTCCTGAATCAACTGGCGTTGCACCTGGCATCACGGGAGCTGAAGTCAGAGTGCGATGCCTCATGCAGTGGGTCTCTGAGAACCTGTCGTCCTCGCATATGTTCGCTGCGCCTCCTCTCTTCAAGCACAAAAGCATTACGGACGCTCGAGGTGTCGGCACCGACGTGACGGTGTGCGCCTTAGAACGCCTGCTCGACAATGACCACTTCTTCTACGATGCGGCGATCATTTACGGGTACCGGTCTATACCATCGTACCCTGCGCAGACAGCAGTGCTTTCTGGGAAGAATTTGGCGCTCTCCTCTTTATCGGCCTGGTCCACGCACAGTACACCCCGGATCAGCTCCCGACTTTAGTCTATCATCTGCTCCTTTGTGACGAGGGCCTTCCTGGCGTCTCAATCGCACTTCTGCCTCATCTCGTAGGTGAAGGGGCGGAATCGAACCACGTGGCCTTGGTCCAGGGCATACAGCAGCTCGCAAGAGCTCCGGGCGGTGTTGATCTAACGACAATCCACTACGATCGTATGGCAGGCGTCAAACAGATTGCAGTGAGTTCGAGTCACCAGTCTCGTGAACATATACTGACAGCTTCGAGTCACAGATTGAGCTCGGTCTCTCACCTGCTGCCGACGCTGCAGACAAAGTAAATCAGCTTCAGATTGTCGGTACTCGCTTTGACATACACACAGTGCGTCGCCCCTACAGTTCATTATGTAGCATGGCGTCTCTGATGCATCACTCGTACGCGACAGTTCTTCGGCAGCAACCTTCCCATGTGGCGAAATTTTGAGAATATTGCAAAGCCGAAGACACTCATGTCGGGCGACATAATACCTTACCTGCAGGTTCCTAAGAAGCTCACGCCCGAACAAGACGCTGCGTATACAGCGCTTATCAAGACTCTGCGCTTGATGAAGCATCATGAGCTGTGTGCTTTCCTTAAGCGAGTCACAGGCTCTCCATCTCCGCTTAGCCTCATGCGGTCTATCAAGGCGAGTCGTGATAGCTGCAAGAGCTTGCGCCTTAACTGAAGCCTAACGCCCATGCAGATCTCTTTCGATGCAAAACGGGCTGTTCCCATCGCTGAAGAGGCGGTGATGGCCGGCGCTTGCCATCTGAAAGCGCAAACATGCTTCAACGAGCTTACACTCATGTCTATCCCTGCCGATAAACCATTCCTGATCGATACGTATGCCGACGCCCTGTATGACGACCTCAAGCAAGTGGATCAAGGCTACTTTGCGGTCGACAATCTTATAGAGCAAGCATTAGTGCGTAATGCCGGCGCATCAGCGGCAGATGTGGCCAGAGGCGCCAATGCAGCACAAGTTTCAGTATCAGTTGCAGGCGGTCATGAGCACGAGGAGGATGTTGAGGAGCTGATTGAGGAAGCGGTCACAGCTGGTGACGGCAACATACTTGCCCGTGAGGAGACAGGTCCAGTGCCTGTGACGCCAGCTAGTGAGCGTCGAGTGACACGTAGTGTAGCAAGAAACGCAGCATGAGAATAGCTTTGCGTTGGTTTTGCCATTTAACGACCGTAATGACAACACCTCTGTCCTTGAGCCTTGCTCTCGTTCATCCTTCATCCTTCACCTGCTCGCTCAAGACACAATGCCCTCAAGCACAGACGAGGCGATAGCAGCTGTTCTCGAGAACATAGCAGCATACTGCGAGCGAGCGGACCGCTTCTTGCTACATCCAGACTCCTGCGAAGCCAGCCAGTGTCGCAGCTTGGCGGAGCGCCTAGAGCGCATGATGGTCTGGGCAGATTCCAGACACGAATGTCTCACAGCAGAAGAAGTAGTACTACTGCAGACAATACTCCCGAGCAGGATCAGCGCCCTGCGAGAGCAGAGCGAGATGGCTGCAGCGGTAGACGGGCATTTGCATCTCATCACCTTCGATCAAGCGCAGCGACGTGGAAGGCCGCGCCTTGTAATAAATGATCTCTGGCTTCGAGAGGCTGTCTGTACACACCAACTGTCAGCAAGCAAGATTGCGAAAGTCCTCAATATCGCCGATGCGACTGTGCTCGCAAACATGGCTCGCTTGGGGCTTGCCGTCTCGACGGGCGCTGCTAGCTGAATGGACGTCGGACAATCAAGCGTGTCTTGATAAAGCAGTACAAACGTACCTTTTGGCCTATCCAAATGCAGGCTTGAGCTTCACGGCAGGCTACTTGCGCTGCACTGGTATCTTGTTCAGCTGGGATCGCTTGCGAGCGTGTCTCAAGACACATAAAGTTACCAAAGCAGCTGGCGATATCATTCAAGATCAGTATGCTGCCGCCGTGCAAGGCTCCGAGCGTACATACCGGGTCGCTGGTCCAAATTCTCTGTGGCATCACGACGGTCAGCACGGGCTTGTCAAACACGGCATAGTCATACATGCCTTCATCGATGGATACTCACGTCAGCTTCTTGCTATCAAACCAAACACAAATAACAAAGCAACGACCGTCAGTCAGCTGTTCGAGACGGCTGTTGAGACATACGGATGGCCGTCGAGGATTCGCGGAGATCGTGGAGGCGAGAACGTCTTAGTAGCAGAGATGATAACTCGAGCCCGAGGCGAGGGACGAAGCTCCTATATCTGGGGACCGTAAGCTGTAAGACGAACATTCGTTGCTAGTCAGCTGATATGTATTCAGATCTACCGCAAATACTCGTATTGAGCGCGCTTGGCGAGACATGACCTACTTTGTTGGTCAAGCTTGGTGGGACTTTTTCGAGAACCAGTTACCCGCTTATGGCTATGGTACGTGGCCCTCACGCGCTGCAAGTGAGCGATTTGATGAGCGATTTGACCAATATGTGTTGACAGATAAGCATCGCGAAGAACATCGATGGCTCATTCACCACCTTTATCTTGCCGAGATCGCTCAGGAGCTGGAAGCTTGGCGGCGCGTCTGGAACAAACGTGCTATACGTACTGCCGAGAACATGTCACCTGATCAGCTTTACTTCCTCGGCATGGTCTCAAGTGGCCTTCGTGGAGGCCTCTGCACCATTGAAGACGCGGGTGCAACGGTCGACGAACAGCTTTATGGCGCTGGCGGAGATGATGAGCCTGAGGACGCCAGCTACCGAGAAGATTCAGCAGTATTGGCTTTCATGCAAGTACGTCAGCACGTTGACGTAGACGACAGTTTGATTGGAGAGGACCTTGCGCTACAATGTCGAGAGCATATGAGTATGGCCTTGATTAGCCGACTTGAGCGGTGGATAGACGGTCTTGCAGTGTTGCAGGCTGTCCAGACGGTCACAGCAGGTAGATGATGCGCTAGTGTAGACGATGTCAGATCAGCTCTGGACGTTGTGCTTTTCGTCACCGAGATTGTGCTCGCAAATGCGAGGATCAGCTCTGAGACGCATGCCTGAGCTACGTTGACGCATTTGCGAGGACGGTCCAATAGATGCTATTGTGGGCTGGTAAAATCGTGTAGCTCTATGTTTTTAGCCGCTGAGTGCCTGTTGGAAGAAGACTTAGCTGCGTTGCAAGTGCCCCATAGCTTGTATTGACTCACCTCGAGCATGTGCCTTTCAGACGTTCAGCACGGAGAGCGATTGTGAGCAAGGTCGCTGGAGCAGCAACAGAAGCAAGGCATTGAGACACTCAGATCGATCCGTCCAAGAGAGCTGTCCATTGCTGGATTTAGACTCCTTTTCTGTATTACTGCTTCTCGAAGCGGAATACTGGCGCTTAAACGCCTCTTGGAGAACCAGCCCGACTTTCGGCTGCAGTCTCGTGCCGCGGTGTTGTACTGATGTTGTGTGACGCGCCAAATCTGCATGGTGCAGCGCTAAGTTGAGACTGTGGTGCAGAAAGTCACTTGGTGCAGAAAGTACCTTCATGCGGCACAAAAGCGACTTCTAGCAGCAGAAAGTCTGTAGTGGCAACAAAAGTCGACTCTTTCCACGAGCAAAAAGGAACAGTCAAGTACAGCATCAACGACTGCTGCAAGAATACAGTCGGAGTTGCAGCATAGTCGGTACCTTTGGCTCAATCTACATTATAGAGGCTGTAACGCCACTTCTGGCATCAAAGCATTTTGGCAGCAGCATCTTCATTGTTTTTGCGAGAAGTTGTTCCGTATACACGGAGGTCTACTTAGTGTTCGTCAAACATGGGCTTGATTGGCCCGGCAAAGCTGTGAGAAGTAAAGTCGAGCTGCAGAAACTCCTACGCATCAAGTGCTGAAAGTCGATCTTTTACAGGTCATCTTCATGCCATACGTACTACTAAAACGTGATTGCACGGCGCAGGCGCGACTTTGCGAGCTGCCAATACAGAGGAAACAGCATCACGATGGCAGACGAGACAGAGGACATTGCCGACCTCGAGGCATTCCATCGTGAGTCCAGCTCTTCCCCCAATAGCTCAAAGCCAGCCTCGCTGACTTGAGCCGCAACTCTGATGCCGCACACTTGACGGGTTTCTCTGCACGCAGAGGAAATGCTCGAGTCGGTCGGACGGGTCAGGCAGATGGTCGCAGGCTGGCTGCCATCTACGTACGATCTCAGTACTTTCAACAGCCCGCAGAATGATAGGGTAGACCTTGAAAGTCTGCGAAGCAGGCCAGAGAGGTGAGTCTCTATACGCACGCATTCTGCTACTGCTATCAATTCTAATCCTCCCTGATGCGCATCTCGCAGACTCGGACTCGGCGCCAAACCATCATCATCAAAGACATCCGTAATCGCTTCGGCCGATAGCAAGACAGCGGAAGGTCGTATGCTCAAAAGTGTGCTCAGCGGTGGCAACGTCAATGGCAAGAAGCGCAAGGCAGGGGATGCGCCTGATAGCAGCTTCAAGCAAGCGTCCGCATCCAGGAGCAACGTTGTCGGCTCAGCAACAGCTGCTGCGACCAATGGCGGCAACTCTGACACGGAAGATGAGGATAGTCGTTCCAAGGTGTTCAGCGTGAAGGGAAAGAAAGCGGCACCCACCGACTATTTTCACAGCAAGGCAGTAGACGTTTCAAAGCAGCCTACAAGCAATGGCTCTGAGGTGACCAAATCCTCCAAGAAAGCGAAAAAGCAGAAGAAAAAGGCAAATCCTGACCAGGCAGCGAATACCGAACATTTTGCAACCCCAAAACTGCCCAAGCCCCGCGCCTCTTCTGGCCCTTCTGGCCTTTCTGGCCCTGTTACACCAGGTCCGGCATCACCAAATCGCAATTTACACAAGATCAAGCCGCCGTACGCATTGCCGCCTGGATTGATAGATCCTGACATAGCTGTCGAAACGACCCTAGAAGATGGTGAAGAGGAGAACGAGAATGGAGACGGCAGTGACGATGACCGCTCTACTGTGACCGCCTCGACTTTTGCTAGCACGCTTTTGGGATCACCAGATCCCGGGGACGGCCAGCCAAAAAAGAAGAAGCGGAAAAAGAAAAAGAAAAAGAAGAGCGGAACAACCGCGGGTACTGCAAAGACAGAGACCACCTCTGAGAAGTCGATGCTCTTCGGTGACTCCGTACTCGATTAAGTTGCAACTCTGCAACTCTGAGAGACTGCGTGATGATATTCAGCTTGGCCATCACCTTTCGAAGTATCGGCTACAATCTATGAAACGTATTTATTGGCTACATCGCAATAGAATCCTATGTTCCGATCAAGTTTCTCATAGTCATCTACTTTTCGAGACCTATTCGTTCCAGGACTTGAGCCATCTTGGGCGCTAGCTCAAGATGTCCCTTCAATACATCGGACAGATCGATGTTCTCGACAATCGGTACCCCAGCATCACCATGGCTGCCAATCTTAACTGGACCAAGACCAGCAACACCGAAAGACAGCCTGGTCGAAATAAGCGTGTGCAGTCGCGCGATTATAGCTAGTACCCAGTCGTTGGCCCTAAAGAGTTCCCAAGGTCAGCGCCGCGGCAAGGATGATTGTCAAATTCACGCACGAGTAGGCATTCACAAGGCGGCGAGATGTAACTTGACGCATCTGCAACCACTCGGCTGGAGTCGGTGCAGCCGGAAGAGATATCAGGATTGCGTCGAAAACAAGACCGCCGAGGTTTCTCTTCTGAAGTTCGAGCAGGCAGGACATGACTGTAATTGCACCAAGCGAACTTCCGATCTGCGTATAGATGTAGCGATCGATAAGCTTGCATGCGTTTTTCACTTTTGGGAGGAATTGCTCACCAAAACCGTCGGACGATTGCCTTGGACACCTTTCTCCAGTACGTCTGCAAGTATGATGCCAGCCTTTTGTGCTCGATCTGTCGAACGCTGGAACTCGTTGTCGAGCGCTTTTGTAGCAGTCTTGTACACCGTGGCAGGCAACGCGATTGCGCTGAATACTGCCGCAAGGGCAGTACGCTTGATGATCTCGCTGACACCTTTGCCGATCAGGAAGCTGTGCATGGACAATCAGCGATGTGCGTCTCGCTCCATGTCTCAGTGCGACCTACTTTTTCACATAGCTGTCTAGCGCCTTGCCCGCCGCGTGCATGACTGGGAGGAATGCCAGTGCGGTCAGCATCAAAGAGGTTGCAGTCATGCAGCCACACCTACCCCCGGTCTCCGCCTTGAGTGCGTACGCGTCTCTCCGATCTTTCGTTTCGTACAAGATGGTCTGCTTGTAAGGTTCAATCCAGTCGTTCTCGTTGACCAGAAAGCCCGAGGAGATAATCGTCGCGGATAGACTAGGGATGTTGGGCACATCGGGATCTTCTATCTTGACAAATTCAAATTCTTCGATACCTTCCATGCGTCGCTTAGCTCGGAACGCGGTGAGGCCGCCGCCAGTGAGACCAAACATCGTCCCTAACAGGACTGCACCGCCAGAGGTGGCCAGGAAAGACAGTGCACCTCCAGTAGCCGTAACAAGAAGCGGTGCCAGCAAGGGTGCAGCAAGACCTCCCGTCACGCCGAGTATGACACCGCCAGCCAGGAAACCTGCGCCAGTGGCAGCCCACTTCCAGGTAGAGTTCTTCTTCTCTCGCTCAGCAATGGCGCCTTGGGATGCAGCTTTCATCTTTTCATTGTCGGCACGACTGGCCAGCTTGTTCGCGGCGTTACCATCTTGCTTCTCATGCTCTGCCTCAGCTTTTTTGGTTTCCTCAAAGACAAAATACAGCTGCTGAGCCATGGCCTTTTCCGCATCGTACACAGTCGAAGGGGGAATATTGAGGACTTGTGCGAAGGCGAAGACAAGGTATCGGGCCAAAGCGGTATAGACTCCTGCATCGGCTGGAGCTTTCTCTTGCGCTTCCTTCTGTTTCTGGGAAGTACTCTTGTCGTCCTTGTGAGGCGGAGGCAGATGCACCGACAGCATCAATATGTCGTGGAGAATCTCGTGATGTTTCTCATGGGAGAGCGCTTTGACGGACGGCTTGAGGTCAGCCGCTCTGGGTTTGGGAGGCAAGGCTTCGGGATCTGCAGCAAGTCGCAAGGATAGCGCTTAGCCTGAAGCGCAATACTGCGGGATAGAAGGCTCCATAGACAAAAGACTCACCAAACTTGCAATGCCTGGCAACCTCATCAGCCCATTGGAGGGCTTGCTGTCTCCTGCGGCGAGCAGCTTCGGCATTCGCAGCCTCCACCTTGGCGATGCTAGCGCGGAGCTGCTCGCGCTCGCGTCGCTTGTCCTCTTCAGATAATTGAGGACCCTGGTTGGCCGCAGCCGCCACTGCAATAGCTCTTGCAGATTCTTGCACCTCTTCGGGGTCTACCTCCTCAGGCGAGAGATCAAAGTCTCGTGCTTCGAGCTCAGAATCTGTGGTCGGTTTGCTGGCCGCAGCAGGCGCTGAAGGTTGTGACTGCTTGGCTTCGTCCACTTGAAATGCAGCGAGATTCTCAGTAATGCTGTCTAGGTCGTCGCTGGCTATGCTCGAGTCTTGAGGCAGCCGGGCGTTTGCGCAGGCTCGCGCTGCCACAGCGATGAGAAGCCGTATGTGATTGTCAAAACCGTCGATGTGGGCGGCTAGTTGCGGAGCTTGCCCTCCGTTTCCATCCTGCGTGCTCATCGTGATGTCTGCGGACCCTGTCTTCTCCTGTCAGGAATAAGAAGAGCTCCTTCGCACAAGGTCCTATTACGTCAAGCAAGTTTGCCACATGCACGCCCAGCTTTTATCTGTTGATAACCGTTGGTTCCAACGCAATCGCATGTTGGAGCTTTGGTGTCTGTATCATACCTTGCTTGCCTTTTACTGCTCTCATGCTAGCGTTCGCGCTGCTCGCATACAAGTGTACATTATCCCCGCAAAAAATGCACGGCATGCGTGGCATCGTGTTTCATCTATATGAACCGTCTATACTGCTTGATGTTACCCTGTTCGCATCATCCTCTTGCCCTATCCACGGGACTTCAGTGTGTCAATCTTCGTGGCGAGAGACGCGACCTCTTTTCGCAAACGCTGGAGATAATCTTGATACCGAGACATGCCCTCCATCGGTGATGGGTCGGAGCAGGCATCCATCTCCGGCTGGGCATAATACTGGATGGCCAGTAGCGCAAGTCAGCTATGAAGCGGTATGGTGGGCTTCGTCCAACTTACGCGGTAATGAACCAACTTTGGCCAAACTTCTTCCTCATATCCGTGCTGCAGATACCAGAGGTACTGCTGATGTGGCTTTGGCTTGCGCTCGAGTTTAGCAGCTTCTGGCGGCATCGGGTACATGCCTCCCTTCTACAGACTCAAAATCAGGTCAGCACGCACCCTCAATGCAGGACAAAGGATCAAGTCTCATACCCTCGGCTTATGTTGGTTCACAGCAAAGACTGAGCGCGCTCGATATAGAGTCTTCACCTTGGTATCTGCGCGGTTGATGCAGCTATTCGCGGGTTAAGGGATTCAGATGCTTTCCAGGAAGAGCTTGCATTTCGCAACTCACTCGTATTGAAGCTGGATGAGCTCGTTCTCCACATGTTTCCCAAGCTTGTATGGACGAGCCATACCAACTCTGTCGAATTCAAAGGAACCTTTCGACGCCGGGACATTCCTCATGAACCACTTGAACTGGTCGAGCGGTTTCTCTATCCGCCAGTCCACCATCGGAAATTCGTCGGTGTCGATGATGAGGATATAATCCGAAGAGAAGGCGTTTTTCATGATACAGTCCATATACCAGGCGTCTTGATCTGTGTACTTTTCCCATGGTTCTGGGGGACCGCGATAGGGATGCATCACCAAATTCGGCACGTGACTGAAGGACGCAACGCGTTCATCAGTTTTCTGATCATGGCGCGTAATTCTTTGTCAAGCCTACTTGAAGTTGTCCTTGCCTCCCTTGTTTGATTTATAGAGGTCCACAAATTTTCCAAAGGACGCTTCCCGTCCGTACCATTCCACCCTAGTTGAGAGCTCTTTCAGTTCTAGACTGCTAAACAAAGGCTGTGCCGGACTCACCTCTCTACGCCTATATCACGCATGTACATGCGCCATTCCAATAAGCTCCAACTCGGCAGATTGTCCAAAGAGTAAGTCAGGGCGGATAGGCAGACTGCAAATTCAGACCGCTCCTTGGGGGGCTGATACAGCTGAAGCGGGATGTTGTCATTCCCAACAATGACAGTGATGTTCTCCCGCATTCCCTTCAATGTCGGCGTATCGAGCACGCCCACTTCCATTGCTACTGAAAGTGTGACGTCGTGTATTCTGCTTGGATCGTCCTGCAGAGATGGAGGTACCTCGCAGTCGATGAAAAAGACAAAATCGTGGCCAATCTTTCTGTCGTCTGGGTGCGTTTGATGCGTGTGCAGCTTGCCTCTTGTGGTCAAGAAAGGTTGGCTATACAGGTCTCCTGTTCTAGATGTGGATTGCAGAGAAGCGGGATTGGGAAATTTGCAGGATGTGGTCAACCAGTCGGCTGGTATATCTGGTCTCAATCCGTCAATCTGTTTCGGGATGGCGAGAACGTGGCGAATGTCAGTCTCCGGCTCACAATAAGCGAAGGAATAGCCTGTCTGAGCACCACCCACGTTCTGAAACCACACCAGGCTTTGCACGAAATACCCGTGAGCTTCTCCAGGCATGTCTTGCCACGACGTGTTCGAGTGCTGCAAGACGCTTCGGAGCACCTTGACATCGTACATTGGCGTGAGCAGCTCCAGCCGGTGCGGCCGGGGTTCGAGATCTTTGGGCTCAGACGACTTTGCTGCTTCTGGCTGCGGCGCCTTGTCCGGCTGCCGCATCTCCTGCACTTCATCCTGGATTTTTGGGAGTTCGAGGGTCTCGAGGTGGTGGCCAGCCAGACGCGTCCAGGCGAGGTAGGCGAGCACGAAGGCGGCGAGCAGGGCTGGCAGGACCCGCCGCATGGGTTTGGCGGTGCTGGAGGAGCGCGCGTTGTACTTCTTGCCCTTGGTTGTGCCTCTCTTGATGAGCGAGGGTGGGTTCCTCAGCATCTCTCGCATCACCCGCCTTGCTGTGGATGCGCTCGCTGGGCTGAATGGGCTGCAACGCGCTGGCTTCCCTTGGGCCCCGATAGCTGCGTGCGCCGAGCAACACGAGGGCCGCGCTTTGCACGCCTGCAGGAGCTGCTCGGATGTGTATGCTGACCGCTGCTGTCCTGATAGTGCAGACACGAAGCGTACACGCTCGCGACACTTGCAGGCTCTAAGTACACGAGACTTTCCCGATCACGTACAGAGGGACAATGGTACAACGTGGGCGAGGGCCGTCGCGCATGCCCACAGGAGGCATCACACAAGCGGTGTGCTCTCGCTCGGCTCGTCGTCCTCTGCGACTTGCTGAGCATGCCCCTCGGTCGCACCTTGGTGGGAGACTTTGCCACCAGTGACATCTGGATGTCGATACAGGATGTAGTGCTGAACCATAAAGAGGACGTCGAAGGTGGGTGCCAGGATGCCGAGAACACTTGAAGCAGAAGAGTATGTCACTTAGAGCCCATGGCTGCGGCACTGCCCTCACTCACAGTTTTGCAGGATTGCCGCGCAAGGATCCCCAATCCTGTGTCAAATGCGCGTCAAGCAGTAATTGGGTTCTGTAAAGAAGCAAACCTTGGGAGTCAATGAGGTGCTACAGCCTGGAAATCTCGTCCATTCCCTTGCCAATCTGAAAACACCTACAATGAGCACACTCCGCCAGTAAAGTCCTGGAACAGCCCGTCAGTCGAAAAAGCCAATGCGATTATTGACATCAATCTACCCACCAAGAGTATATTGTGTATAGACCACCCTGTGGTGCTTTTGCGTTTGAAGTTCATCCACGCTTGCGGCATCAATTTGAGAAAAGATATCACAAGCTTCACGTAAGACATGATGTAAAGGACGTCCAGCCAAGCAAGGCCGCCAAAGGCAGCCACCACAGCACAGATTGCTATAAGTAGACTGGTGATGGCTATGAAGAAGCTTGTAAAGGCGGACAGCTGCCTTTTCCTTTCCGGCTGAAATCGAAGCAGGCACAAGTCAGTATGGCCCTTGTACTAAGTCGCACAGTAAACCAGCCCAGTAATCCTCAACAGCGCTTGCTGCGCGAGAACACTCACATCATAGTGGAACGTCTGCCATAATGTAACGAGGGATAACGCCAGTGCCTGTTGAAGCATTAGACTCGTTCCGGCGACAGATGAACTGAGACGTGGATGACCTACATGCACGGCGAAGGCCACATCGTTGCCTCGAACAGATGGTGTATGGCCACGATGCCTCTGTCCGTAGCTCTCTCTTATCGAGGCTGAAGCGACAAGAGCAACATTGTATACCTTCGTCGGAGGCCCAGAAAGTCGAGTATCAGCAACCCCTTCCTGCTATTTCACAGTAGAGAGCACACCGAGTAGGCCAAGAAACCTTGCACGTTGAGGTATACAAAGTCAAGGCTGAGCCCTTGTATGCTTTGCAAGACCACAGTAGGTCAGCTAGGCAGGTCATGAGGTGGCGATTGTTGCAGGTGACACTGCGCACCTTTCCCTCCTATAATTGAGGATGACTTGAGGATAGAAGGAGATTGACCATGCGCTACGTGGGTGTTTGTCAGTCCCGCCCCGCTCGTGGCCCAGGGTTCACCGTACATTGTCGATGTCCAGCCAAGAACTTGAGAGAAGGCACGACCGGCCTGTTGACTATCCAGGATGCCCAGGACGAGGCTGGCCATTTTAACAGGGCTCCTTTCAGTCTGAAGTGGCAGGTCTGACGCTAAGACTGCAGAGCCAAGCCAGATGTGTGCGCACGCTGTGCCGATCACGCATGGCGCCGGAGCGACGTCAAAGCCGAAGAAGCACGCAAACTGATGCGGAATAGTCTTTGCAGATACAGTGCGCATACGAAATGAGCAAGAGCCTCATAGATATACAACGATATTTCTGTTTGAAGCTCAACGCGATCTAGAAAAATTTCAATGCATGGCTCCAAGGTGAAGAGGTCGGTTCGACGTGCCAATGGCATGACATAAAGTGATATCGAAGCATGCCTATAGTCAGTCCTCACTTGCCCGCATTGGGATCAAACAGTGTAGCGCCACTACGAGGCACCGGTCTTGGGATGTCGTAGGAATAGAGCATCTCGCCGTTTTCCATCATATCGGCCGCAGTCATAGTGCCAGGGCGACCCAGACGAATGCCTTGCTGCTGCTGCTGCTGCTGCTGAACAGGTTGCAAGTACTGAGGGAACTGTTGCGGCAGCGCCTGGTAGTACACCGGTTGCATGTGGTGCTGCGCTGGCTGGTAGTAAACGTGCACTTGCTGCCCATGAGGTATTTGCGAGTATACCGGCGAACCAAATGGTAAGCCTTGCGGCCCGTACGACGGTGGACTCGTTGTATGGGTATCCGGAGGACCTGTGCCCATCCAAGCGTATCCTTCATTGTAGGCTGGGCCTGGCATGTCCGGCTTGACCTTTTCGAATCCTGGAGATGGATAAAAGGGATTTTGTTGGCTGTGCGCCCCATAGCTCCTGTCTTGTCGTGAGGCTGGATTTAGTTTTTGGATACCATTGTCGGCGTGATTGGTAGTTTCGGTCTGCCTAGCATGATGAGGTGCAGGCCCAGCTTTTCTGCGTTTCAATCCGTCAGATGACGAAGCCATGGCTAGAGTACTGGCGTTGAGCATGTTTTGAGGTGCTGCGACCATAGCTGTCCATCCCCTGACTTTGTCGTAACGAAGAGGAGGATACTCCACGATGCTGCTTTGGGCTTGGGATGTGGCTTGCGAATCGCTTCGAGGCTGCGCGCCATTGGGAACTTCCGACGGCTCCTTCTCCGAAGAGTTCAGAGAAGGTGCATCTCGATGGACAATAGTCGTTGGCTGAACTGCCACCTCGGATGGCAAGGCCGCACATCGCAGCGCAACATCTTCTTCTTCCGTGACGCTAGCCAAATCACTAAATGTATCCAAAGAGGTTTTATCATCGCCTATTAGGCTGCGACCTGCTGCGCCGGACGCTGATGACAAGGGTGTGTGCGCATCTTCTCGTCTGATAGCGCTGACATCTTCCATCAGATCGGATGATACCTCGCGGGATGACCTGGAAGAGGCAGAAGAAGCTGACGATGAATTTGATGCTTTGCAAGATGACTCCGAGGCAATCCACGGCGGACGCTTTGGTAAGCTAGGATGTGGTCCGGGCAGCGGTGTTGCCAAAGAATCAGGCTCGACGAGTCGATCCCTCTTGTCGCGATCCGGTGAGCTGAAGTTACTTTCGGATGAATGGGAGGATAGCGTGACAGGAGCTGATGATGCAGTGTTTGAAACGGCTGGACTGTTCGAAGAGGACGAGGACCGCGACTGCCTCGACTGTGCTGATGTACTAGACATCGTACTCGCGGACGCAAGCGGCGGTCGGTCGGCAGGCCGTGACGCCTGTCGACTGGATGGACCCGCCTGCGGATACTGTCTGACAGATCGCATATTGAGGCCTGTTCCAGAGGCATATCTGCCGCCAGCACTCAAATTTGATTGCTGCGCTGAAGAAGTGCTGGCTGTTCGTATTGACGACTGCGAGGTCGTTGTTGACAGAGATGAGTGGGATGAATGCGAGTGCGCCGAATTCGGTCGGGCTTGATGCGGATGCTGTGTGAAGAAGGTACCCGAAGTAGATGGCGCGCCAGCGAAATGAACTGGCCCAGGAGCGGGATATGCGTTCGGAGGAGGCGGACTTTGGAATTGCATAGGCGAGGGCATTGTAATCTGAATAGGCGGGCCTTGAAAGTGCTGAAGATTGCCATAAGGATGCGGCATCTGTGTTCCTGGTGCAGCGTAATATGCAAAAGGCTGTCCATGCTCAAGTTGCGCCTGCGGTGGACCATGAGCATTTGGAAGCGAATGATATACGAATACAGGAGGGCTTTCGGAGATGTGCTGATTTCCGGAAGATTGGGCGGCATATGCTTGGTGAGGGATCGCTTGATTTAGCTCCTGTAGACCAGGATGTAGAGTATGATACGGCGTTTCTTGCGATATGTGTGGGCTACGCACGGCATGTGATTGCAGTGACGCAGGCGGTCGATGATCCTCCAATGGTCTACGTTCGTTACGAGCTGTGTGCCGATGAGCAGATGGTGGGCGATCAGATGCCACAGCCTGCGACTCGTTGAAGATGCGCAAGCGAGCCTGCTGATAGGCAGCCTCGCGTTCTTCAAAGGTCAAGCTCTGAGGTCCGTGCATGCCTGCTTGTAGTGAAGACGATTTTCGCGATCCAGAGCTCCCTGCAGTCGTTGCTCGGGACATGATTCTCACGGGACCTGTGGTGGACACAGGTGAGGTAGATGATGACGAACCCGGGGTAGAGACAGAAGACTGCGATGCTGTAGAATGCTCCAGTGATGAGGCTTGTGAGATGTCGGCGGGGAGAGGTGTCCCAGCAATAATGGCATCAATCTTGGCTTGAGCGGCGTTGTCGCCCTGAGGTTCACTGCGAATCGCGCGCGTTTGGCCTGAACTGGTGGGCGCATCTTCAAGTTTCAAATTGTGGGCTTTCGATGCGAGAGAAACTAGCGCAGGGGTTGCAGAGAGTGCAGGGGACTGCTGCACTTCTCCTGACGGCTCCGTCGCGTACGATGCTATACGTACTGGCGGACTGTCGGACGTGAATATTTAGCGAAAGTCAGGACAGCGTGACCCCAGGCTCGAGGAAGACTCACAAAGCAGTGCTTTCGTTCTTGACGAGCACGATTGTCCCTGAAATCATGCTTCCAGCGTTCAGAGTCGGCAGATTCTGTGCCGGTGCACCATTGGAAGCGGGTTCCAGCTCGCGCGCAACACCCCAACAATCCGCCAATCGATGGATAAGAAGTCTCTGATATGAGTTTAAGTTTGGCGGAAAGCCTGGCGGCGCTACGCGAAGACGTGTTTGCCTGTACAGGTCGCAAATGCAGGTTCATGCCTTGAAATTAATGTCTGTAGCATCATTTCACCCAAGCGAGCCATGCTACTCACGAAGGGTCGTTGACGAATTTCTCTAGCTCCAAGTCGGACCTCAGCAAGAGTATCCTGTCCTTGTGGACCTGCAGGCCGTCTAGCAGGAGTTGATCAATTTGGCGACGTGCAGCGCCGGGATCGCTTGACGATGCTGCATCGGCCGAGGTTGCTGGCGCGGGCGACACTGCATCGCGCTCATTTCCGACCAGTTGCAAGGTGTGTGGATCCCGCTCACTAGCTGGCATATTGTCTCCAGCTCCCACCATCGCTACTCGAAGGCTCCTCTCTGGCGGCGCGCTTCCGCTACGTTGGCCGAGCAATGTCGAGCTGCCAGCGTCTGCTGCGTAGCCAGCACGGGCAGCCTGACTTGACATGGGCAGTTGTAGGAAGTCTCCAGCGGCTGATTGACTGCTGGATACACTTCCCAAGCTGCTTGTCCGCTTCCGTGGTAATTGCCTGGATGCTGCCGCCAGGCCAGAGGCAGCAGCATCCCCCATCCTTCCGGCTGCTGCAGATCTGTCGACTTCACTGTGCTTGAGAGGCCTCTATTGGCGAGACAGTTGCGTTTGGCGCCTTTTTGCAGGCCTTGCTTGTTCCATGATGCCCTTGACGTGTTGGAGTAGGACCAAGAGTCGAGTATTGTCGGCTACTGTAAGCCGCACGCCTGAAGGTCGTCAGTCATCCACCTAGTCGCTTTGTGCAAGCCACGCATTGCACTACCAGGACAGCTGTAGCCATGCAGAAGCTCCTCTGTTATCCCTGCAGCTTTGCAGGCCAGTATTGTCACGATGAGTTGCATGTGGCGAGGCCATGCTGCAGTAATGTACACTTGCGGTCCTGCATTTCTAAAGCTACACATCTCCTTTGGCCAACACATCACCAGTAAATCAATCCTTTAGCAGCATCCTCCAGTGTAACCGGAGCCTTTCGCCGGTTGTCCTAACTTCAGACTTGGGAAACTTCCCATTGCTCCTCGTCGCTTCTTTCGTTTGGCGAGCAATTGTTCTCGATTCTTGGAAAGATGCTCGTGAATCTTGCGTGCTGTATTCTCAAAGGCTTCTTCTATGCCTTGACCTGTCTTGGCACTGGTCTCGACGTACATCAAACCTTGCTCTTCGGCCCAATTCGCTCCCTCCTCGTGACTAACTTCACGAGTGTCGGCGCTATCGACTGTTGCGGATGAAGGATAAGCGCCGATGGAAAAGGAGATGGATAACGAACATACTCTTGTTCCCAACAACCATAATTACAACTTCATCCTCCGCCCACTGCTTGAGATCATCTAGCCAGACGTGTAGATCTGAAAAGCTTCTCCTGTCGGTGACGTCGAAAACCAGGAGGCAGCCCTCTGCACCCCGGTAGTATGACCGTGTGACAGCTCGAAACGTTTCCTGGCCAGCGGTGTCCCAGATCTTGACAGAATTCGAAATCAGCTCGCGTCCAGTGAGCGAACGCGTTTCGAGCTTTCTCACCTGCAGCTTGATCTTCCGCCCATCCTCGAGCGGAATCAGACGACTGCCGAACTCGACGCCAATCTAGATTTCGGTACTTAGCGAGACCGTTCAATCTCGCCATTCATCGCACTCACCGTAGGCTCGCTGCTAGCACCCAAGAAGCGCTTGTCGGTCAATTGAACCAGGATACTCGATTTGCCCACACTTGCATTCCCGACAATGCAGAACTCTGTATTTATCGGTCAGCTGCGTGCACACGTACGAGGTTGCACGAACGACGTACTCTGGATGTAATCGTAGCTAAAGTTCTGTGCCTCGCTTTCGGACATTGCCACTGGATGGCAGGTTGGGCGACGCGATGAGTCTCTTCCGGGCCAAATCAGGGACTGTCGGCGATAACCTCGTACAGTATCCCTCCTTGTTCCTGAAACTCGCTGGTCTTGCCCTCCCTGCACCCGCTGTTGGTGGATCCGCGCAGCCCGTGCAACAAGGCAGCGTGGTGGCGCGGTCGCGGGAACCAGCTGGCTCGAGCTTTGAGCGCAGATTCGGGCGCTGGCGGAGATCAAGATGCTGTTGTGAACGCGAAGCTTTGTATGAGCCCTTTCACTTGCAACTTGCTGAGAGCCACGCGCCCGGAGGTACTGGCTTCCTCTTTCGGCTTGGCTGGCAGTCTTGTTGTGGCCTGCCTGCTGATGCTTGGTGCAGCCAGTAGCACAGTCGGCGATGTCCTATCCTGCACGGCAAGCTTCCTGGAGAATCTGCCTGTTTTCCTGCTTTGACCTTGCTCTTCGATCTGTCGTCGTCTGGTCAAGCAAAGGTGCCTCCCGTAGCTTTGCTGGACGTCAATCGCGTTGTTGACGACCGGTACACCATGGCAGCTTCATTCTTCCGCACTGGTAAGAAGTGCGTAGCAATTGGACGAAACTACATGAACCACGTCAAAGGCAGGTCTTACAGTCCTACCCTTCATGCTCGGCATCCACCGTGGCTTTCCGCACAACCCGGCGTGCCACTGTAATCTGACATCCGAATACGGCATGCAGAGCTCGGAAACACAGCGCCTAAAGAGCCCTTCTTCTTCATCAAGCCCACGACCTCCTACCTTGCCAACAATGGAACCGTGGAGCTCCCGAGGGGAATTAATGTTCACCACGAAGGTGTGGCTGATCTTGATGGAATATCCTCCTTTACAGCCATCACTGACTGACTTTGAATACACGCGCACAGTCGAGCTCGGCGTGATCATTGGCAAGAAGGCTCGCGATGTTCCGGAGAGCGAAGCTATGAAATATGTCGCAGGGTACACTCTTGCCATCGACATGTACATGCTATTTCCCTCATAGCATAGGGGCCTGACATGCTGAAACGTCGTCACACAGGACCGCACGAAACCTGCAAGAAGCCGTCAAGAAGAAAGGTTTGCCTTGGTCTGCCGTAAAAGGTACGAGAGACCTTGTAGTGGTTCTCGTCTGTCACTGAAACTTTGGTGCTGCAGGCTTCGATACCTTCTGTCCCGTCAGTGACTTCCTGCCCGCAAGCGACGTCGAAGATCCACACAATCTACGCTTGTTACTTAAGATCAACGACAAGATCACGCAGGACGGGCCAACATCAGACATGATGTGAGTCAAGGGAGGCTTAAGAGGTGATGGCATGAGCTGAGCCGGTGTTTGCCAGCTTCCGCATCCCCCGGCTCATCAACCATTGCTCAAGCATCATGACCCTGGAGGAAGGAGATTTGCTGCTGACCGGGACGCCGGAAGGTGTCGGCCCCGTCAAAGATGGAGACAGCTTGCTCGCCGCCTTGGAGACTATCGATGGCAAAGAGCTGCTTCGATGGCAGGGGAAAGCCGCCAACAGGACTGGCGGATATAAGTTTGAGGGGTGAATTGGATTGAAAGCCAAAAATCCCGCGTTGCAAACGTACTGCGCTACCATAGCGATTTCTACGATGACCATCCGCAATGACACGTGCTATCCCTTTGCTGGAATGGCTAGACGCGACTTTGCCTATTGCAGCGGTTGTGCAGTAAGTAGAAGAGTTGCGAAGCCATGGAAGAAACAGATCACCAGTCTTTGGCGATCTTGAAAGACCACTCAAAGTCCGCATGTATGCTGTCAATGGGAGAGTAGCAAAATCAAGCCCGTCAACTGATTTGCGCAGACCGAAGAATTTGTATAGCAGTCCCGATGCTGAAGCTCGGCTTACGTGCCGTCATCGTCAATAAGCCTAGAACGAGCGGTGTAGGTGCCTCGAGCGAGCATGCCTGGATTGTACGTTGGTTGTCAGACTGCAAGCGGGCCGAATCACGTGCTTCTTCACGTCTCTCACCAGAGGGAGCCTCTTCAGGAGGGAAGCGCTTCACAATCGGATCTTGACTGGGTCCATAGCTGCCGAGCATCTAGTTTTCCGATTATCACGCGTCAATTACGTCCATGCAAGCGCAATGAAGCGGTGCGCACCTGTTCAATCTTGTCCACCTTGACCCCAGCGCGTTTCGCCACCTGTATGTATTTGCAGCCCGAGATGAGACCACCATTGACGCTGAATTCAATCTCAACCGAATACTCGGCTCCCTCTTTGATGTTCGGAGCGTTGCTGCTGCCTTTCAAGGCTACGCGTTTTTCTGCGGTCGACAGGTCGAGACTGATAGGTGTCTGCAGGCTTGGTGAAGATAGGCGCAGGGTGCGCAAGGTGATCTGCGAGGGTACATGGTACGTTCGACAATAGCGGTGTGTACAAAGAGAAGCAGGACATTAGCACCGTTCTGCTCGATGTGGTCCATCCTGGTCGATTGCCTTGGTAGCCAGCTGCCAGTGCACGCACAGACGCCTTGCCATTGCCAGCGGCACCACCGCCAGCGCCGCCCAGCAGCGACTGCTTCCACCTGTTGAGTGCTTCGTCGTCTGCATCTAGCCGTTGCAGCTCATCCAGTGTCTTCTGCTCGCCAGGTCTGTACCCGGCCGTTTGCGAAGGCGCCAGGTCATCTTCGTCGTGAGGTGGTTGCGACATGACTGCTTGTTCCGCCTTGATAGTGCTCGTAGTGTGATGGTCTATCGAGCGCTTAGGCTGACTGTCTGAAACGCCTAGTACGAATGAGCGAGACTCGCAGCAGTTGCCACCACTTCATCACACGCGTCCTGCCTGCTCGCCACAGCCTCGCTTTTCAAGATGAACCTTGGGCTTTTACAGCTTTGTTACGGCTACATGAATAGATCTAAAGCTACATGTGAGTGTGTGGCTTTTATGCCCCACTCCTTTCGGTCTCTCTGCTAGGCCCAATGGCCAGGTCGCGCTCGTTCCTCACGCGGAACTTCCAACGTCTATAGCGACATATTGCTCTTCGTCCCGCATTGAGAGACTCCAGCCATTATTCCGTATAGTTGCTGGTGAGGACTTCTCGGGATATGTATAATGGTAGAATGCTCTGGGTGCAGCGGGCTGGAGGTCTTGATCGTTCGGTGTCGATGGTACGCGTTGCGAGGGGTTTTCCGCGACTACGGAATCGACAATTGGGGGCGTAGGCGGCAATGTTGACGAGCTACGTATAAGTTCATCCAGGTCCAGCTCGTAAAGCGTCGATGATTCGAGATCCAGTAATTCGTGATCCTCGTGCTCGTCGTCCCTTTCGCCATTGCCGTTGTTATCTTGCTGCGCATCGAGTTGAGAATTGGACGAAAGCGCGGTCTTGTCTTCTGAGATGAAAGTATTTTGGCTTCCGAACTTGGCCCCAGGCTCGTCATCATCGTTATCATCGGACTTGTCGCCATCATTGCCAGATACAGGATGAATATCCTCCGTGGGCATGGATAAGCTTTGCAAAAGCTTGTGATCTACCTTCTTGAGCTCATCCTGAACACAGATAGCGGTGTCCACCGATATCGCTTTTGCCGCCTTGCGCAAGGCCGGCGACGCCATGAGATCGGGAAATATCCCTCTGACCTCAAGCGCCTTAGCTAGTAGACGAGCGACCATAAGCCGAACGCCCACGACAGTGTCTTCCGCCAGTTCAGCCAAGGCTGACAACATGGACTCGTCAATTTGGATGTCCGTGACAAGGCATTGACACACGCAATGGCAGTATCTGGAAGTAAAAGTCAGTAGATGTTGCCAGCGAAGCCCACGATTTTAAATGGTCGTACAGCGCTCTGTGATGATGACTAGGAGCGGTAGCCAGAGGCTGCAGCATCGAGCAACATGCCTCGCGCAGGTGCCGATGCGTCCCACTAGACAGCAGACTGGTTGCCTGCAGATCATGCGTATCAGTAACCTTGCGGTCATAGGTAGCATTTGCATATCATCTAGAGAGCTACTTACAGCCTTGGAGGCCCATATGCGGATTGCAGCTACTGTGTCGTGCAAGGCAGCATCCAGCATCGCGAGAAGGGCGGTAGTATTGGTCAAATTGTCGCTTCTCGATGCCAGTGCAGATAAACCTTCGGCTACCAGTTCACGTATGCACCAGTTCGTGGGCCCTTTGAGAGTCCAAACGCGGTGCAATAAGTTTGCGAGATGATCGAGACATCGCGAGGGAAGCGCTGCACTGAAGTCGGCAAATCTTTCAAGTGCTCGGAGGGATGTCTCGTCATCATCGTCGACCAGCTTTTCGTACAAGTCCAGCAGATCACGAGCTGCCGCCGTCTCGCCAATGATACTAGCAATGTCATGTATCGATGATGCGACGAGATAATGGACCTGCGGCGACCGAGATTGCAGGAGCAGATTCCTGTGCAGGCTTTGTATGCGGTGCCATCCTGATGCTCCCAGAGACAAACATACGCCTGGAATATTGTATGCAGTAATCAAGGCGCGCTCGAAGTTTTTGGCGATATCCCAGGTAGAAGCGTTTCCAATGTTGACTGTATCTGGCAAGGTCGATGGTGCTTTCGCAAATGCTGGAATCAATGGCTGGAAGGCCTGCTCTCCCTCCTGTCTTGGCGCAGCATCGGGCGGTGTCTGGGTTTCGAAGCCAATGAAGATGGCGAGCAGCTCATTTGGGACATCGTCCTTGAACACATAGATCAAAGGACCCATGACTTCTAGAAGCGCCTGCTGGACTGTGGCTGCAGTGTCATTCGCGAGTTGCACTGCGATGGGCACTACAAGGGCTGCTCGGTCGACAGCTGGAACAAATTTGATGGCCAAATCAGGCAGCATCGTCGCTATACCCCTTCGTACGATGACCGAGGGCTCTCCCGACCAGTCAGCTATGACTGGTGCCTATGAGTGCTAGAATCTCAGCGGGAACGAAGACGGAGATAAAGACTGACACTCACGATGTCTGATGTCACTGTCTCGGCGGAGAGACATTTACACAAGCTTGCGAAGACATCCACAATTTGCTTCTTCACCATCGCAGAGCACTCGATGGCTGCGGCTAGCAATGCAGGCAAGATCTTGTGCGCCATCGTTTCCTCCGACGCGGCGGCTGTGTCGGCAAGCAGACCAACCAGAGTGAGGCCTACAAAAAGAGCTTGCTGGGCATCGGGAGTATCGCAGGGTGCTGGCGAAGCGGAAGCCATCGGATCATCAAAGAAGCTGGAAAACTTGCTGGAAAGGTCCTGTTGTTCGCAGACTTAGCAAGGTACGCAGCAGGTCTCTGAGAAGGCTCACATCCGGCGGACCCATCGAATGATCTCCCTTGTCGGCTGGCTCCGGCCACAGTGACGCATAGCCCCGTGGTTGACATTCCATGGCGAATAGAGCCAAGACGATGTTGTCGACAAGGTCCTGCCAGATAAGTGACAGCACTTCCGGTGATGGAGAGTACTGGTCATGCGTATGCTGTCTTGCTTGCTCGGCCTGCTCCGGCGAAGAGAGTTCGTCGTCCGCAGTCCGGCACCGTGATGCATCCTGTACGGCCTGCGTTTTGCCCGAAATCCGCAGGAGAAGGCGCACAAGTGCTTCCTGAGCGGTGGCAGACACAGTACTGACGTCTGACATCAGCAGCGTTGCCAGCAGAGGGTGGAAAGTGTCCAGGCGGATCTGCGGTCCTTCATAAGCCAGAATGCGATGCGTCAACAAGTCATCTGCTGCGGGTGAGAATGTTAGCGCGCTTACTTGCGACACTTTGGATGCCCTCAATCATCTCATCTTGATCGTGAAGCGTCGTGCCGGAACTCGGAGCGAACAGAGTCTCCTCTGATAGCGGCGAATAGTCGTGTGTCCTGATGTCAATAGGAGAGCCGCTTGGTCGTGCCAAGTTGCCAACCTCGAGCCGCTGCACAATTGAGCCATCCTGACTGTGCTTCTCCAGCACGTCTGCGAATGGGGATTGTGAGCCGCCGGCCTGCGTAGAGCATGCTGCAGCGGCAGAATCGAGGCTGCCCTGGATTTCCAGCTGGTCTTGCTGATGTGATGGCATGTCGGCCAGCGGACAGTTCTGTGTTTGCATCCAACGAAGAGGTCAGATCTTTTCGGGCCAACGGTAGACGTACACGTACAAGCAGGAAGAACCAGATGATTTCGTCCAAACTGGCAGCAAATGCTTCTTTCACAAAATCTTCGTCCTCCGCTAGAGAGTGGAACAAGGGGAGGATGTAGTCCACCGCCTCGCAGATCTCCACTTGCGGCAGCCACAAAGGCAACATTTGAGACACGGTTTCCCGATGATTTGCGTGCTCGCTCTTTGCAAACAAGAAGATGCGCTCAACCGGCGTCAGTCCCGCTTCATCGATTGTGCCGCTTTCGATGGCCTCGACGAATGGATCTGCCTGAAAGGAGTCTTCGGGTGACAGTGTCTCTAATTGTATGGCGGGGCCACGGTTAAAGTCCAGCGGTGCACCCCATTCGGGGCTTTTGCTGTCTTCTGGTAAAGACATACTCGGCAAGGCCACGTTGCCAAGCAGGGGACTGGATGGTGAAAGATCCGGCCCGTACGAGGGGTCAGAAGTGGACCTCGAACGACTAGAAGGTGATGTGAACGAGGTGTCCTCGTCCAAATTCTCGTCCGTTGGGGAATCGGGTTCGTCCGAGAGCTCCCAGCCGGAACGTGGGGGCATGGAAAGGTCCTGACTGGGCGCCGGTGGGAAGAGTCGCAACGCAGACGGCTCTGAGCTAGCTAGAGGGCTGACACGGGGGGACGTTCGCGGAGAGCTCGCTCTCTTTTGGAGATCTGGACTCGTGATTTGCTGTCCAGGCAGAGCAGAAGCAGCAAAGGCTGTGCGGCCAGCGTCCAGACTAGGCGAGCGTCTGTGCAGAACTTGACTGCTTAGCGAAGGTGATCTAGCGCCAGATGATCTCGCACCAGAGGGGCTATGTGACCTATGACGAGTCAGTGGGTAGCCCAAACTCGAAGGCTCCTGTATCCCTCGAGCCGGCGATGCCGACCGGTTGATCCTGCTGGCGATTGGAGGATCCGGAATAGTGAGATGAAGAGCCAGTCTTCGCGGCGGAGACTGGGGTGATGAGGCATGTTCGTCATCCTTATTGAGGACACTCGATGGATGAGGGAGATTGGCTTCAGGTAAATCAATCCAGGGTTCGTCGGCATCTGCAATAGCAATAGGCTCCAAAGCTGGGCTAATTCTTGGACTTTGAGGTAGATTGGCGAGGATATCGTCAACGCCCATCGCGGAAGCTTGGGAGCGCTCCATATGGGCATGCATAGGCAGGTCTTGGGGCGAAGATGCTCCAAATGCCGGCGACTGATTGCCTGAGCCCCGCGACTGAGGCCGTCTTTGCTCATGAAGAGCTAGAAAAGAGGAATACGTAGGCGAAGAGCTGGGTGATGAGGCTGAACGGCTGTATTGATGGCCGATAGATTTACGACGGCCAAGACTGGCATCTACACCAAAGGAGTCGTTGATGGGCGAGCCTTGGGTTGGCGAAGTAGAATACGGGAACGTCGAAGTAGTGTTTCCAAAGCGAAAGATCGCTTTCGATTGTGACGGAGAAGTCGACAGCTTGTCATTGTCACCACTGCCGGACGAGGTATTGCTGAGCGAGCGGGCGTGTCGCATCATCTGGAGGGAACGAAAGGCGGCATGCCCAGGGCTCATGGACAAGCTTGGTCTACCCGTGCTGGCCTCGCTATCATTGCTTGTCAAGGTCATTTCACCTAGCTCGTGATGTGAGCTCCCACTGTGGCTGAGTTTCTCGGCTTGAGCGCCATTGTGTCTGCCTGGCCACTGGAGCATCTCTGTACCAGCAAGTGGACTGCGAGTGCTAGAGCTCTTGGTTAGATGCCTTGTGCTTGCCGGCTGTGCATTTGACGAGGTCTCCCAGGCCGCGATGGCAGGATCATCATCGTCGAAGATGAGCTCGTCCATGTCGAAGTTGGACTGTCCAAGCGTCGCGCCAGCCGAAGGGATCTGCAGTACGAGCTCGGCAAAGAGCCTCTATGGGTACCGGAGCATGCAAAAGTGGAAGGACGGCACGCCCTAGACTGCGTGCGAGGGAGCCTGCTTGTCCGCCGGTAGCAGACGGCCGTCCTGTATTCACGCAAGCTGTCAGCTCTTCGAGCTTCGATACGGGTACCCAGCATGTATGAGAGGAGTGAGGCTTGCCTGCCAAGCCCAAATACAGCGCCGATAAAGGTAAGGAACCGCTTCGCGTATCAGCGCAGCACTGAGGCTGATCTGTGTCCCGCAAGCAGGCTGCATCCGCCGATCACGTACAGGGGAAGCGAAGAATACGGCAACTGCGAGTGAATAATCTGGCAGAGACTTTCTATAATACTGTGTGATTTCGAGAATGTACGCGCTTGCTTTGCTACACGAAAAATGTACCCTCAACCAGCGGCTTTAATACCTTGCTGCTACTGTGCTCTTTTTCGCGTCCTCCAATATTGAATGTGACTGTGTAGAATGTCTTTCTACAACCTTTTTACGGACGTACGTGCGCCGCACATCAAGCGGATTTAATGCCGAGCTTCTTCGCACTGCAGACGCACGTCAAGCGATGTCAGGCTGATGCTACACAGTGAGGCGTAGCTTGTAATGACGTACCTTGCGCCAGACCACAGACCGACCGCTATGACGGCCAGACCAGCGGTCATAAGTACTCGTTGCACAGCTGTAGAATGCCCTAGAACCCAGTCTGCGGAAGTTGTGGCCAACGCTGCGGTCAAGAGGGACAGGGGTAGAATGAGATACCCAGAAAGCCCTGCGAGCGTGACGATAATCAGCTCAGACGTCCAAAGAACGTACTGAGGAGCTTTAAACAGCTGAGAAACATACGATGATACTTCCAAAGCGACTTTGCCTTTCCCTCGCCTCCAAGAAGCCGCATGCCGGGGTCGTATGCAATCAAGATCCCCATTAATGCTTGCAACACGAGCAAGCTGGAAGTAACAAGTCCAAATCGACCGTGCCAAGAAGTGAAGTGCGGTGCTTCATGAAGTGATACAAGCTGTCAATATCGCTCCTTGAACGCTTTATGAGCTGCTTACCAGAGTGCAATGCTTTGTTTGCTATCATTATCGATACACCTGCGGCCACTGGAAGATACCAATCCGTCAATTACCTTCTCCCTTTCAAGCTCGAGAGGAGACTGTTCTGGAGCTCACCTGCAGCAAGTCCTGCCATTTGAAAGACCTGGTGCAGCGCAAGTCCCCGCGCCTTATCGGACTTTGTCGATGTAGGTTGGAGAGTCAAGACACCCTGTGTGAATAGCAGCATGGACAGCGCCTGCAAAGGTGGATGGTACGAGAAGAGACCTGTAAATTGGCGACAGATGGCCAAAGCGTTGCATTCAGCGAGTGTCCTATCCCCACGTGTGCAAAGCGTCACCACCACACGCACCAGCTGGATTCGGCACGATGACGACCAAGAGTGGAATAACGAGCATCAAGCATCCAAGCTGGAAAAGGTGAGCATTTCTATCAGTAAGTTCGCAGACGGATGATGCGAATGTGCGAGGTCTGTCAGACTCGCGCTGGCATGAGAACCATTGCGGCGGTGGCGTCACTTGTTGCAGCAAAGCTCAGCTCACCTGCGTCAGAAGAGCCCTGTTACTGCCAAACAGGTTGTGATAGAGGAGGCGCGTCTTGTTCGGCATGCTGTCTTGCTCTGTCCGACTGCCCAACAGCGGCGAGTGCTCTTCGTCTGGGCTTCGATCTTGGTGATGGCTGCTGGACCCGTCAGCTGGCGATCCAGGTCTGTTTCCGGCCGTAGACATCGCTGCTTCGCAGATGCAGATGCAGATGCAGCGCGGCACCGAGTTTTTCTTCAGCCGCCAGTGCACCAGCGCACGCAGTCACTAATGAAGGCCTCGTCACTTCGGTATGAACGAGAGTCGCACTTCAAACGGCCGGCATTACCCCACTGCAAACAACGATCGCGACGAGGACGACTACACAGACCAGAACCCCGTCGTGGAAGTCGTAAAAGCAACAACAGCTGTCGCTGACCGTCCGCGGTATCCGATAAGCGATTGCTTGCTTACACTGCCTCCGAAGGCCGGGTTGCGTGGCCACGCCAGCAGTACTATTATCAGCGCAAATGTCGCCTGCATGGCTGTCTCGTTCTGGCAACACTCATAACATTCAGCAGGCCTTAATGTGCACGACCTTTTGCAGCTCTACTTGTCGGTATGACAGGCTGGGCCTGGCGGGAAATGGCGGGCGGATAGGTTATAGATCAGTAGCCGCGCTTCAGCGTCAATTGCAAAAGGTTGTGCATTCATGCTTGTGTTGAGAGCAAGCTCTTCGAAAGACGGAAGTTGGTTGTTTGTTTTTCAGCAGGCAACTTTTGAAACGTTACTTCACTCAAAATTAGTATCAGCTGCAGCGGCCCGGTGCTCATCAATGACCCATTGAACGCTTCGGCACAGAGCCATCATTACTGCGTACAGCAGAGATTGCACTACACTACAGCCGGCTCACTAGCCACTGCCAGCAATTCCCGCAAGGCCTGATTTTCGCTACGCAATCGTTCCAGCTCAATGTCCCTCTCGAGCGCCGCGTGCGATTTATCGTATCCAGCATCGAGCAGCAAGCGAAGGTAACCTCCTTCTCCTTCATCATGTTTATGCTGCCGCGGATCTTCCCCTCTTGAGCGTGCAGCACTACGAGTGGGCGACATTGATGCGCGCGATGGTTGGCTTTTCGCTTTCGCTTGTTCCTGCTCGCTAGCCGGCGGATTCTCCGCTCTACTTCTGGGCCTGTATTGTACTTCATCTTTAGAGGCCGTGCCTCCCGCAGCGTCCTCGTCATCCGCCGAAGTCGAGTCTTCATCTGAAGATTCGCTAGATTCCTCCGAGGAGCCATCATCTTCGCCCTGCATGCTGCGTAGCGCTTTGCGAAGTAGCGAGGAGAGATGCGCAAGTGACCATTGTAGCGCGAGCGGATCTTGAACTTGCAATATGGGATGCATCATCTGTCCTGATCCTCCTCCTCCTGCGGCGGATGCGCCTCCTGCGCGAGTCGCCGCGAGAAGCGGGGCAGACGAAGGTGGGACTAGTGCTGTTGACGTCCCTTGCCCTGAGCCGTAAGAAGAAGGCACATGACCTGTGTGTTGAAGAAGCAATTGCTCGTAGTGCCGCGCAGAATCAAGGTCGAATTGCTGTGATGAGTGCTGTGGAAGAAGTACGGTTTCAGCGCGAAACGACCTCGCCCTGCGATGCTCATACAGCTAAATGCTGAACGCTAGGCTCACAGCAAAACTCCTAAAACGGGCCATGACATTATCCAATGTCCCTTCGTAGTCTTTTAAAAGCATGCTGAGCTGCCGGTTCTCATATTGCAGCGCCTGGTTCTCGAGAACAAGGGTCGCGTTGAAGCGCTCGAGCTCCGAGTCGAATTGCTCTGGCAAGCGGCTCCATCAGCGGGCGGCCCTGATTGCACGACAAGCAGTAACCAAGTGCACACTCACCTTTGGTGATGTCAGTGTTGAATCGCCGTAGCGTGAAGCCAGTCCCGGTGTGCACGGCCTGGGTCTGCCAAGGTTGCCCGCAGAGGGTCTATCAGTTTAGACCCATTGACAGTCAACACCCAGCACGCACCTTCAGCGCATCACATTGTCGTTTGAGACTCTCGCAATGCTCGCGATTCGCAGATAGCTGTGCCGACAGCTCCGTGAGCAGCTGCCATAGCCTGATGGGTGGTTTCAAGAAACAGTGGGGCCACCGGAGAGCAGGTCAGTACAGGGTCTCCAAACGTATGGAGTGGACGTGAAAGACGCACCGAGATGTCTCGTCGTCTACGACAGTCATGGTCGTGCACTGTATCCACGTTACGCACAATGATGTGAAAGGAGCAGAGGCAAGATCACGCCCAGGTCTTCGAAGCTGGACTCGTTCTCAGCGCTTGACTTCTGGCCGACTCCGTCCACCCGCATCTAGGTTCACAAAGCCGCAAAATGGCATCGCTACGCTTCTGCGGCGATTGCAACAACCTGCGTACGCGCTCGTACTGCCCGTCAGGCTACCTTTGGCAGTGATGACTGAGCCCATGCTTTCCTTTCCCTTGCACAGTGTACCCCAAAGCCGACAAGGTTCACAAGGTCCTGCTCTACTCGTGCCGCAATTGTGACTGTGAGGCACCCCACCAGAAGACTAATCTGAGTAGTTACTGACTATGTTCCTTGCACATCCAGGGTTCGAAGAGACCAACAATATCTGCGTGTACCGGAATGAGCTGATCACCGAGCTGAGGTGGGAGGAGATGCAAAAGCGGTGGACACGTAACACAGCTGACGATATCTGGGTGTAAACGACCACAGAGAGACCGCCGGTGTCACGCAAGACATTGCTACGGATCCGACGCTGGTGGGTGATCTTGGTGGACCAACTGAGAGTCCTCACCTCGCTGACGAACAAATCTCAACTGCCCTCCCCTAAAGCCACGCGCGGCGATGACATGTCCAAAATGCGGGAATCACGAGTGCGTGCACGCTCATTTTGTTCTGAATTGAATCTAGTGAGGCTGACAATTGCACGCTCACAGAGCCGTCTACTACCAAGATCAGCAGACGAAGCGAGCCGAGAGCAAGATGACGCTTTTCTACGTTTGCACGTGAGTGTAGGGTCGCTGCAAGCGAGTTTGTCACTGTTGCTCACATGTGTGAATCTGTGCAGTCGCTGCAGTAAAGCTTTCCAGGATCCTGAACTCAAGGCTCTCCAGGCACAGAGGCGTGCTCAAGGCCATGCCTAGATTTGTGCTTTTCTTCAGTCGAATAATGTTGTTGGCAATAGTAGGACCCGCTATGATGCAGCTCTATATCCCAGAAGGTGTGACACAGTGCAGTGCTGTATCATACAATATGACAGCCCCATGGCGCGCTTTGCAGTTGTGTCATGCATGCCTGCCTCTTTGGAGCCTTGCGTCGGTCGATCAGCCTGGCAGACTGGACACGTCCAAACAATGGCGGCGCGTGCAGCTTGGCCAGGCAGCGACACAATATCCACCAGTCTCAGCTCACACTCGCGTCTGGCCAGTCTGCTCCATCTCTGCAGCGCACGCCCGTCGCCCGTCCCCGTCGAGCCCTGCTTGCTGCTTGCGGGCCTCCACATGCATTCCTCCCGAAACAGCGTTGGCCCGCTTGGAGCTGCAACAACGTCTGCCCGACCATCCATCCATCCGACAGCCATGGTACGGCAGCTTGCTGGTCTCGCTCTGCTCTTTGCAGTCGTCGCATGCAGCGCACACCCGGGTCCACGCTCTCCAGGCCATGCCAAGCTCGAGAACCGCCAGTTGCTGCCACCCGCCACTTCCGATGCAGGAAATGCAACGACGCAAGACGTCCTCCGCAGGAACTGGTGGGCACAAGTCACACCATTGTATGCACTGTGCACCGTCTAACCCAGTAGCCCTGTCTTTGGTGATGCGCAGCGCCTACTTTGGCTGGTTCCTTGACGATGGCAATACAAAATATGGATCGCAAGGGACAGCACAATCCCTTGATGATATCAATGCAGCAGTGGGCAAGCGAGCATACAGCTGGGGAGGCTATGACCACATCGAGGCCGACGACTATGTCCCGGGGTGAGCAGACGTGCCCTCTCATATACAGTGCTCCCGTGTCACATGCGAGTGTGGCGATGGCAGGCCAAGGCTGACTCTGGTCTTCAACTTGCCATCCACGCACACAGCGACCCGTCAACGTACTATAACGGCGCAGAGATCCTGCCATATCTCCAGTCAGCCATCGAAAACAAAGACACCATCTTTGTCGCATCAATAGCGGTAAGTCGAGCTCCCGCTCTTCACAATTTCGCGCTGTCTCAGCATGACACAACAAAAACCTGAACCTGAACCTGAACCTGACCTGATCTTGCAAACACTTTAGCCAATTCACGGCTACGATGGCTTCCAAGTCAACGACACCAACCAGCTCGACGCCATGATTGGCGTAATCAAGCAATTTGTCGACGGAGGAGTGACAGTCTGGTTGCGATACGCGCACGAGTTCAACTGGTACTACCGACGTGGTTCCGACGACTTGGATCCAAATGGCCGTCGATCCTACTATGACCCTAGCACTGAAGATTTCATTTCATCATGGAAGCTAGTTTACACGCGGTTCAAGCAGGAATTACCGACTGTGCTGCACATGTGGTGTGCAAATGTAGGAGGAATGGATGAGATTCGACAATTTTGGCCAGGTGAAGAATATGTCGATATTGTCGCATTGGATTACTATACCGAAAAGGGAGCCCCTCAATCGCAGTATCGCTACCCAGACGGACTCATCAAGCAAACCCACGACACTTTTGCTCTACCTTACAATAAGCCTTTCTGGATGGTGAGTGGAGAGCACCTCGCTCTGCTACTTGCACCAGAGACTTCTCGGTACTGAACCGTTATGATTCTTGCAGGGCGAGACCGGCACACGCACCAACTCCACCCGCGACAATCTCCAATGGGTGGACACAATGACGAGCCAGAGCACCTGTGCCTCTATGCCAAATTACGAAGGCATGATGTATTTCAACTACATCAAGAACAACATTGATCACTACGTAAGTCTCTCATCATCAGCTCCTTTGCGCTCGAAAGGCTTACGTCGCTTCTTGTTGTCCTGCTATTCTTGTGATCTCCCAGATCGCCGAGCCAGGTGGTTCAGCAGTTACGACTCAATTCGCAGAGCTCTTCAATTCTACGCCTGGCGATGCTACAGCACTATCAGCAGCTGCACTGGGAGGCTCTACTCCTGCACAAGGATTTGCGTACAATCTCAGGGGCATCGCTGCCGGTGTGCGCAACGAGTGATTGAACATTTCCACAGAAGTGGTGTATGGACAATTTTGCTCTCTCTCTCTCTCTCTTTTATCATTCAGCTGCATCACTCATGGACTCTTGCTTGTGGTTCTCGTTGTTGGTTTCTTGAAGTGAACCGGGTTTCATTGGTAGTTGTCAGCAGTAGAAGTTCAAAATGGCATGAACAGAAGTTGGGCAAACCCATACATAATCAAGTATCGAGCGATTTTGAAGACTTTCATCGTTCTCGCCGTCTACTCGTGCGCGAAAGTGCTGCATTACCTTGCTGTTATCAAACCCGAATGTTGACGCTACGCACACGAACTACGCTTATGGAATATTACGAAGGTATGCGCTATTACTTTACGTCTGCACGTATGTATAATCGATTAACGGATGCACGAAGCTGCAATCCGGGTATGCCAATATTGCCCCAACTGCCTCTATTTGAAGTGTCTTCCTACACTGAGACCTGACTTCTGCCCAGCAGCGAAAGGGTCCTTCCAAAGCTTCGCTTCTTGTTCATCGTCTGAGATTTGGGTGCATTGGCAGTAAATGGCCTGCTCGCCAGGCCTTGTTGACCCTGCGGAGCATTCTCCTTATCCTCCAGCAAGCCAAACTCTGCCAATAGGTCTTGCTGCTTTGCTTCGGCGCTCAGTGCGCCCTTGAGAGTTCCCAGTGTGACATTGGCATCGTAAGAGAAAGGATCAGAAGAGACCTCAGCAGTGACATGGCGGTCTGTACCAATCTTGCCATTCAGACCTCTAAGGAAAGCGCTGCTAAAGATCGGAGTGAGCGAATTGGACGTGAACGCCAAGCTTGAAGTGAGAGTCGAGGATCTTCTAGCGCGCTTATGGCCCATCTGACTGCTGCTGGCTCTATCGCCTTCCAAAGCCGCGCTGGCGGACATGGCTCGCCCTGTCCTTCTTTCGCGCTTCTTGAGCGACGTTGCGTTGGACAGCGTCTCGCTGAGTGATGTTGCGGTAAAGAGCGAGGTCGCCGAAGCTTTGCGCTTGTGTGTTTTAGGCGCAAGAGGGGAGCCAGTGATGGTCTTCACTTGTGTCACTTCGGGTTTTGCGAATGAGACGGAGCGACGCATAGGCAGGCGTGAGGTTGGGGAGAATATGCTGTGAATGTCCGACTGCGGTTCCAATAATGGAGACGAGAATCAAGTTAGTGTAATCGGGAAAGTGGGACACTCGTTGAGCTACTCACAGTCCTATCCTCCTGCATTGCCACTTCGGTGATATCCTGTTCCTCTGGGACAACAGCCTTGGCTGGCACGGCTGGCGCGTCATCTTCACATCGAGACGAGTTCACCTTGAGAGAAGCAATCTTGCTTGCTTTAGGCGTATCCACATCAAAAGCAGCACTGAGGTCCATAATGCGCGACCTGCGCTTGAGGGTTGCAATAACGAGGCTGTCTTGGACGCTGATGCGCTTGCATTGTGCCAGGACCGCCATCTCGCTTGCAGTGGGTCCAACGCCATCGGCATCCGCGTACGTGCCTTCTTCGGCTGTGAAGAGGCTCTCTGAGTCCGAATCGACTTCGGAATGCTCTTCGACTTCGGCGACCTCCTCGCCTTCGTTCGAGTCGTAGTCATTTAGAACGACCTCGTCTGAACAAGATGCAGGCAGACCGGCAGTGTCCATAAGCACATCTGCTGCGTCTTGCTCATACATCTCACGTCTTTGTGACTCTTCGATTCTCGTAGCGAGCCAAGACGGGACTGGCGCGACATTTAGTTGTGCAGCGAATGAAGCACCATTATCCGTATCTTGGACACCTTCGTCATCGGAATCCGTCGAGTCCACTGCAACGTCCTCCGCTACATCTTCATCCCGAGCCTGCACGGCGTCGAATTGGCCAGCTACCCTTCGGCTGCCCTGTGACTCTTGCTCTTGACGCATCGTTGCAAGCAGACGCCAAGTCTTCGTGCTAAGAGTTGGCATCATGTTGTGCGTGGGTCTGTTGGCATGGACGATGGCCTCTTCAATCTCGGCGCCACTTTCGCCCCCCGCGCAATCGTAGTCTCTCTGAATGGAAGAGTCGGCAGATTTGGCAACCTCGTCCGTATTTGCTTCCTTGCCGTCGTGGACATTCGTCGCACCCCTACTGGCATCGCATTCCTGGTGATGTCCAGTCCAAGTCTTCGCTGCGTCGAATTGTCCAGCAACCTTTCTGCTTCCCTGCTGCCCTTGACGTAGGTCCTGTAGATATTGCAGAGTCTTTGCGCTCAGAGTCGGCACGTCGGTGACAGGTCTGCGGGATTGCATGACTTCTATGACTTCCTCGTCACTCTCGCTATCTGAATCCTCTTCCTCGCTATCATAGTCTGCCTGACGGCGGCGGTTGTACTTGCGCTTGGCTGTTAGGGCAGTGAACTGAACGGGATGATTGACATTCGAGCGAGCAGGCGTGTTGGTCGGGGTGATGAGACTCATGAGGTCCGTCTTGCCAGCGGCGACAGATGACACGCCCAGTCCGAGATACCCGGCTCGAGCATCGCAGGCCGCTTCAAGCATCGAGACCGTCTTGCTAGAGAGTGTGATATGCTGAAGCTGCTGATCCGGATTCGTGCACCTGAGCATCTGCTCGAGGCTGAGCTGCTCAAACCTGCCCAAGATGGCGGGAGACGAGACCGACGAAGGCACCGAGAGGGGCGAGAGACAGCTTGCGCTTGTCATCAATGGGGAGAAACTGTTTGCGCCTGAAGCTGACCAGTCAAAGCCTGCAAAGATGCTGCAGCTCGAAGAGTCGTGGTCGTGGGAGAGCACGGGGGAGTTGAAAGTGCCCGTCCCGCCGCGAGACTCTGGGATGGGAGACAGTGTGAGACACTGCGACTGTGTGTAGGCAGGGCACACGGGAGGCTTGTATGGCATCTTGTCGTTGCGATGGGGTTGCTGTCAATCTGTCGAAGAGCTTCCAGCTTCACGGGTGCGTTGCCACCAACGATGCTCCTGCAAGTCAAAGTGCAAGACTGATGTGTGAGATGGAGGACAAAGAGCAGCATCAGCATCCTTCGTGACCTTCTCCTGTCCTGCTAGCGCGTCAGCTGCCCTCTCGTCATTGCGTTCTGAGCTGGCTGGTCGCTGGGAGGCTGGTTTGCTAGTGCAGTATGAAGGAAGGACGTCCGACAGGGGCTACCCGCGAGCGCGTCTGCGAGCGTTACCGGCGCCATGTTTGAGCATGCGAGGGTCAGTGCGGGCAGTGCAGAGTTGCGACGCGGTCTTCGGATGAGAGCAGAGCAGAGACGCGAGCCAGCGATGAAGGTCGTCGACGGTCTGCTCTGCTCCGCTCCAGGCGATCACGACACTACGAGCGCACACCCCCCATCACGTACAACAGCTCACGTCACAGGAGCACACGCAACAGAGGCCCGCTGGTGGGAGCCTCTTGCCGCCCCGTGACGCGCGACGCCCGTTTCGTGTCTCGTGACACAGCGCGCCCTGCTGCAGGATGGAGGGCCAGCTGGCCTCGCAGCTCGCCGGGCTGAGCGTCAACAGCGGCGCGCTGAGCGTCAACAGCGCAGGCAACAGGCTCAAGAATGTGAGTGGGGGTGGCCTGCTGCCGTCTTGTCTGCTTGTGTGCCTTTGCGTGCGATCTGCCGGATATCCTGCAACAAGTGGCCACTCGCAGAAATAACCCGCAAAACAGCGCGCAACAAGAGACACAACAAGCGACGTCGGGGGCAGGACCTTGGTGGACAGAGCAGCCAGCTGACCCATGTCCCCCGTATGTGTCTTCTAGAAACGCTCGCAGCGCTTCACAGTGCCCGTCCAGCCCGCGCCAGCACCCGTCGCTGCCTCGCCGCCCTTCTCAAACTCGACCTCGGACGAAGGTGGATCCTCCAACTCGTACACGAACTCGAACCCAGCATCTGCCTCTGCTGCTCTCTCGAACACCTACTCTGGACACTCGCAAGGACAGCCAGACTCGCACGCTTTCACCAATGGCTTCCAAGCGTATGCGCACCCTTTTCAGAGCACCGACGCCGTCCTATTTCCGCACCCTGCCAACTTTGCCCAGACGCACATGAACGCACAGCAGATGCAGAATGGCCAACAACAGCAGCAACAGCATGCATTCCTGCAGCAAGATCCATTCGCTCACGCCGGGGTTACTGCTGGTCGGTCACGGACGCAAAGCACTGGCAGCGCAGGCAGCAGTGCCCACCAAGTCAATATGAACGGCATGAGCAACGCCAACATGAACGGAATGGGGCTGTGGGGAACTCCAGGAAGCTCTAATCAGGCATTCGATGCCTTTGCCGGAATGAATGCCGGTAGTGGACAGCAAGGTCACTTCAATCAGCAGCAGCCTCGACAGTATCAACAGCCGCAGCCGCAGCAGGGCGGTCCCTCTCCAGCACCGACTCCAGACCAGCAGTCAGACGACATCATCCCCACCGCAATCGTCATCAAGAACATTCCATTCAATTTCCCGTCTCCAGCACTCATGCAGATCATCGAAGAGCTTACGCTCGCGCCGCCATACGCATTCAATTACCACTACGACATGGGCGTCTTCCGCGGTCTGGCATTTGCAAATTTCCACACGCCGCAAGAGACCGACTCTTGCGTCGCGGCGCTCAATGGCTTCGAGATCCAAGGTCGCAAGCTACGCGTAGAGTATAAGAAAGTCCTGCAAGCGGGTGAAAAGGAACGTATAGAGCGGGATAAAGCTCTCAAACGTATGCGAAGCATGCAGCTCGAACGAGATCGTATCATCAATCACCAGCAGGCACATGTGCAGCATCTGCAACAGCAAATGTTTGGAGGTCCAGTGCCGCAGCTGCCTATGCAGCATCAGCAGCAGAATGTGATGCAAGGGCAGTTTCAGCAGATGGGACATCAACACACGCTTTCAAGCGATGATTTTGAAGACTATGGCCGCGCTGTCCACCCCTCCAATGCCATGTACAGCAACAATGCGGCGTCTATGCTCCAGCAGCAGCAGCAGCAGCAGAATCAGACTAGCATGTCGCCTCCGATGGGCAGCGAGGGACACCCAGCTGGCTATTCGGCCTCAAGCAGTGGCGCTTCCACCTCGTCACGTGTCAATGGTGCTGTAGGATCGCTACCTACGGAGCTCGACATGAACGATGGTCAAACTCTGGAGCTCTACTCTCGAGTTCTGCTCTTCAAGGAGGACGCACTGCGAGACGAACTCGCTTTCTCGAAATCGCTCTCACATATACAACGGCGTATAGTCCACCTCATCGCTCAGAAGTTGCAACTCGACCATCGGAGTGCAGGAAGTGGTGACGAGCGATGTGTCATTGTCTCAAAGCCAGGCGCAGATGGTCCAACGTCAGCTGGCAGTCATCAAGGTCGATCTCTGAGGACGCGTGCCTCTGCGTACCCAATGCTCAATCCAGATCCTTATGCCCCTCCCCAGCCCTCGCTGCTGCCCGAAGGAATGGCCGGCCTGAATGCCTTCAACAATGCTCTGCGGGGCAAGAAGTCAATGCCGGATCTACGCCATCAGCAGCAGCATCCGCTGTACAGCAACATCGAATACCAGCAGCAACAAGCGATGAAAAATGCACAAGGCTATCAGACTCCAACGCATGCGAACATGCCCCCGCTATCAGCCGGTGCGGCTTCTCCATCATCTCGGCATTCGAACGCAGCCATTACACCTCGTCATTCAACGCACGACTTGCGCTCAGTCGCAGCATCGGCTAGTAAGAGACGCTCACAGCACTTCAACACAGTCGCACCAGGTGAAGGTGTCCCGCCGGTGCCGCCTTTGCCGATGGGTATCACCTCGCCCGGCACGAATATCATGACCAATGCAGCTCCAGGGTCAGAGCGCCAATCTCTCATTCTCAGTAACGCAGCTGCTAGTGCTCTCTTGCAAAGTTTTGACTCGCCCGTGAAGTCGGCAGGCTCCGGCTCGCAGGGTGCGCCCGCCATGAGTCTAGACAGCAAGATCGTGGGTAGTCCTGTTCATTCCGCAACCGTCTCCACCCCAAATACCCCTTCGACTGGACAGGGTGTCGTTCGTCAGCCCCGTGGTCCTGACAGTATGTCGTCTTGGGCAAGAGCGGCCGCTATCGCTGCAGGCTCGAACCCTCAGTAGTCCCCTGTTTTCAAGTCAAAATACTCCGAAGCTAAGGAAGCCTCAAAATCACCCTTCGCTTTCTCTCACGATACGATAAATCCTATGAAACCCCGCCTATGTCAGCTTGTGCTACGATTTTACGCTCAAACACTCTCTTGGAAGTACACGAAACGCCGATGAAAACGATCACTACAGTATTACTTAATGGACCTCTCATGTAATGCCCAAAATTCAAAAGCTGTTGGACCGCGCCTGAAGTCGCATCCAGTACTCTCCGTGCTTCTCCGCCATTACCGACGCGTCAACTATCCACACGGGCGGGGGCGCTCGCATGCACCATCTTGGAAGGAGCGCGATATACGATACCCTCATACCCCTTCGCTTCCCGCTGGCGACAAATTAGCTCAGTCGTTTGCACCCAGAATTATTCGCTTTTTGTCTTTCCTGGCCGGATGTAGTTGAAGTCTGTCGATTGAAGTATTTCAGTATCGATATATATTGAAGATGCCGCAAGAGCAATCCACACAAGTACAGCAGCAGTGTTGTGTTCTTGACAGTTGACCCAATACAACGTTTGCCACAAGTGGTCGAAGGCCGCTTTCTCATGCAACCCCGTGGCTGGCTAGGTCCATGCGCAACTGACGATGGAGCAAGGCAGCGCGCCAGTGGCATCGACGTCGCAGGTTGAGCTCACCACCTTGCCCTACATCACAGTTCAGGTCAGCCATGCTGGACAATCCAGGCAGACGAAAGTGCTGACGACGTGATCGATACAACCCCCCTCCCGTATACATTGTTCTCTATTTATCATTTGCAATTCTCCTAGCATGACCTACAAGAAGTCATACAGGAAGTGACTGTGAGCTGGCTCAGCATCCGGATTCATCAGTCTCCCTGCTGACCATACGCTCCTATCGTTCAAAGGATGGCACCGTCTCGGCTGAGAGCTTCTGGGTGTCCGTCTACCGCAATGGATCCACCACTGTCCATGGCAAAGTACTGGTTCGACAGTCGCTACACAACGATGGAGAGGTGGAGTTCGAGAGTGAAGGAGGTGTAGAGTTTGAGCGAGTATCTGGGGTGAGCAGGCTGTATTCTCAATCCTGCTAGTGCGAAAGCTCTCTGATACGCCTAACTGCGTGCAGAGTCAGTTCCTCATCGCCTGTCCTTCCCTCAAGGTCCCGCAAACAGTGGTCAAGATGCCACGTCAAAATCAGAAAAGCTTGCTCAGCACTGGTGTGAGTATCATTGATGTCTCTGCCCTGCCAGATAGCGAGATCTTTACTAATCTTTAACGGCATGCATACAGATTGATTGCATGGACGTCTCTCCGGATGGGTCAAGATACATCGTGGGAGGCAAAGATGGGGCTCTGCGGGTCGGGAGTGCCCGCAGTGATTTGTCGTCTCACGTTGTTATGCCCAAAGGGCATGTTGGGGATATCCTTAGCTGTCGCTTTGTGAGTGATCAGGTGTTACCGCTATGTTTTCTACACTATTGGAACCTGGCTGATTCGGAATGAAGTTTCCTTCATCTCAAGTTGTTATCTCGACATCTTCAGATCTTACTAGCCGCATCTTTTCGGCTGCGGACGGATCAAACCCTCGAACATTATCTGGTCACACCGCTGCCGTAACCGATGTCGCTATCATTGAGCGCGGCAAACACGTGCTCACTACCAGCAACGATGGCACATTGAAGCTCTGGCTTGTTGGAGAAGCCAAGTGTCTGAAGACATGGAGAGTCGGCAAGGGCGCGCGCAAAAAGGCCACCAAGGTCTTGTGTTTCGATTGTGCAACTGCAAGATCGGCAACCGACGACGAAGATTCGGACCCTCTTAAACAGAAGATGGCAGCTGTTGCTCTGGAAAACGGGAGTGTCGCGCTTGTCGATATTGCTTCAGCGGGGTCAGACCTTCCCGTACAGACAGTCCCGATGTCCGAAGGAGGGCAGGCAGTCTCCGCCCTGGCGAGTATTCGCATAGGCGATTCGATGCTCTTAGCTGCCGGGACCATTGATGGCCTAGTGGCCGTCTTCAAGGTTAACATGACAAACATCGGCGAGCGGGCGGAAGTCTTACATCGCATGAAGCGTAACAATGCCGATATCACGGCGCTCTCATTTGATGTGGACTCCGCCTCGACATCGCCGCATCTGCTCGTTTGCACGATGGATGGGCTCCTCTATCAGGTGGCTCTGCCTGAATCAACTCAAGCAGGCGCTCCTACAGTTGCGGTCGAATATGCAGGCTATGATATCGATGCCTGCAATGCGATTGTAAAGTGGCAAGGCGAGGTGTATGCAGCGGGCAAAGATGGACATCTGAAGCGATACTAGATTTTACCAAGCACAAGATGTCACACGACCTTACACTGCATACTTTCATGGATGCGTAACGCGCCAAATACTATTCTACAAGTCGCGCGCAATTGTCGCGACGTTACCAAGCCATGCGGTCTGCTTTCGACTTGTCGACATCGATTGCGATCCTTCCTTGGAAGTCATTCCCATCAAGCCACGGGTGGCGCACCGAACGTTGGCTTTCGAAGGATGCAATATCCTTTTCATATTGCAGCGTGAGCCTATTTTCAAGAGCACCATCAGTGATCTGGACGCTGCGGTCCGGCCTGTAACGACGTACGAGATATCGTCGAGACCATTGATCAAACAATGTCTTTTGAAAGCATCGATAGAGAATGGAATGGTCTCGCCGTTCTTGCGACGAATGACCTGATCAATTAAATCAACCTCGATTGAAGACCCATCGCGAGACTCTTCTGCAATTAGATCAACGTCCTTTTGAGGTAATACGAGAGGTAGCATGCCATTCTTGAAGCAATTCTTTGGAAGACCACTTAGCTCTGGTCGCTTGCGGTTGGTGGGCAAGACTTACATTGTAGAAGATGTCTGCGAAGGAGGTAGCGATAACGCAAGTGATGCCAAAGTCTTTCAGCGCCCAAGGAGCATGCTCTCGCGATGATCCGCATCCAAAATTCGGTCCAGTCACGCAAAGTATCTTGGCGTGTCGAAAAGGCTCCTTGTTGAGTATGAAATTAGGATTTTCGGCTTTCGCACCGTCTGTGTATCGAAGACTTGTGAAAAGAGCGCTGCCTAATCCTGTGCGCTTGATGGTTTTGAGGAACCTTCCTGGTATGATGGCATCGGTGTCCACATTCGATCTGGCGAGTTCAGCGACAATGCCCTTGAGCTTCGTGAATTTTGGCATTTCTGGACCAGGTGTACCAGTTGCTGCAGGTGCGGCAGCTTTGGAAGCGCCGTCTGACTGTCCGACTGTATCTGTACCCTCCTCGACGGCGGTGGTGTCGCTGCGATCCTCAGGCGCGGCTATAGCGTCAGACTGAAGGTCGCTGTCCTCCTGCGAAAGCGCTCCACCATCGGGAGCGTTGATGACCCCGCGGCCTTTGAGCAGCTTGCGAACGTCGGCTAGCCGCCCTTCAATCGCGGCGGCAGCAGCCATTGCTGGGCTCATGAGATGCGTCCGGCCTCCGGGTCCCTGTCGGCCTTCAAAGTTTCGATTCGAAGTCGAAGCGCAACGCTCGCCTGGACTCAGTTGATCTGGATTCATGCCCAAGCACATTGAGCAGCCAGCTTCACGCCAGTCAAAACCAGCTTCCTTGAAGATACGGTCGAGGCCTTCGGATTCTGCTTGTGCCTTGACGAGACCGGACCCAGGTACGACCATTGCGTAGACTTGCGGTGCAATCTTGCGACCGGCCACAACGCTCGCTGCCGACCGAAGATCCTCGATGCGTGAATTTGTGCATGAGCCGATGAAAGCCTGAAGGTGCAGGCTTAGAGGTCATGTCTCGCAGCAAGCTTTCAAGACGCACTCACCTTGTCGATCTTGATATCAGTCATGCTTGTGCCGGCGGTCAATCCCATATACTCGAGGCTGCGCTGGATGCTCTGCTTCCTTGCTTCGGAGGGCGCATCTTCGGGGTTGGGGACGACACCACCAATGTGTGTGACGTCTTGAGGCGAAGTACCCCAGGAGACAGTGGGCTGGATATCGGCCGCATCGATGTCCACGGAGACATCGAAATGTGCTCCCTCGTCTGAGCGCAAGGTCTTCCAGTGCTCGACCGCGGTTTTCCACTCTGATCCCTTGGGTGAAAGAGGTCGACCTTTCAGATACCTGAAAGCTGTTTCGTCCGGTGCAATCATGCCCGCTCGAGCGCCAGCTTCGATAGACATATTGCACTGAACGCAAAAAGATAGTCAGACTGGTCATCAAATTAAAGCCACTAGAGATTTATGCGGTGAACGTACAATTGACATCCTCGCCTCCATCGACAGCCCTTCGATGGCGGTTCCACAATATTCGAGTGCGCATCCAGTTCCTCCAGCTGTACCGATTACTCCTATGATGTGCAAAATCACGTCCTTCGAAGTGACGCCTTCTGCAAGCTTGCCATCGACCCTGATTCGCATGTTTCTTGCTTTCTTCTGTATTATTGTCTGAGTTGCAAGGACGTGCTCGACCTCTGATGTGCCGATACCGAAGGCCAGAGCTCCGAAAGCGCCATGTGTAGCTGTGTGTGAGTCACCACAGACGACGGTCGTGCCTGGAAGCGTAAAACCTTGTTCAGGTCCAATGACCTATAGCACACAAAGAGAACCTTGTCAGCTGGGTTTACGATGCGCTGGGAAAGAAACGCACGTGAACAATTCCCTGACGCTTGTCTGCCATGCCAAAGTACGTCAAGCCGAAAGTCTTGACATTCTCTTCGAGCGTCACGCATTGGAGCCTTGAGTCAGCTTCTGTGATGAACGAAGAAGCATCCTTGAAATCCTTTCTTGAAGCGGTAGGGATATTATGGTCCACTGTGACGAGTGTGCAGTCTTTACGGCGGACTGGCCGTCCATTCTGACTGAGACTTTCGAAGGCTTGAGGAGAGCTGACTTCGTGTACTATATGCCTGTGTTGACATTGGCAGATTTCACAGCTGTGATCTGAGAATAATGGACAAACTTACCTGTCAATATAGAGGATGCAAGTCCCGTCGTCTCCCGTTTGGCGAACTACGTGAAGATCCCAAACCTAAAGCAAGAGGCAGGTTCAGTATGGCGTTTGGCTTAGAGTTGGGCCTCGTACCTTGTCATAGAGAGTCCTAGGTCCAGATGTATTGTCCGTCTGTCAGGAGTGTGGCGAAGCTGCCGTCAGTCTGAGAACGAAACAGTCAGAATACTGACCCCAAACGCACGATAGGTGCCGGCATTATGGCAAAGGTGAATGCGACGCTCAAGCAGAGTCAGAAGGAACGCAACAGAGGCAGTCAGTAACGATAAGAGAGGTCTGTGATAGGCGCCGCGGCGGGTGGGCGCGCAAGGGCGATGCCGACTCAGTGCCGGTGGCGTGGACCGTGTGTGCGGGATTGTCGGTGTTCAGGCGCGAGCGCATGCTGCTCCATGTATGAGATACCATGTATCATATGCCGACAGCCGGCTGCGACTGCTGCTTGCTTGCTTCTTTTGGCACACCGTGCAACTGCAATTTCGGAAGCGCGCGTGTCTGCGGCGTATGGGGCCATATCTCGACGTAAGAGCGGAACCACGCTCTCCATTGTCTCCAGCAACTGCACCATCGTCTTGAAAGCGAAACGCCATGCATACCAGCCAAATAGCAAGGTGCTGCAGGAACCTCATCGCTCTGTTCCCGCTAGCCCTGGCGAAAAAGGAAGCGCACTGTGCCAGTCCAGCAACCATCTGAGCAGGAATCCGCCGCCCGCGGATTGAAGGCAAACTACCAGACCGCCTAAGGCTGCAGGTCTTGGCCGGACCAGCTGATTCTTGCGCACCCTGTAAGAGAGAGCGATGCTCCTAATAAACATATTGATTGTGTGCGCTGCAAAGGTGCGGAGTCGAGCTGTATAGCACATGTGCGCATGCGTTCTGCCTATCAAAATCGACGATCGAGCTTGAGCTTGGTATGCCCAGCCCAGAGTGTCACATTCATGCCTTCGTGCAGTTCTCTTCACGGCGGACGGTTCAGTCACACCTTCACCACCGAGCGACTAGACTCAAAACAAACCCGTAACAGCAATTTGAGCTCAAATGACATCCAACGATTCTGACGTGCGTAAAGTACATGATTGTGTGTGACAACGGCAGGACCATCCTTTTACAGTAGTGACAAGATCACCAGTCCATCTTTTTCGTTTTGGAGGCTTCCACAGCGATCGGAATCTTGCCCTGATAGCCAATGCCATCCAGCCAAGGGTAGCGCTCGGTGCGCTTCTTTTCGAACGAAGTGATGTCCTTTTCGTGCTGGAGAGTGAGGCTGCAAGTTTGATGAACATGACTTAGCCATGACTGACCATCTGAAATAGCAACCAGTGAAGACACTCACGAGATATCGTCCAGTCCGTTGATCAAGCAATGCCGTCGGAAGGCCTCGACTTCAAAAGGTATGGTCTCTCCATTCTTGCGGCGAATCACTTGCTCAATCAGGTCAACTTCCATCTCTGAGCCGTCGCGTGAGTCCGCTGCGATAGTGTCGACCTGCTCCTGAGGCAGAACAATGGGCAACATTCCATTCTTGAAGCAGTTCTGCACCAGGAGAAACGATAAATTAGCAACACGAGCAACAAAGCAAAGTGCACAAGGAAAAGGTCAACTCACGTTGAAAAAGATATCCGCAAAAGACGTTGCAATGACACAGCTGATGCCAAAGTCCTTCAGAGCCCATGGAGCATGCTCTCGTGATGAGCCACAGCCGAAATTAGGGCCAGTCACGCAAAGAATCTTTGCTTGGCGGAAAGGTTCCTTGTTGAGGATGAATTCTGGGTTTTCGACCTTGGCACCGTCGGTATACCGCAAGCTAGAGAAGAGGGCAGTGCCAAGTCCCGTTCGCTTGATAGTTTTGAGGAAGCGTGCAGGGATAATAGCATCGGTATCGACGTTGGACTTTGCGAGTTCCGCGACGATGCCTTTGAGTTTTGTGAATTTGGGCATGCCGGCTGCTGTAGCTCCACTTGCTGAAGAAGCGCCATTCTCAGGAGCACCGGCGGATTGAGCGACACTGTCGATGCCTTCTTCGACCGGATCAGTATCGCTAGTATCTTGTGGTGCAGCCATCGTCTTGTCCTGGAACTCCTTGTCCTCCGCCGAGACGCCAGCATCAGGCGAACCAATAGCCTCGCGTCCCTTCATGAGCTTGCGCACGTCGGTCAATCGTCCCTCGATAGCTGCAGCGGCTGCCATGGCGGGACTCATCAAGTGCGTTCGGCCACCGACGCCCTGTCGGCCTTCGAAATTTCGGTTCGAGGTCGAGGCACAGCGCTCGCCTGGGCTCAGCTGGTCTGGGTTCATGCCAAGGCACATGGAGCAACCAGCTTCACGCCAGTCAAAGCCGGCATCCTTGAAGATCCGGTCAAGACCTTCTGCTTCGGCTTGCGCTTTGACGAGGCCTGATCCTGGAACAATCATGGCATAGACGTGGGATGCAATCTTGCGGCCCACAACTACGCTGGCTGCTGACCTAAGATCTTCAATGCGAGAGTTGGTGCACGATCCAATGAAGGCCTGAAACAATCAGCGCAAAAGGTTAGTGTGCTTTCCTGACAGAGAGCGCAAGCAATGTATGGCCACCCACCTTGTCGATCTTGACGTCTTCCATTCGCGTGCCGGCGGTCAAGCCCATGTATTCAAGACTGCGCTCAATGCTCTGTTTCCTCGCCTCTGTAGGCGCATCTTCGGGGTTCGGCACAACACCTCCAATGTGCGTCACGTCCTGGGGCGATGTACCCCATGACACGGTGGGCTGAATATCGGCTGCGTCAATGTCGACACAGACATCAAAGTACGCTCCTTGGTCGGATTGGAGAGTCTTCCAGTGCGCAACGGCAGCGTCCCATTCAGAGCCTTTGGGGGATAGAGGACGACCCTTGAGGTATGCAAAGGTAGTAGCATCGGGAGCGATCATACCAGCTCGTGCGCCGGCTTCAATGGACATGTTGCACTGCGGAGACGTGAAATCAGTCTTTGTCGACTCCTCGGTCTGCAGTCTAGGCAAGGAGAAAGAAACTCACAATCGACATTCTCGCCTCCATGGACAGCGCTTCGATAGCTGTGCCGCAGTATTCGAGCGCGCACCCAGTGCCTCCAGCTGTTCCAATTTGTCCAATGACATGAAGAATGATATCCTTTGAGGTGACTCCTTCTGCGAGCTTGCCATCCACCTTGATGCGCATGTTCTTTGCCTTCTTCTGGATGATCGTCTGCGTTGCTAGGACGTGTTCGACTTCGGATGTGCCGATACCGAATGCGAGAGCTCCAAAAGCGCCATGGGTGGCTGTGTGCGAATCACCGCAGACGACCGTGGTGCCCGGCAAAGTGAAGCCTTGTTCGGGTCCAATGACCTGCGATGACATACGGAAGAAGGAAGGGAAGGGAAAAGAGGCAGTGTCTGATCAGGAATTGATACGTGTGGTGGTGCAATCCATGCAAGCGCGCACGTACATGTACAATGCCTTGTCGCTTGTCGGTCATGCCAAAGTAGGTGAGGCCAAATGTCTTGACATTGTCCTCGAGAGTGACACACTGGAGCCTCGAGTCGGCCTCTTTGATGAATGACGAGGCATCTTTGAAGTTCTTGCGGGACTCGGTGGGGATGTTGTGGTCTACGGTGACGAGGGTGCAGTCCTTTCTGCGGACGGGACGTTTGGCGAGGGTCAGGCCTTCGAAAGCCTGGGGCGAGGTGACTTCGTGAACGATGTGACTGTGGACATACGAGGAATAGGCAAGAAGCAGTAGTTGGAAGCAGATACGCGGTCAGCCTTGTGACCTCGGCCGTCCGCGGGCAGAGAGGGGCGCTGATTGCCAGAGTGCTCACCGGTCGATAAAGAGGATGCAAGTGCCATCATCGCCAGTCTGCTTGACGACGTGGAGGTCCCAGACCTGCGTGTGTTACGAGGATGAGCCGATAACCATGCTCTTCAATGACAAATTGCGGACTCACCTTGTCGTACAGGGTGCGCTTGTCGGGCTTTGCTGCAGACTGTAGGTCCGATGATCAGCGGCTGCAAGACAGACAACTACAAGCAAGGCCACACTCACAGCTGGTGCAGGCATTGTCAACGGAATACGGCGGTGTGCTACCTGAGGATAGAGTGGCCCGCCTGCTGTTGCAGAGCAGAGGAGCGTCGTTGCAGCCACACGTCGAAATGGGCACGGCGCAATTGGGCGCCACTCGAGGGTCATCCGCTCGACGTGCCGGACCAGGCGGCGGGCGGGCAAGAGTGGTGGCAAGCTTGCGGGCAGTGAGACATTATACCGTAGACAAGGCAGGCGTGGATGTGTGCGATGGATGGGAGGGCATACAGAGGTCTGCTGTGGTAGCTGTGGAAGCCCACTGTCGCAGAGGTGGCCCACGTTTGATTGTTTGAAGCACGGCTATGCTATACGCGCTGGACCGTGATCGGCAGCGCACCAGCAATGCTCTGACCTCGCATATGGTCAAGACAGTGACAATGGAGTATGGCTTGATGCTGATTGTCATGCTTGTCCATGCTGCTCATGTCTGTGAGTCGCACAGCGCGCCAGGCTTCTGTATCAGCTACCGGCCACGGCTCCTGTGTCATTCTGACTCACAATACGCACTCTATTGCTCGCCCGGCAGACGGAGGGTCAGGCTCAAATTGGGGACACTGGAAGACTCCACTTGTCTTTCCAAGGCCTCTCTGGCTACCGTTCGGCCATTCCAAGGATCCTGAGTCGCCCCAGCTGCTGCGCTGTGACACGAAATGGACTGCACGTGCCGCACTGGCCTGAACTGCAAGTTCCATTGCACACCCGACAACCAAGGAGTAGTCTTTAGGGTACCGTAGTTCGCACTTCTACGTTGAAGCAGTCGAGACGCTTGCTCAGTGTCAGGACTTGCAGGGCCGGTAGGACCGTGGGCGTGCCACTTCAGGAAGGCGCAGTCACAGCAGGACACAATCGACGCACATGAGCTCCAACTCTTGTCATCCACGTACTGTCTCAATCTCACCACAAGTCATGCTCTACCGGTACCGCAGAGGATCACAGCTCTCTACGGTACCGGTACTTGCAGCAATCGCCTTTTTTAACGTTTGACCCCTTGGCTACCACAAGATGTGCGAAGATCTCAAGGTGTCCAATTTCAGGCTTGCCCGCCTTTCGATTTCCCAATCCGGGGTTGACATCCACATTTTCCCACAAAACTACGGACACTCATTAATCACGCATGTCCAACGTTATATATGCGTGTACCGCACTCTTGCGCAGGGTGTGAGTGGAGTGGATGCGAAGCAATAATGATGTCATCCACATTCGCATCCAGAACTTCACTCTGAAGCTTAATAGTCTCCTGGATCCAACAGGCCGGCGACTTGCCCCGAAGGATCTGCTGTCGCCGTGCTGTCAAGAGACAGCATCAACTGGTGCCAGGCCCACTGATATCCGCAGAAGCCATCTCATGCTTTGACTCTGTTCCTATCGAAGCAGAGCGTCTGCGCACACGTACGCACGCACTACCGTACCAGGTGGCGGACAATCGTTCCAGGGACCCAATTCTGCGAGCCTGGGCAAGTGCGGCGTGTAGAAAGCGAGCCTTCGACATTGCGACAAGCGGATCGTGACAGCAAGTCCTTCACACAAGACTATCCAAATGGACGCTATTGCGTTCCCTGGCGCGCCAGCGGACTTCAGGGAGCTCCTGAAAGCTGCACGTGTTTCCATGCTGGCTGGCATGTCGTCCTCGTTGGTCTTGTACGGCATCAGCTTCTGCTGGCTATGTCGATATTGGACGCAGTACAAGAAGGATCAGTGAGCGTCACAGATATCTGCAAGGCGTCTTCAGAGAGTGACAAGAAGTCTGATTCTGTGTTTTCGACTTTTCATCGAACTTACAGCTGGCTACTTCGATTATGCGTGGCTGCAGTGTTCGCTGCGGACAGCTTAGGAGCTTTAGCTTCCTTCTTGAGCGTCTACCGCGTCAATGTTCTTGCTTTTGACAATCCTCTGGCACTCACAGAACGATGTATGGCACTGAGCACTATCTTGATCGCCGACACATGCTGCGCGGGACTGATTCCTCTGTTGCCTTTGAACGTATGATCAGCATGGAACTGGCCGGTCCTGGTGTTTAGCACCACCTTCGCTGCGTGCTGTACAAGCGCTTTCTTGACAGCGCGCCTACATAAGCTTGTCCACAAGACTTGGCTTACTGGCATACTAGTGTTTTGCACAATGGCATCCGTGAGTCCGTAGCACAGATACCGCGATCTGCTGATACAGACTGACCCGCGCTTAATGTTCCGTTGGCAGACTGGTGTGGGAATAGCCATAGGAACCATCACTATCTCGCGGCCCATAACGACCATCCGAAGCAGTACGTCACCTGGCATGGAGCATGGTTTCCACAATACTCTGTCCGACTGGGCTGAAATGACTCTACCATTCAGTGAGGGCGGCACGACACTTGATTGCGATATGGGCTATTTGCTTAGCGATCACGCATTCGACTGTATGGCTTCAATGTACTTTAGATCCGGAGCAGAGAGCAAGCACTGACCTTGATCGCTGCAGCTTTGCATAGCTATGGTGTACCATCTCACCAAGCTAGCCGAGTATCAGTATGTGCACACGAGACGGTGAGTTGTAGTCCATGCACGATTACCACTTTGATCACGGCCTTCCAGGAACTGAGCTCTGTTCCCTTTCCAGCATTATCAAGCGCCTCACACATTTGGCACTGTGAGTGCCCGATGGCTCAGAAGCTTGTCTGGTGCTGACACTCGGTTTGCTGACGGTCACCACTAATCTTCAGCTCTACGGAAATCTTCAGCCTGGCATGCGTTATCGCCCTCGCGATTTTATACTACACGTACAGCATCGCCGCAGTTGCCATCTATATCAACCTGGGCAGGCTATATACCCTTACGCTATTACTCAAGTAAGTCCGCTCCGAAGTATCCCTGCATTGGTAGCAAAACCAACGCATGGCTCTTGTAGACTCAACATTCGGCGCATGCACTTGGAGGAAACACAGCCAGAAATCACGGATCATTTCATTAACCCACCACTCTTCACACCCTGCGTCGTCACAACGGAAGCACATAATTTCCCTGGAATTACCGACCGTCCAACAGCGCAAAGAGCGCATTCAGCACTCCCCGACTTGATGGTATCACTGCCTCCTGCCTTGAAAAGCTTTGACAGTCAATCGACCGCGGACGCTTCGGCTGAACGACCCCGACAGTACAGCGACGACTCTGCACTGACTCTGCTTGATGTGCTCCGCAAAGACGCGGCCGACGACTCGGAGAAACAGCACAGTCTATTCAAAGCATAGCTCACCATGCGACAAGGTCAGACCGTATGTTGACGGCATATCACGAGGCATGCGTTTTATTGAGCAGTTGCCGTTTCCAAGCGGTGCATCAAAGGATTCACTTCATACCTCATATGTGACATATTCCTACGTACTTGTAGCCATAAGCTTCTCTCCGAAGGACGGAGTCTTGTATACCAACGAACTGTATGCTACTTGGCCCCATGCACCTTCAGTGACATGAGCTCGACTCACAAACAGTCACGTGCACGTGACGAAACTCGTCACCGGTCCTGCTCTCATAGCATTTCGTGAGTCGCCAGGAGCGAACCATTTGCCTCGGTACCTTCCTGCATAACTCTCCGCGTACACAAGCTTGCACTTTGTCACATTGCCAACTTCGAAGCCGGCTCGGGCTTTAGCCTGCCCAACTTCCCATCCCGGCCCTACTTGGCAGCTCCAGTTTGGCCTCACGCGTACTGGCGTTCACGGGCATGACAGCAACGACTACCGTCACCGTGCTACCCTCCACTGCGGCGGAAATGCGAGAGCGTAGTAATGTCATTGAGTGTTCAAATTGCGGATTCCACGCAGGGCTGGAGATCGACGTCCGCGAAGATCTGCAGTTTTCTCTCGAATTGAAGAGGCTGGCTGGCGAGCTCGCAACATTGCAATAATATCGCATGCCCCTTCAGTCCCTTCCTATCGTGCTGCTCTCGCCTTAAGGAGGTGCGATATGCTCATGCTCTGACCGCACAACACCCAAGATGCTACGAGTAACACCTGGCTTACACACCTTCAAGTTCGCATTCGGCTACACATAGACCAGCAACCCGTTGCGTTCGGGGGGACAGCTGCTACGACAGCTGCACCAACTCTACACTTCCAGGCTCGATGTCCAACTACGTCGTACCCACGACCAAGGAGGGTCTTGTGGCTGCATACAAGACTGGAGCGGGTGCGGCATTGATTGCTTCCTCGACCTCGGTACTCTTGTATGGAGTGAGCGTTTGCTGGCTATGCCGATACTGGACAAACTACAAGAAAGACCAGTGAGTGCAAAAATGACTGCCAGTGTCTCTAAGGGAAGGTGACTGATTGGATTCTTGACATATCCCTCGCACATTCAGCTGGGTACTCCGGTCAAGCGTGGCAGCTTCATTCGCCGCAGATAGTCTCAGTACGCTCGCCACCTTTCTGGCCGTATGCCGCTTCACCGTCCAACACAACGACAATCCTTTCGTAATTATCGAAAGAAGTGAGTTCTTCAGGTTGGGATTCAGCCAGGCGTTATCTGCTCAACGTGATGCGACGCTCAAAACTACAGTCTGGAACTGGCCAGCAGTCGCCTTCAGTACCTCGCTTTCGGCCATGATCACGCACGCATACCTGGCCATTCGGCTTCATAAGCTGGTCCAGAAATCATGGCTCACGGCTTTCTTAGCAATCATAGTTCTTGCCGCGGTGAGCTCAGGTAGAGCTCGATCCAAGGTGCTGCATCCAGTACTTATCACCCTCAATTATTGCTTTCTTTCAGTTTAGCGTTGGCATGTTCATCGCAAAAACAACGACAGATTATTCCATCGCACTCATTCCTGCACGTACGTGCAGCGTTTGACAAGCTATACGTGACACTTGACACTGATCCACTTGCTTCAAACGACAGTGCCACATTTTCGGTTCCCCTTCATCACCTGGACATCTTTGATGATGGCGTGTCACCTACTTGTAAAGATCATGAGCCGTTTTGCAGCTTCGCACGTATTGACTCGAGGCTCATGCAGCTCTGCTTTACCATGCTATATCATCTTACAAAGCTTTCGAAAAGTCAATACGTGCACACCAAGACGTAAGCTATGTCTTTACAGAACCTTAGCACTGCGCCCTGATATTTTCACATGTGTCAAATTTGCAGAGCTATGCAGCGACTTACGCGGTTGGCTCTGTGAGTTTGCTTGCAGCATGAGAAGCAAAATGTCGTGCTCCAAACTCAAGTCAAGTCCTTTCGGACAGGGGCACGGAAATGTTCAGTGTGGCTCTCATTACTGCTCTCATCGTGACATACTACACCAGTCCGTTCGCTGCTGTGCCTCTTTACCTCAACCTCGGGCGACTATATACCCTGACTCTCCTACTCAAGTGACTCTAGTTCTACATGCCAGCATCGCACACCCTGCTCACGTCATACTCTTGCAGACTCAACGTTCGCCGTATCCACTTGGACAGCAAATCCGACAAAGGCGATGCCCTCGTCGTCCCCGAATCGTCGGAACTCAGTGAAGGACCTGTTCGCATCCTGGGAGACACTTTTCTAGCTCTACCGGAGCGCGTCTATACAGGTCCTTCCGAAAAGTCACCGGCTCAAGACCTCAGTCAGGTCAAAGCGGTTGTGGTGTACCGTCTGGAGTGTTCTTTGCAGGACATGAACGATACAGAAGTATCTTTGTTCAATGTCCTGGCGAATGGTCCCCCAAGGGAGGTAGTAAAGGTCGAAAATCTGGCGCATTTCCTCCCCCGCTTTCTGCGAGACTGAATTAGTAGATTGAAGTCAGTACATCAGCTCAGTCTTGTACCGCATAGCTTGATTGTAGCCTCGTAGTATGGAGAATGTAGCAAATGGATCAGAAGCCTGCGAACGCTTGACGTGGGCAGGAACGCCTGGGTTAGATCAGCGTTCGTCATCAGAGTCAAGGAGTAGTGTGCAACGTTGGCAGTGCGAGGAGGAGGGCCAAGCAAGGGTCTACTCAATGCACCATATCATTGTATAGCAAGTCATTCTGTTGCTGACAAGATGACGTAGGCAGTTCGGCAGGACGACATGAGCTTTAGCAAGCAATTGCCAGGAATTACCCGAGTTTCGGATAGAGAGGGCCGCTCCGAGGCAAGTAACTACCTGTAGGAGTGAAGATGCACATGACAAGAGCTGTGAGTGAGCATTACACGTATCGTCTTGACACCACCAAATGAGCAGAATGCGGCACGTTTGCTTGTTCGCTTTGTGTTTCGAGCATACTGCTGAGACGGTCCCCCGTTTCATATGTTTCAGAGATTATAGCATCTCGCATCTACAAAGGTCGATGTGCCCATCGTCCCCTGCCTTGCCTAACAGCGCGCATGTGTCTCTTCTCCAACAGTGTATCCTCCCAATTCGCGGTCCAATTCCTCTGGCCAGTCTTTGTCCACAGCTCCTTTGCAGCTCCAGCCCGATCGTCATCACCATGATCATGCACACCTCGGCGTCTCCGTCCAACATTCTTGTAAAATTCCCATGTAAGACGCATGATCTCGCCGTCTGCGGGGTAGGGCGTCGGGATTTCAGACTGGCCCGGTCGAGCAGTTGGATGTCGGACGTAAATCGCGGAACAAGTCGGAAAGGAGACTTCGAGATACGCTGGCACGAATAGGAAAGGCGCGGCATAGTCGGGGAGATTGAAGGGCCGACCAGGGGTGACTTTTTTCGCCTTGGCTGGTTTGGAGATTGCGACTTTGGGCGGTGGTGCGGGTGTTGCTGGCATCTCCTCAGCAGCTTTCTCACTTGCACTGGTTGTGGTCTCTTCTGATGATGTTGCGTCTGTCTCTGAGGGAGATTCCGTGGTTGTGGATGTAGGGACGGCGTCGCTTGCTGACGCTTCTGCCTCTGCTGATTCCGATGCCAATTGCTGCGCGCTGAATGGCTGGTCCGACTTTCGCAGCAAGTACATTTCTTTGGGGTCTAATGTGAAAATGTCCCCTGGTTCCAGCAGTATATTCGGATCCGTGCACTGGGAGCGTTCAAGGTGTGGCGTGAGCAATTGCACCACAAGCATATCCAGGAGGCGGGCATTGGGCTACCCACCTTTTGCCCATTCAACTTCACATGTCCCTGCGTTATCATTCTGCGAGCATCGTATACTGAATGCGTAAAGCAGGCCCGGAACACCAGAACATCCAGTCTTGCTTCGACCTCCCTCCACATGAGACTTCCAAGCGGTATGCGCCGCTGATCTTCGCTGACCAGGTCTATGCGTTCGTTGAATTCTGACGACTGTGCCGCGCGCGCTGCACTTGTGCTAGCTTGGCTTGAAGCGCTTGTGCTCGCTTTTGGACGTTGCTGCAATGGCGGCAGGGCATTTGGCAGGAAGCGGCGTCGAAAGCGTCGTTCGGGTATCCAGTCGCCGTGATAGGCACGGAGCATCTTCTTGCTCGACCACTTTTGCTGAAACAGAGTGAGCGAGCTCTTCTTGAAGGAGAGGTTGCCGCTCAGGTGCTCGGGCGGACTGTACGAGAGCCGCCAGAGATTGTACAGGTTCTCTGGGGCCCAGGACATGCGCACCAGGCCTTTTACGGGCGAGAGCTTGTCGGGCATGATGGCCAGCAAGCGAGTGCAGGGCAGTCGAGCGTCGTGGTGCGTGTGGGTGTTGATGTGGCCAGCATGCCAGCCAGCAAGGCGTCCTTCAAATTTCCCTGGTGGCCCGCGAGGCCGATCGCGGACTGCTGCTGCTGCTGCTGCGTCTAGCAGGACGCAATGGCTAGGCATCCCTACTACAGTCGGCACACTACGTCAGACTGCATTGACTGAGCATTGCTGCTTGCTGTCCAACCTGTATCTTTTTGCAACCAGGCGTTGCTCTCTCGCATTGTGGCAACCGTGTAGTCGCTGCAGGACGCCCGCATATCTTCGCGATAGCAGGTGCAAAATGACTACCATCGCAAGTGCAACAGCAGACCACAGTCGCTGCGCACAAAGAAAGAGACTACTTGTTGCCAGTCCTTCGCCTGACTCACAGTCAAGGCCAACGCTTACCTGCCCAAATGGCTTGTGGCTTTTTTGCCTTGCACGCGTTTTGCCCTCAACTTTTCTCTTCGCGTTGTTGCTTGTACTCCGACCGCCGAGTTTGCAGGAACGACTGCCCAAGCAGCAGCAGCAGCGACACACTCAGTACACGTCTGAACACGCACAAACCGTCAGCATGGCCATCGACGGCCCGCCCAAGATCAGCAAGGCTGTAACAGTCCCGCAGCCGCCCTACCCCGTCGACGGCAATGGCGACTTCAGCAACCTGCAGCTAGCAGGCCTCGTGCTCGCCGGGCCATACGTGCTCTTCAAGTTCTTTATTCCGTACTTTACTCTCGGCTTCTGGTCCTACCTCTTCTTCCTGCCCATCACCGGCATTCCCCTCGCTGTTGGCTACTGGTACCTCATGTCGCGCATTGGCAGCAACAAGCGCGAATACGCCATCAAGACGCTTCCTGGCAAACCGATGGATTATTACTTTACATTCCATGATCAGGAGCTCAAGAAAAAGTACTCGAACAAGAAGATCCCAATGCAGACCTTGTACGACGCGTATTTTGACCAGAAGGTCGATTTCAACCGTGAGGCTGGCTGTGGCTTTGCAGACGATTCCGCGAATCACAATAGTGGTCACGCTGACATTTGTCATACTCTGGAATTCGCATCACTGCCACAGACGACGTTCTCGAGACCCTCGAAGCCAAGTACGATTGGGCGACGCACGCATTCACGTTTGAGCTCTTCTGGCAGGTCTTCTTCCAGCTCATCCCAGACGTGATCATGCATACATCCGCGCAAGACGAAAGTCAAATCCGGGACCACTATGACCGAGGCAACGACTTCTACTCTTGGTTCCTCGGTCCACGCATGATCTACACCTCTGGTGTGGTCACGGACGAGACGCGCAAGGAGACGCTCGAAGAACTGCAGGATAATAAGCTTGCCCTCGTCTGCCACAAGCTTGAGCTGCAGCCTGAAGATACACTGCTTGATATCGGATGCGGATGGGGAGCTCTCAGCGCTTATGCCGCCAAGAACTTTGGATGCGACACTACCGGAGTGACGCTCGCTCGCGAGCAGGCCAAGTTCTGCCAGGACCGATTGAACCTGAATGGGTGTGTCTATCGAGTCAATCGCCTCCATGCTTCCCGCGCAAGCTAATGCAATTCTTACCCGCACACGCAGCGTACCCGCCGACAAGGCACGCATTCTCTGCATGGACGCACACGACATCCCCGATGGCCCTGCCGGTCGCTACACCAAGATTGTCTCGCTCGAGCAGGCCGAGCACATTGGTATTCGCCGCTACCAAGGTTTCATGCGCAAGCTGTACAACCTCCTCGACGACGATGGCATCTTTGTGCTCCAAGTCGCCGGTCTGCGCCCAAGCTGGCAATACGAAGATCTCGTCTGGGGCTTGTTCATGAACAAGTACATCTTCCCCGGTGCCGACGCTTCGTGCTCCCTCGGCTGGGTCATCAACCAGGTCGAAGCTGCAGGATTCGAAGTAAAGACTGTCGATGTGCTAGGCGTTCACTATGGCGCTACGATTGCGAGATGGTACGAGAATTGGCTTACCAACTCGGACAAGTGCAGCGAGAAATATGGAGAAAAGATCAACAGGGTCTGGAAATACTTTTTGGCTAGCTCCGTCATGACTGCTCGTCAGGGTGGAAGCTCGGTCTTCCAGGTGCGTAAACGAACTTCAGGATGCAAGTCTCCTACTGTTGTTGTCAAGCTGATTTCATATCACTTTGTATCTGCACAGATCACGCTGCATAAGAACTTGAACAAGTACAACCGCATCGATGGCGTCAAGAGCCACTCGAGCGTTCACATTCCCAAAAAGGAGGGCATTTTCGAGGTTCTCTAAATTCATCGCTTGGGGAAATTGTTGCTCAAACGGAATTGGATGAATTAGACGAAGAAATGCGCGCAAGCGAAAGGGGAGCTGGATTAGCACTCAATGGTTCAATAATTAGACATGGAAACGCTGCTCGCAAGGCAGGTCGGGCTCCGAGTCTCCCTACTAGATCAGCCATAACATAGAGGTCCTTCATCAAGCCCTTCCACGAGGACATGTGAGGGAGACCAAGCAATGCGACGGACCATATGATTCACTCTTTCACGTCGGTTTCGCGTGCACACGCCCATGCGTGCTGTCCTTCGTCCGGCGCGGGCCTGGCGCGCGCGCGCGCGTGTCTGGCCTCCTCTCCAACTGAACGCGCGGGCTGCAGCGGCGAACCCTGCGCGCTCGCTCACCGACTGAACTACAAAGTCACGGGGAATCCAGGCAGCCAATGTGACCATCCGCATGACGTGCTAATGCTGCGCCCATCGACGAGCATCGGGCGCGGTCTTGGGGGCTCGATTCTGACGAGCTGCTGCACTTTGACTCGCCACTAGCTGACCCAAACAGAGGGTGTCATTGCAGCGCTGGATCGCGGTATAAAAAAGGCAGAACAGGGCGACGACGCCTCTCTCCTCTGCTCCACGATTTTACGAAACGCCTCACCGACTCTCTCTCTCGCACTCCCTCTCGCAGCAATCATGTACGGGACCTTTCTCATTGTCAACGTCCTTCAACCCATCTGACTTCGCTCTCCATCTCCAGGGTCAATGAAGGCAACCAAGTCGGCGGACGTGAGCTCCATCCAACTCCTCGTACATCACACCATCCCAACACCATCCCTTGCTTACTCTCCTCTCCACCTCTTCAGTCAAAGCCGCCCTGCACAACGACCGAGGTGCGTCCCTTGTCAACCTCGTGAATCTCCCTTCCCACGCACTGACACCTCTGCACGCTCTGCACGCTCTGCGCACGCACGCGCGCGTCGTCCAGTGACCGAAGAAGGCAAAGAACGCGTCGTGGACAAGCTCGAACAGCTGGGCTACTCGGTCGACGACGAAGGCAACGTCGAAAAGGCATCTGGCTCCACGTCGAACACCGACAAGCGTTCCTCGGCTGGCGACGATGAAGATGAGGTCGTTGCCGACGCCGATGACGCTGACTATGCCAAGTCCCGCTCGACTAGCTCTGAGGACTCTGAGGACACCAAACATCAGAATCATGGTACGCTCGCATCCATCCCTCTTCTCCGTCGTCTTCTTCTGATACCATTTCGTTTCTTCGTTTCCATTCTCCACGTCAAACAGTCATCGGGGGTCACAAGGTCAGCTTGCTCATAGCTCACCACATTGATTACTGCTCATAGCCTATCTGACATCCCTGCTATCTGTTTAGGCCACCCTTCACAACCCCAAGTCGACCGAAGAAGCCAAAGAAGCCGCTCGCAACTATCTCCGAGAGCACGTAAGTCACGGATGTTGTCACTTGACAAGCCTATTACTAGCCTATTTCTAGGAGTAGACATAATCTGATGCTCATTACCTCACTCTCGCTCTGGTCATAGAACGTCGAATTCGAAGAATAAGACCAGCGCTGCGCAGGAGCCGCTTCCTATCAAGAACACAAGGGATAGCGCAGATGTGCAACGGTTAAAAGCAAAGGTTGAATGCAAAATGTAACAGCTAGACAAGGGGAACGCCTACAACAAAACAGGGCAACTTCCCTGTCTTTCCAATAATTTTGCCACTTGCAACTGCGCGTTTGCGAGCTTGTCGTGGCGCGCGAAGGCTCATGGCCCAGGTTGCCAGCTACCCAATGTCGACGAAACATGCAACACGACAAAACAGCGGCCGCCAGCACCGTAAACAGTCACAGTCAGACTCAGACAAGCCAGGAAACGTTTCTCCGCACACCAGCACGCTCTCTGCGCATGCATCCATGCAGGCTCGTCTCGATCATGGACAATTTTGCTTGACGAAGGCGTTGGAGCCTTCAGACAGCTGATGCAAGCTAGTCCGGGTCGTTCCTACTGACTGTAAGTACATTCTGGTCGCTCATGTCGCTCCATCAAATCGCACGACAGTTGACGTGTCCCGTTTGGCGACCTCTTGCTGCAGGCTTTTTGAAATCGTTGCCCATCCAGTTTCGCGTACCAGCTTCCTCCTCTCACCACCCATTTCCACATCCTCGCTCCTCCTCATCCTCCCTCACATCGTCCTCCCTCTCTATAAAAATGATGACATGCCTTTATAATACTTTACTAGAGTCAAGCCCTTAGCTGGATCTTGATCCCAAAGCGGCAGGATTCGGCGACGATTAGACTCGGCATCTGTCTGAAACCCTCTCTTCACGCTACATTCCTTGGTTTGATCTCCATCCGCAACTGCATCTCTCCTGGTATCCTCATGCCCATGTAGCCTATCTTGTGCTCAAAGTGCAATGCAGACAACTTTTCGTCTTCATTCTAATCCTAATTCCGCGGCACCGGATATACTGTGATTGCACCCCGAAGGCTTGTGAGTTGCATCGATGGATGACGGCACCTCATCTTATATCTTGACTTGTCGTTAACACGCAAGCGTCATGAAGTGGGTGTGAAACCCCGCAAACGAGAAGGCCCACTTCTCTCTTTCCCCTCTATCAAAGGTTTCAAATGCTGTCTTGCGGTACTGTGCACATATAAGCGACGCTACTAGTACAAACACAGTACGCATGCGTAGTATTGATGTTCGAAGAAAAGGGGCACGGCTAGCCTAATGGCTTCAAGAGGAAGAAGGCCCACGACGCTGCTTGCTCGAAGGCAAGGCCTCATTTTCAGTATTCCAACTGTCTCTCTTGCGCCATCTAGTGTCGGTGCAAGTCGCCATGGTGGACATGGCCAGCATCTTCCTCCTCGTCATCGTCTGGCAGGCGGATAGCGCCTTGCTTCCTGCTGTCATACAGCTTCCAGACGTATGCTGCGAGAAGGGCGACGATCTGAAGTGATGCTGTCAGAATAAGTGGGACCTACATGTAGATAGAGAAGAAGGGCTTGATCAGCCGTGCAAGATGCAGAGAAAGGATGAGAGAATGGTACGCACAACGACCTGGACAGGCTTGTCGGTGCCGAGCAAGATGGCGATAAACAGGAAGATTGTGCAGCCTGCCCATGCAATGTCTTGACCGAGGAAGGTGATGAAGGCGTCTATGTATATGGAAACCGAAATCAGCTGATGCTGCTTGAAAATGTAACATTATACCGATAGGGAAGACAGCTCACCAATGAGGCCGAGACCAGTGATGACGCCAAATGCTATCCACGCATGTGTCTCGTGCTCGCGTTCCCTGGAATAAGAGAAGGCATTAGGGACAGGGCTACCCCCTTGCAAAGCCTGCATTCATCACTCACCATTTGCCTTGTCGATGGCCTTCTTCGGTGCCGGTGTATCGGTACCATCTGATTTGATTGCAAGAAAAATTTAGTATGACTTCTGTCTAGGATTGAGTTGTCACATCGCCTACTTCAAGGCAATGAGACCATTCTGCCAGACGGCCAAGTTCAAGAGCCAGAGAAGATTCATGCGCATTGGCACGTGCACAAAGATCCACGAGGCGGGCTTGCGGAGCGCGACGGGATAGCGCAGCAGTGTCATCCACACAGTGAGCATGACGAATGCCGAGACGAGCAGCATGATCTCCGAGACTAGGAAGAAGCGGAGCATGAAGAAGATGGACCAAAGTGCTTGGAGAACGTTGGCCAGGCACTGCAGACATCGACGTCATCGGCGAGACAATGTCAGTAAGTAGCATGCCAGGTGAGGGCCGAGAAGAGCAATGTTTACGACTCACGAAGCGCAGACCGACGCCATTGACAATCATTTCTCGCGTTGCTTGGTTCTTGACCATCGTGATCATCAAGCAATATGAGATCTCGAGGACATACATCTGAGGGCAGGGAGGTTCAGCCATACTGAAGCGGCGGCCAGGGCATCTCCAAGACGACAACGCACCAACAGCAGATAGCCGCCAACGAGCTCCTTCTTGGGGGACCAGATGGTCTCGTAGTCGTCATTGACCTCTCCCAATGTGGGGTGGAAAGCGAAAGCGGTGACGAGGTTGGCGCCAATGGCAAGGAGGAGAGTCATAGGCGTGAAGATCTGCAAGCGGATGAGCTCCTGCAGGGAAGGGCTGACATCCTTATTGAGCGATTGCGTGGATGGATCCTCGACTTCCTCTGAGCGGTGCGTCCGCAGCGTTGATGGCGGGCCTGTCATTGTGCTGGAGGCTCGAGTACGAGACGAGACGGTGAAGCAGCGGTGTGCGGCAGTGCGCGTGTGCCCTGACTGTGCGCACAAGGGCGTGGGTGAGCTCTCGCGGACAAGCTGTGTTTGTGTGTTGGCAGAAGCAGAGCCTGAACAACCGAGGCAGACGAGGGACACAACGATGACATGCTAACTGATCGGGGCCCAGACCAGACCTCGAGTCTACACGATGCGGGCTTCCAGCGAATGTAGCGTACAACCATGCCAATGCTTCCCGATAACAAGCAAGGCAATTCCCTCGTTTCGCCGCGTGTAGCACTGGTTGGGCCAGCATCACGGGCACATCTCGTCCGAGGTGGCGGCAAGGTCTCCAACCTTGGCCTTGGTCTCAAGCTCGACGAGCCACGCATCTTCGTCATTCTCCGACGCAAACGTACAGCTGGGGAAGCAGCAGGATGCCCTACATCAGCTTGACGCCTTGGCTTCAGGCAGGCATGCAGGGCGCCAGTCAATCAAACCGACTCACCTTCTGACTTCTCCGTTGGCAAAGAGCACGCCTGCTCTCTCTCCATGCATAATGTAGCGCATAAAATTGCCATGAGACACCAGAATAATGTACCGCTCTGGTCTATCGCGCAGCCAGCGTCGAACGTACTTGGCCCGCGCGCGCAGACATGCTGGATCATTCGACCAGAAACCCTCCTTGGATGGCCAGGCTCGCTCTTTCGAGAGACTAGAGAAGTCGACTGCAAGACAAGGGGGCAGATATCAGCTGGACATGTCTTTGCGAAGATGTTTCCAACACAAATCAAACCGACACTGTTGGAATTCGGCATCCGCCGCAAGCTCGCATGTAGGACTGCCCGTGTCACAAGGGTCTGCAGGAACACCATCGCAAGAGGGCAATGTCAGATACCTGAAGATCCGCGTTGCAAGAACAAAACTACCATGGAGACTCACGTATGTTGCATTCCTGAGCGTGAGGGAGCAGCACAACGTTCCCGGCACCAGTGCGATTCAGGACCGTTTCGAGACCGATGAGCGTGGTTTGCAGAGTGCGCTTGAATGGCGAGGAGACCACAAGCTGTGTCTTCTCTAGCACGGGCCCTGCTTCGTCGCCTGAACCTTGGGAGAGTCTGCTATGCAGCTCGCGCGCCTGCTGCCGTCCACGCTCTGTAAGAGGCGGATCTCTGATATGAAATCGATTCTAGACGAAGGGAAAGCGAAATGGCTCAGATTTCGGAATCTGATACTAAAGACTCTGGCTCTTGGCGAACACTCACTCCGACATTGTGCTCCGCTTCGCAGTGCCGGATGAGGTAGATGACTTTTGCAGCATCGGCGGACTCGGAACTGCACCACGTGAAGCGAACACACCATTTCGGGCATGTGAGAAGGGTGTTAGCAACTCAGTCCAACAACGAAGTCAGGTATCGCACCTCATCGTTAAGAACAGAAGAGAAGAAGAAGGAGCAGAGGCAAGGTGTGCTGCAGGTAACAAACCTCAAAATTACACGACTTTGGAATTTGGTACAACGACCCCGGCTGCCAGCCGCGTAGTGAAGCCTCACTACACTGATAAGCTACCTGGTATACCGCTTGAAAAGTCTGATAAAGCCGATGTACACGTCTACGGGTCTCAATGTCCAAGCACTTCAGCTTGTCTATCAGCAAAGCTGCTCCCTGCCATCTCTTTCCGACGCTCTCGAGCCCCTTGCTTGGCTTTCTCTTCTGCCATTTTTGCTGGATTCTGCGACCATGAAGAAAGGCTGAGTATAAGATACGTAAACAAGCTGAATGAGTTGCTTACCATATAGATGTACGCTAAAGGCACACATGACAGAGCCAGCGCACTAGTGATGCCTATTTGTATCCTGAAGCCAGTTGGGGTACCTAGATGCTCCAAGATCTGCCCTGCGACGATGGGGCCAATGAAAGCAGACAGGCTGAAAGCCATGTTGAAGCCGCCATAGACGTGCGAGGTGCCAATGACGCCATCCGAAGAAGATGCGGCATAGGCGAGGTATACCATGACCGGCTGAGCGCATAACGGGTTAGGGAAAATCAGTCGCGCGGCCTAGATGACACATTTGCAGGAAACACTCACAGCATTGATGAGTCCGGAGCATACGCCGCAGAAGCAGAGCATGACTATGAAAGCTGCAAGCGGCAGCTGTTCCACCATAAGGATGCATAAAGCTGGAATGAAAGCGATGCAGCAGGTCATGGAGAGCGGTCTTGGACCAAGCTTATCCGTAAAATAGCCCTACAAACGATATATCGAATCAGCTTGTGGCACACCTCAGTGTACGTACGCGATGACGTAGACGCACCGCTAAGGGTGAACACAGCCCAGCTGGAATGGCGACCGCAAAGTAGACCAAGCCAGTCTCGGTTGCATCCAGTCCATAACGCTGGGTTAAACGCAGAAAAAGCGCTGTGTTGTAGAAGCCTGACATGGACTGTCATGATCAGTCGCGGGATAGATACGCGAATTAGTTCCATGCGCACCTGACACGATGAAGCCATTCAAAAAGGATATGAGCAATCCCGTGAGTGGTTTTGGATTAAAGAGAAGGTACGCGATAGCTTTGAGTGAATCGTATTCGGGCGGCTTGTCGTCCTTCCTAGATTTGGTCGAAATTGCAGAGGCCTTCTTCTTGAGCAATGGACTGGGCGAAGTCGGTGTCACTGGTGTTATTGGGGTAGATGGCTCTACCTGGTCGTCTGATGTTACGGTGATGATAGTCTCGTTGGTAAAAGCTGTTTGCTCGGCTTGTGAAACCTCAAGCTGAAAGCTCGGGGTCTGCGAGTCTTTCAAGTGAGCGACTTCATGCTTCTCCAGAACGCAGACTCGCAGGCAGAAGTCCACAGCGACTTTCCAAGAAAAGACGTCAGTATGCGTGGTACGCACGGATGAGAGCTGTGAAGAAGCTTACCCAGTGCTAGTGCGAAGATGGAAGGCGCGTACCAGCCTAGTTGCCCGTAGAGAACACCACCAATGGGCTGTCCAATTGATGTACCTGGGCAGGGAAAAGGTAAGTCAGAGGTCTCGCACGAGACGAGCTTGAGATGGCCAACCTAGAGAGTATCCAATCATTGCCAGACTGTCGGTGAAGAAAGCTCAGCCCAGGTCTCAAGCAGGGTCGTGACAAGCTCAAAAGACAGCCGTACCCCATGATCTTTCCAAGAATCTGAGGCTCGCAGTTGTCCACGACTGAATGACGACGCGTGTAGATGCGAAGTTGGAAGAGTCCGACATCGGAACAATACTCAATTTGGTGGGCTGAAGACAAGGTCTGCGAAAATTAGCGGAGGCGACCCACCTAGCGCGAGCCCCAGGGTCCAGATTCCTGCTCCGCTGGCACCTTGCAGAATCCTTCCAGCGACCATAGCTGCATAGTTGGGGACCAGCATCAGGATGAGGACACCGCCTGCCATGAGAGACAGTGCGGCTAGCAGGAGATTCCGCTTGGATCGTGTGCGCGCTCCCAGCCATACGAAAGGAAAGGTTGCCACTGAAAGTTGGAGTGACGAGGTCCGCCGGTCTCAGCTTTGCAAGGAGGAGGTGCTGTGAAGCCTCGCTTGTCTGCTCGACGCACCGATGAGTCCACCAGCGTACGCTGCAGACAGCCAGCCTGTCAACGACGAGACTTGCTCATAGCCGAGATTCTCGAGGCGGAACGGAATAGCAGGCGTAAAGAGCGGAAAGAGGCACACGTCCGTGAGGAGACCCATGCCGGTGACGAGCGCGATGTAGTAGACCGAGGACCGCACATTGACCAAGAAAGGCCGCCGCTCAGGCTTGCGCAGCCACCGCGGTACTGAGTGCATGATGTAGTGTTGCAGAGGTGCAGAAGTTGCGGTTGACAGGTCGTTCTTGAGGCTTGACATGACGGCTCGCTGGGCCGCGCTTCGCGACACACGCCGTGAATAAGCGATGCTACACAATCGGTTCTTGACGCAAAGCCGAAGTCGATTTCGCAGGTCCAATACTTCAAGAAGCAAGGACGCAGAGAGGCCAAGTCACAATCGCGGACAGCGAGATCGCCACCAAGCATGACAGCCGGGCCGCAGGGTCCTGAGCGCGTTAAGGCCGCACAGCAAGAACACGTATTGGAGATTGCCAGGGTCTACATGGAACACTTTTCCTGCTAAATTGAAGCCTCACATGCTGCGTATGCAACGGTTCTGTTACGTGGAAGCAAAAAAAGCGAGGAACCGAACTTGCCGTTCTATCGCCAAAGGTATGCTCAGGCAACAAAAATGGACAGCAGCAAAACGATCTACGCCAGACTCGAACTGGCAATCTTCCGCTTTCAAAGTAAAGCTAGGAGGCGGACGCCCTAGCCATTGGGCCAGCAGACCGAAACATCTGAAGTTAAGAAACCTGACACATTGATTAAGCTGTTGAGGGGTAGCCAAAATTTTCAGTCAACTCGCCAGCCAGTCACATACATACCAATCATGCATCAATAGGAACCCTCAATGAGGGTTCTTGCATTGCACTCTTCTCTGTGATCCTTGAATGTACCACAACAACGACGTCAATCCGACTTGAATGCTTTCACTTGCCATGTACCTTGCAGGCCTTCCTCTAGAGCTGCCCTGGCTTGCAAACCTCCAGCTGGATTCACTCCTGCTTCTTCCTTGCTTTCTGCGTCTCTACTTGCTATTGAAGCGTCTTGCGAAGCTTCCGTGGTAAGACCCTTGTCCAAAGTCTCTAGGCGCAGCAGGGCCAGTCCGAGAAGTGCCGATTCTGCTGACTCGGACGACTTTACTCGTAACAGGTTGCTAATTCGGCCTGCAGGTCTTGGACGCTTGGGACCACTTCCATCTGAAGTGGCAGCGGGCCTGACATCGCCAAAGTTCGAAGCGCTCAATTCTTCAACGTCGGTGATGTTAGACCACTCTGGAGGCAGCAGCGATGCTACAGTATGCTGTTCGGGACTCCTGTGTAGTCTGACGGGCAGGACACGCTTTCTTATGACTCCAGTATGATGTGTTCTTGCAGTCAGTTCTTGCCCAATATAGCAGCCTTTGCGGTAGTCCACTGGGGTTCGAGCATTAGCAGAGGTCTATGCTGGCAGACATTCCCAGTCTTACCGCCTCCCATAAGATCCATGTTGCTTTCTAAAGGTAAAGCTGTCCCTGGGACGAGATCTTGCGGTGCTTCAGGAACGTTTGCTATTGTCCGCAAGAGGGTATAATAGGCTGGAGTTGCTGACTCAAAGCTGTTATCTGAAAAGCAGGGTCGGATTAGAGAAGCTGGTATCACGCGAGCAAAGCACTACACACCTTGAAGACTGTCGACTGCTTGCGTTGGTAATAGCAAGCGGTAGCCCATGCTTGCACTCCGGGAGTCTCTCCACCACTTGCCACCAGCACTCTGGCTAAGCTCGTCGAGCTGCTGTTCTATCGCAGCGATCTCCATCTCGGTACCTCTTGCAACGTGCAAAGCGTTTGGAAAGATAGCCCATAGTCTCCAATCGTCATCAAGCAGCTTTGCCTTGACCTTGCTACGCAGAATGTAGCGCTTGATGTAGGTCGGCAAAGGCGGGTTCGTGGCGTGCTTGGGAAAATCAATGATGAAGCCTGCGTCTTGTTGTGGCAGGATGAAAGTATCATGCTGCACACGCCCTTGTGCGCTCAAGAAGCCAGCATATAGAGCAGATGTTGCGGCGCGAGAGGTAGACGGTGTAGGCTGTGGCTTTGTGACATCGTTGGTGACCAGGCCTTGCAGGAACTTGGAGGCGTCTGACCCTGTCAGCGAGAGCAGCGAGCGGGTAGAGGCCAAAGGTGTGATATAGAAGGGTACTCGTTGCATCTTGAAGTGTTCAGAGCTAGATCGAGGTTAAGAAGATGTACAGCTCGACTCGAAGCGCGAAGCTGTGGCTTCTGCTTCCGATCGACTCCAGCAGCCTGCTGTCAAACCGGCCAAATGGTCGTCTACGGAGGAGGTAAGGATAGACAGAGCGTAAACACAGCTCGTTATACTCACTGACGTTTGGCTCGTGCCTCTTTCTGCCGCAGACGAGGTCTCCGCCGTCGTGCTTGACATTGGTAGCCAGACAACACGAGCTGGGTAGGTGCTCTTTCCAAGCTATCTGCGGCGCGCAATACATTCTTACGCGAACAGATGGACTGAACTATAAAATCAGCTACGCAGGCGAAGATGCTCCGAGAGCAGTCGTGCCCACCTCGTATGGCTACCTCGAAGGCCAGGGAGAAGCTGCTGGCCAGTATTTCATAGGCGATGGCGCAGGACCTAGCATGTACCGGCCAGGCCAGTCGGTGCACAATCCTATTCGCGACGGAGTCATTGAGGACTGGTCAGCCATGGAGCGCGTCCTCGAGCACACAATACGGTATGTGCAAGGCGCCTCAGCGAGGAGCGCGATCACCTAACAGCAGGAACTGATGGAGCCTTGCGGTACTACAGGAATCAAATGCGCTTGAGCAGTCTGGAGGAACACCCTGTCTTGATCTCTGAAAGTACATGGCAAAGCAAGGAGAACCGCGAAAGATTGCTCGAGTTGGCATTTGAGGGCTGGGGCGCACCTGCATACTACACCGTCGACAAGAACGTACTTACGGCCTTTTCAGTTGGCAAAGGCACGGCCATGGTGCTGGACATCGGTGAAGATGTCTCATCTTGCATGCCAATCTATGATGGCTTCGTCATCCGCAAAGGTGAGGAGCAGCAATTAGAGTAGCCGCTGGTGTCACGGATCTGAGCAGTCTTATATCAATGCAACAGCCATCAACAAGTCGCCAATAGGAGGCTCCCTCATGACCAATTACTTGGCTAGCTTGCTCAAGTCGGGCGTACCACCCATCGAGATTCGCCCGCACTACTTGGTCAAAGACCGAATCTCTGTGCCTGCAAACACCGCTCCTCGTTCCACGCTTCGAGAAGACCGTATATCAGGAGCGTCCGAATCATACGCACGCTATGCGCAGTCTCAAGTCCTCAGCGGTTTCAAAGAGTCAGTGCTTCAGACTCTCGAGCACCCGTATGACGATGCGTTTGCTGCGAGCAAGCCCGCCAAGAGCTTCGAATTCCCGGATGGCTATAATACGAGCTTTGGCAGTCTACGTTTCCGAGTACCCGAAGTCATGTTCAACCCACAAGCAATGCTGCCGCAAGAATTCCTGAATCTGCCAGCGCCCGTCACCCAAAATTCAGTCATTGCGACTCCGTCCCTTCGAGAAGCCAAGTCGGTACAGCAGCTTATCCAAAGCTCTCTACAACTGCAAGACCCAGATCTGCATCCCACACTGCTATCGAATATTGTCGTTGTGGGCGGACCATCGCTCACACCAGGCTTCCTCGACCGCTTGCAATATGAGCTTCAGCGCATGCCGCTTGGTAATGCGAAACCGAAGATCGAGGCGCCAGGCAGTCATGTGGGCCGGAAATACTCGAGCTGGCTTGGAGGCAGCATCCTTGCAAGCTTGGGCACTTTCCACCAACTCTGGGTTGGCAGAGAAGAATACATGGAGTCTGGAAAGAGTGTCATTAATAGAAAGACGAGGTAGAAGTGGAGCGAGGTGTAGTTGTAGTAACAAGGCTGTCAATGCCAGCGAATCGAGTCCAGCCCGCGACGATTTGCCCATTTGCCACGCACTTGCCCAGTCCACCAAGCTCGCAATGATCAGGTCGCAGGTCGGTTAGAAACCAGACAATCCAAACACCAAAATCAGACGACCCTCTCAACAACTGAAAAGCTCAAGGAAACATCACACCACCGAGCCACCAACATGTCCTGCAACAACCTGCGCTCTCAATTTGTCGACTGCGTGATGCGATCCGATTGTGTGCTGCGACAGAATCGGACACCGCAAGAGTGCATCAGAGAGCACGCCAATGAACTGCCAGAGCCATGTCAGCATCTCCGTGTGGCTTTCTTTGAATGCAAGCGTGGCATGGTGAGTTCGCTCGCTCATCACAGTCCTTTGCAATTGGCAAGCAAAGCGATTGGCATGGTGACTGATTCGAGGTCGCCCAACGAATTTCAGCTCGACATGCGCAAGAGATTCAGAGGCCTCGATCCTGGCACTGCCAAAGCAGTTGCAGCTGAAGAGGAGCGTGTCGAGGTCCGATGAGCGCATACCTTGGCGCTGTACAGCAGCTGGGCGTATTGTTCTCCGAGCCTACGCCGATGAGCTTTGCAGCTACATACTCGCCATTCAACAAGTCGGTAGAATACGCCATGAAGAAAGCCTTGCCCTATGCCAGAGCTTGCAATACGTTATCGGAGCAACCGAAAGAAGTCAAAGCCGGCCAAGGGAATGCTATTGGCGATCTATAGGTTTCAAAGCAGCCCCGTCATTACAGCCGGCAAGTGCCCAGGTGCAAGAGCATAGCAGAAGGAGGAGGTCGCACTTGAGCAGACCAAGCAAGAACAATCATTGAGAGGACTATTCATTTCAATTGTCGGGACAGGCCCGCGAGTAATGAGAAGCAGCATCAAGCTGGCAGCCCATCTGGACTTGGAAAGGAAAGGAAGACGACTTGATGAAAGGGGATGGACAAGGACAGATTGGCTACATGCAGAGTGTCCTATTTCGGAGAAGGATTCAACTTTTCCTGTTGTCCATACTAGCAAATCGGAAAATGATGATGAAACTAGTATTCTTGTAAAGAGAGCTCAGCTCGGATATGGAATAAAGAGGGAATGTTCGATAAGAGGGTTTGGTTTTGTTACACGCCCTGTGCGGAATCATTGGACCATTGTAAGGGTAGATGTTGGAGAGAGGCAGCCAGAAACGGAAACAGACTGCACAGCAGAGGTTTTCGGAAGGTGAGGGAAAGAAAAGTCTTGGAAATTTCGAAACAGCATTACGGAGCGGGTAGAGGCAGCAGGCCAGAAAGGATGGGAAAGGCAGGACACTGAAAAACCGGGTCGTGTGGCTTAGACCTGTGCACGCCTAGCACGACGCTTGCGAGCTGGGCAAGCGCCTTTTTGCCATGTGCTAGCTGGGAGAATCGGCTTCGAGGCTGGTCCATTTGCATTGTGCACAGCGGGTGTTTCGGGTGTCTCGAGAGGCGATTGCGAAGAAGCAGTAGACGACACTGCGAGTTTGACATTGCCGGTGGAGCTGCCGTCAAATACCGATGCGGGTGGGCGGCTAGAGGAGCTGCTGCTGCTGCTGCTGCCTCGTTCGCGGGACAGAGCAAGAGGCTGGCGCTGAGGCTCGGGAGACGGTTCGACCGCTAGAGGCTCTCGAGATGGAGCTGGAGCTTCCGATGACGAGGAAGCATGGCGAGATGAAGACGAAGGTTCCTTGGAAGAGCTCGAAGAAGTGGGCTTCTCGACGGGCTTTTGTTCCTCTTGCTTGGAGCTGGTAGGAGCTGGAGGTGTCCATGTCGAGGTTGGCTTGGGTTCAGGCTCCTTGGACGACGACGAAGGTTCTTTCCATTCGCTGGTAGATGAAGGCGGGGGAGGAGGCGGTGTAGACGAAGTAGTAGGCTTTGGCTTTGGTTTTTGCTCCTCCTCCTCCTCCTCCTCCTTTTCGGGCTTGTTGTTCCCACCACCGCCATTGCCGCTGCCAGAGTTGCCAGTCGGGTTGCCATTGAGGTCCCAAATCTGGTTATTGGTCAATTCCCAAGTCATGTCCGAGATCCTTCCCATTCCACAATTGCTTTCGCCAACGAGTTCTCCAAAGACGGACGAGGAAAAGTCGAGACCGTTGAAACTGTTGCAAGCGACGCAACCGTCCCATGCGACCAGACCAGAGATAGTCTTGCCTCGCCAATGAACGACGATTTCTTTGCCGCAGTATTTTTCTAGATTGCCAGTCATCATATTGGTAGGTAGGGCGACGATCTTGTTGGAGCCACGTTGGGCAATCGTCTTTGGGCCGGTCCAGGGCTCGCACATGGAGTAGCCGCCAGTTTCGGCAAAGTGGGTCCAGCCCTGCATGAACGGAGGATGATTATTAGCATGCCGCGAGACAGCTCGTGCAATTGCCGCCCGTTGCTGCTTTGCCAGAACTCACGTTGGCTGGTCCGCAAGTACCTGGAAAAACGCAAAATCTCTCATGTAAGTGAAAAGAGCGGGAGAAAGACCAGAGACTCGGAGCACGCACCTCCACCATTCACGTCGTAGTATAGGGTGCCTCCACCAAAGCCCGATAGAAGTCCTCTGGGCGAGAGACCCTTCTTTGCGAGCTTTGCCATCTTCTCATGGTGACGTCGCTTGTTGGAGAGGGGCATGTCGTGATGCGAGGGGACATCAGGGACAGCGATGGGAGCTCGTGGAGCGAGAACATCTGCGGCAGGCGAGGACGAGGCAGCGACAGAGGTGGAGAGTGAGAGGACAGTGGCTGCTGCCAGAGTGAGGAGGGTGTGTGCCATTGTGGAATAGTGTGAGTGTGCAGTTGTCAGTCTGACGGTGTGGTGTCGAGTATTGAGCTTGAAGAGTGCTGGATGCAGGCGTCCGTTGTGCGTTTGCGTTTGTGCTTGTGCGTTTGTGCTTGTGCGTTTGTGCTTGTGCTGTGCTGCGAAGTGAGTGTGGATACGAATACACCGCAGTAGGTCGAGTCGAGAGCGAGCGCGCGCAGACGAGTCTTGAGTTCGTCGAGTCGAGAGAGTGTGGGTGAGAGACTAGTCGTGCGCTACGAAAGGTCTGCGACTGCCAGAGTCGAGATGGACGTCGCTATGGGTGATTGCCTAGGGTGGAATGTGGGAAGGGGGCCAAGAGACGGGGGAGACGCAAGGTCAGCACGCAGCGCAGACGAGCACAGCGCGAGCGAGGGCCAATAGCGTGGTGTACTGCGGGCGCATTGATCCACCGTTGCAAACTCACCAGCGATGTCGGGCGTTGTCGTTGGATGATTTGGGCAGGAGCGCGACGGGTCCGAGCGGTTCCAATTCTTGATGCGAGAGGGGAGGGTGCAAGGCAGAGCGAGGGGGGACGGGTGTAACGAGAGTGGGGAGGAGGGAGAGAGGCCAATTCAGCTGTTTACTGCGCCTGCTTGTCCTGCTTCAGGTTGATATGCATGCAACAAGCACTCGTCTTGCGCTGTTTCGTCGCAAAGTCGCCCTCTGCTTCGCCCGCTTGGGGTCGCTCGCCACTCGAGGCATGTGCGCAGGCAAGCTTGGCGCGTTGCCCTCCTTTTGGGCTGGAGAGACGCGACTGTTAATGCCACACAGACGCGTCGAGGGAGGAGAAGACCGGCACAAGCACGCACACTCACTCTTCTGCGCGCGGCTATACCACACAGCATGATGCACAGCAAGCAAGCCCTGGGAATTGACTGCTTGCTGACCTTCCGCCCTTGTCCTCGCCCGTACGGACACGCATGGCCGCCTCCATGTCACACCCAAATCAATGCACGTGTTCGCTGGAGACCCTGGCTGCAGCCCGTCGCATTCGAATCGAGTCCGACACGACCGACCTCGTCCAGACGTTTCTACAGAGCTGACTATGACACCTGCCACTGATTGCAGACGCTCTGACTGATGTCTCCTCTACTTGGCTCTGATGCTTGACACTGACTGCTGACTGAAAAGAAAGCAGAACAACGCACACGCCGAAATGCATCCTCCCAGTACAGCCCCTACCAGTGACTGTCCTGCACTCGCAATTCAAGACAGCCTCATCTACACACTCTCAGATGGACGCACCCTGGGCTATGCAGTCTATGGGGTCCCTTTAGCACGGCCACCGGCATCACCATCAGCATCACTTCCAGACACGCCCATCGGCACAGAGCCATCAACTGTCCTATACTGCCATGGCGCTCCTGGCTGCAGGCTCGAAGCAGCTTCATTGCACGAAGCCGCCCTCTCCGCCAACGTGCGGATCATCAGCATCGACCGTCCAGGAATCGGCCTCTCTTCGCCCATCTCTCCCGTCTTTTCATTCGATCTCAAACTCTGGCATCCACTCCATTTTCCCCACGAATCACAGTGGACATTTCCATCACTTCAGCCAATGTCCTTGGGCCGCAGTCGGGCTATCCTCGACTTTCCAGCCGACGCAGCTTCTCTCCTCGAATACCTCGGCGTGGACCAGTGCTCCATACTCGGCTATTCTGCAGGTGCACCTTATGCTCTCGCATGTGCGTCTGCTTTACCAAGACACCAAGTGCAAGGACTTGCAATCGTAGCAGGTCTAGCACCGTTGGAGATTGCAGCAAAGACGTTGAGCATCCACCAGCGTGTGCTCGCAAACGTCGTAGCGTACCTGCCATCCGTGGCAGCTCGACTGCTCGAGGGGTCCGTCGGCAAACCAGCTCGTAAAGCACATCAAGCCTATACGACCGGCTTGAATGTGCATGAGGCAAGGCTCTTTGAGCTTATAGTGAACAGAAGCATAGCGACTTCCGATGAGATCAGCCGAAAATACCTGCAAAGCGCCCCATTGGGGCGCGCGAGGTTCGCTTCCAATGCGAGAGAGGCATTCAGAGGATCCATGGATCAACTGGCGCACGACCTCAAGCTGCTCGTCACGCATTGGGGTTTTGAACTTCAAGATGTGAAGATCGAGGCAAGGTCGATTCAGATGTGGTATGGTGGAAAGGACGAGAATGTGCCATTGGAACAGGGGAGAGCTCTGTACGAAGCTCTGACGAGGAAACCTGGGAATAAAGTGGACATGCATATTCTCGATGAAGAAACGCACTGTACGATTCTTGCAAAGCACGGCGAACATATCTTGCGCTCCCTCGCCTCTGGTACGACCTGAAATGAAGATTCACATGGAACGGTAAATGAACAGAAAAAGGAATCAGCTCGAGGTTGTCGGCCGTCGCTGTTACAGATCCAAATAGCTCGACATTGGGAGTCATCGTCTGGATCAGCTGGCAAGGTATGAGATGCAGTGTAGACATACAAAGATTAGCTCAGGTGTTCAATCCCCGCTTTTTGAGGTATCCTTGTCAGTTTATCAGTAATGTTCGCCCACAAGGGTGTTCCAGTCTGTCTGAATGCGCGCGATAGCCATTTCCGCCACCGTGCGTCTCGGCATGCCAGAACAGTAGGACGGACCTTCACGATGATGTTGCTGTTGCTCCTCTATAGGGAGGCAAAAGAGACAGACATTAATCTTGCATTGGCAATAAGGCTCCTTGGGTATGCACAAGCGGAGATGGAACAAGCCGGCTCTCGCGCATTTGCCGGAAGGCCACGAAAGGCGATCGGCTTGTCAGGCAGCGTGTACAGGTTGCTCCCCTGCCCACTGCCAGTCCAAAGCCTAGAGCTGATGCTCTCGCGAGTGAGCCAGCTAGACACTGCGCTGCTGGACAATGAACTCTTCCACATCCTCACAAAAGAGCCAACGCCCGAGGTGGCTTTGGTTTTGAAAGGCGTACTGCTTCACCTTGGCCTACAGACATACAATGCAAGCTACGGCGCCCGTCTACAGAATCTAGTCTATGCGAATCTCACGCCCCAGAAACGGTGGGCGCTAGTCCTCCTGGCTACGGTGCCTAGCTACGTGCATCAGCGCCTAAGAGACTCGATGCTCGTCAATGGATGGCCGGATTATCCACCCCCGCCGTCATTCCTGCCGTGGCGACACAGCTATAATGCGCTCGCTCAAGCAACAGCTAGTCTAGTACCGTCATTCAGCGCAAATAAAGCCAGAAGGAAGCGTGAACTAAGACGCTTTGCGTGGGATATGCTCATGCGCGTAGAAAAGCTCGTCGCGCTCTCCTCGCTCGTCAACTTTCTTTGCTTTCTGTATAACGGGAGGTACGTCTAACAAATCTGACGTCATCCTACGCATAGACTGATGCTATTTTTTTGCGATTAAGACATCCGACCCTGGTCTCGCGCGTGCTCAAGCTCCGCTATGCATACGCACAAAAGTCCGTCGCTCGTAATGTCTCATTCGACTTCTTGAACCGTCAGCTGGTCTGGGAAGCTTTTACCGAATTCCTGCTCTTCGTCATGCCAATCATCAACATCCAAGGCCTATCCAAGCGTATACGAGCACTCTTGGCGCAATACTGGTTCGGCAGCTCAAAAGCAGACGGCAACGTGGGGTCGGAAAAGAACGGTGCAGTGACCGGTAGCGAGCCTACGGGCCCGCTGAAACACCTCCCTGCGGATGTGTGTGGAATATGCTACCTCAAATCACCGGCATCGGCAGGCGCTCTGGATCCAGTGGACCCTACTACAAGCACGGCTTTTCTAGCCTCAATGAGCAACAAGGACGACACAGTCACCGTGCCCTACGCTGCAGCTTGCTGCGGTGCTCAGTACTGCTACTATTGCATCGCTTCCGCGATGGCAGACGAGTTTTCGTGTTTGAGATGTGGCCGAAAGGTTTTAGAAGTGCAAAGAGTGGTCTCTGCAAGCTAGTCCGGGTAAATAGTCTAGTTGCAGTTGCAGCACATTGTCGTTGTAGTATTTAAGCCACTCTGATTATAATTATAAGGGTGCCTGTATTGTGTGGATATTAATGCTGTTTCGTTCGGCTACTTAAAACTCTTTGAACAGGCACGACAGATTGATTAAATCGACGACTGCCGATGACATAGATACGATCCTGGCTTTCCGAACCGTAGAGTAGGGAAGAATTGCAGTACGTAGCGCATCAGACAATCTGTTGAAGCTTGCGACTGACGTGCGCATTCATACGGGCCATGGCAGATCTTGAGCTTATGGTAGGTGATCTTTGGGTCGCCCAGCCTTTCAGCGCCATGAGGACCAGCACCCAAGCGAGCACGCTGCACGTGAAAGCGACTGTCGCATTGAGAAAGGTCATGATATCGTCAAAGCCATGGCGCATAGCCCAGAAAACCACCTCTTCGGTCGACAGCATGAAGGTGATGCCACCCGCGCATAGGCAGAAGGCAGCCAAAGCCTCGGTAGGAGGGCGAGAGGGCAGCACAGACGCCGGTGGTCGCAGATGCAGAAAAGTATAGGTGAGGATCCTACACACTGCAAATCCAGCAAGCAATGTTCCCCAGAGGGCGTGTATAGACACTGCGAATGCATATTCTTGGTGATGAGCGCTCATGGCCAGACCGGTGATGCCAATGGTGAGGGCTGGGAAGACGTTGAAAGAGGCTGGTGAATTTGGCACTTGATTGATCGTGCCTCCGCTGTCCGTGCGAGCCAGAATCGCGGTCGAGATCCACCTGCGGCAAGCTTTGCTCTCGAGTCTGTGAAAGCCCCAGCACGGGAAGGACCCTGTTTCAGCACTAGAACAGTCTCGTCACAGCTTATAAACTTACAGCATTCCGGCGCTTCCAGCAAAGAAGAACATTACGGCAATGGAAACATGCTGCACTTGGTGCAGTGTCCACGGACTGCCAGGTGCAGCGCCGAAACGTTCCATGAAAGTATTTGTTGCACCATACAGCCAGATGACGAAACTTTCGACCATCTCTGCGCTCGGCATGTGCTCGCGCCAAGTTCCGGCGACGTTTGGCTTGCGGTTCCAAGCCCAACCGAGCTCTGCCCAAGCGCCGCAATATCGACCGAAGGTGAGAATGCCGTACCAGACTGATTAACAACTTGTCAGCTATGATCAACCTTTGAAGAGACAAAAGAACCAGAATCAGGACTGACAGAATATAGATCCCTTGATCTCATGGGCCAAGCAGGCATTCTGCACATCTACCATTAGCTATTGGCGTTGTTTGGCAAAATGGAGATGACTTACCACATAGGGAGACCTGCAGCCGCCCCAGTAAATGACACAGCCCGATATGAAAGCAGTCCAGGCCATTGGTACCATCGCTCTCCAAAGGAACGTCTCGCCATACATCAAACTCCTCTTGATCTTGTCCGCTTTGCTTCGCTGGCTCCCGAGTCCTGAGAAAGGCTCTTCAGGCTCGCCCGCTGCCCGACCGGGATTCATTTGTGGACCATGCTCGAAAGGAGGGCTGATATTACCGAAGGTGAACCTTGAAGGTCTTTCAAAAGAGTCCCTGGATGACGCTCTCTCTTCCTGCAAGGTTGCTTCTGAGGAAGAAGTCCGCGAGCTAAAGCCACTGCATCGGACTCGTGCAACATGATCGTTTATCGCCGGTGGCTCGTGATGCTGTAGATCGACGTCGTCGCTGTAGCTTCCTTGTTGCTGGTCAACGAGCTGGTAGGAACTCGTTTCCGCGGGATGTGCCGTCCGAGGAGCCAGCAGGTGCCGTATCCGGGCCAGGAAGGTCACATCCCTTTGACTAGGAGAGAAAAGAATGACGACGGCTCGCAGGACTTGAGCGGTTGAGAGGGCCACTGCTAGGCCAACCAGGAGACAGCCGAGTGTACCGTGCTTTTGACCCTTGTACAGATTCGGAGTTGAGGCGGAGTAAGTAACGCCAGTCAGAACTCCGAGAGCCAGCGAAGTGAGGAAGATCGTCTGTGCGAGTCCTGCTAGAACCGAGTGTTTGGCAATCTCGAACATGAGCACTGTCACGGTTGAACAAACCAGGCAGACATGTTGTCGTAATTATAGCACACATGGATTTAGCATTTCACGAATCGAAGGTCTCAAAAGTGCCCTTCTCACTCACATAGAGGCAATGCAACTGCGAATGCCAATGTCATGAAGAAGGCATGCGCTACCACGGTGCCGTAATGAGACCCATACTTCTGGAAAAGCTCGCCTCCAACACCCGCATCCAATTCCACGTAGGATAGCGGTTGAGGTCCCTTGTCCAGATAAATCTGGGTCTGAAGAGCGGAAGCAGTGATAATACGTCAGCTTGACTACATCGTAGTGCTATGGGTGCGAGAGTTTCCTGCTCTGCTGCTCCATGGTCACATTTGCCCGAAGATTTTCGGAAATGCAACGCAATCGAGAAAGCAGCCGGGCCGAAGCTTCTGTCTTGCAGAGTGCACTCACTTCATTCAGCACTGTCTTCGGTGCGCCAGCATGCATATGCGAGTGCGAGTGGCCGGCATGGTCACTTGAGGATATTGGCGACAATGGTACTTCGGGCTCTAACGCCGTATCATTGTCATGGTGGTCATGGCTGCCATGGGGGCGTGCCTCGGCAGCCACGAAGAGCAGAAGATTGAAGCCCGCCAGGAGCAGCAGCAAACGACCAGGTCGAGCCATTGAGCTGCTCCTGAGGTCGTACGTCGTTGTTGCTGCAAGAAAGCAGGAGCCGGCTTCCAAAAAGAGCTCTCGGGCGAGAAGGATCTGCCTTGTCCAGAGTGTACAGTAATCTGCAGTGGCGGCGGCACGTGTTTTGCGCAATGGAGAGGAGGTGCGCGCTTTTTCGTGTCGTCACCGCTTTTCTCTGATGTCGAGGATGGGCAAAGCGCCTGGTGTTCTCTCAAATGGAAGGTGCTTTGAAGACGTGCGTGTGCGCGTTTGCCTTACGACCGTGTGCTGACGTTCATTACAAGTCGCCACCCGGCCGGTGGCCAACACGATCGCTTTTGAGCTGCTTGTTGAACAAGGTGCACACCTACCGGTAACACCTGGCTACGATGGTTTTCTGACAAATTTCTATTGAGAGTGTCTTCGAGCATTGCATGCACCTTAACACCTTGGCGTGCGCGAGTCTTGGCGTACGTTTGACGCGTCTGACCTCGACTTCAGGTGAGCACCTGGGATGAGTAATTGCGACTGACAAAGCTTAAGCATAGGCGGAGCTTGCCGGCTGGGAGATCACTCCAAGGATGACTCGCAATAGGACAGAGATACACTGCATGCAGTGTTCGACTGTCCGGAGTCCCTTTTGTAGGCTATGGTCTTGAAGACTTCTTCTCCTCAGCATATCGAGGAGCTAAATGTTTTAGTCTGAGCAGGCCTGAGAAAATGCTGTTGGGACCAGTCCAATGAGGCTTGCTCAACGTCAGCCACTGGCAGGCAGACTCGATATTGACTCCAAGAGGGAATCTTCTTTCAATGCTGCCAGGATTCGAAGGTATAAGGCGAGGGAACTGAGCGTATCCCCACCTGCGGCTCTGCGATACATTGAAATCTATATGCTGCACTGACTTGCCAAAGCCGGCATAGCTTCGGAAGAACCGAGCGTGACACATATGGCGTCGGTGGAATGCTACCACCGACTTTGCGAGTGCGAATTCTGATTATAGCCATACTGCTCTTGCCGCAAGCCTTCCGGTACAGGTGGAATGGGTGGGGGTCCAGAATTATACGGTGCGTAAGAAGAATCTTGTGCAGGCTGCTGATGGAACTGCTGGCGACTCTGCGGAGGTATGTATGGCGGATCGTAGGCCTGATGAGGGGGCAAGCCAAAGCGCGGCTGCCGCGGGGGCGTGGGGTATCCGCCAGGCTCTGGAGTTGGCTGCGGCAATGGACGATATGGCGAAGAAGCGCGGAGGTCTTGCTGTTGGCTGTACGACGGAGTCTGCAAAGAGGAAGCGAACGACTGCTGTCCATAGTGTTCCTGGGGGCCCGAGTGGTAGGAGGGCTCTGGTTGGACAGACGAGCCTTGATAAGCGTGAGAGGGCTCAGCTTGCCAATGGGGCTGGCTGTATCCAGATGCGTCTTGGTGCTGATACGCAGTTTGAGTCCCGTTGGAGTAGCCGGAATGCTGGTAGTGCTGCTGAGAGTCCTGCGCGTGCGACTGATGCGGCTCCGCTGGCAGAGGAGACTGTGTATATGAGGTACCGTGCGCTCCAGGACCATGACTGACGGACATGCCTCCATATGCGTCGTGTTGTGGTGCGTTATGTGTAGTGGGAGCCTGCGAGCCAGCATAGCTATTTTGTGCGTACTGCACAGGCTGGTGATCTTGCATAGGATCAGGCTGATATGCGTTCTGCTGTAGAATTGGCGAGGCATGATGAGCGGCACTGTCCCATACAGGTGCCTCGGCAGGATGTGAGTGTTGATAGCCTGTTTGCGCTGGCAGCATTAGCGGCGAAGAAGGAGTAGGGTGGTAGAGCGAAGTCTGAGGCTGTGGTGTATGTGATGGGGGAGGAGCCGGCGACATGTGCGCGATGTGTGGACTTGTGCTTGGTGGAGGTGGACTCATGGCTGCTGGCTGCAGTGCTGCCGGATGTCCGTTGAGTCTAGTCGGACTATAGACCGGACTCGTTGGTGGCTGGTATTGCGCGGATGCAGAGTCTTGATGATAGGCGGTGGCAGGCATAGGCGTTGTGGCGCGCGGGTCTTGCCAAGAGCCACCTGTGTGGACATAGGGAGGCCGATGGTCGGATTGTTGCAAGGATGCGGGGGGATTGTGAAGTCCAATCTCTTGGCTGTGCAATTGTTGCTCTCCATGATGCGGCGATGGCGCTACAGCATGCTGATCCCATGGGTTCTGCGTGCCATCTGGCAAATATGTGGCTACAGAATGACGATGATGGTGCATTGGCGGAGGAGGCTCATGGTACGCCTCAGTCGGCGGTCCTGGCTGTGAGTAATGGTGTTGAAGCTGCGGGGTTTGTGGAACAGGTGAAGGAGCGGGGAGACCAGGCTGTGGCATCGTTGAAGGGAATGCCATACCGGACACCGGTCGCATGGGAGAAACAGCGGGCTGATAAGGTTGCGCAGGAGTTGCGTACGGATCCGGAAGCGGAAGCGGCTTGTTCACGCTGCCAATACTCAGGGATGACAGCGGCCTGGTCAGTGAGTCGATATCATGCTGTGTCATTCCATAGGACGACATCGATGCTCGCTGAGGTCTGCCAAGATTGCTCGATGAAGCAGAGTGAGCGAGAGAGGGTGGTGCATATGGAGGAGTGTAGGCTTGGGAGTTTGAGCCGAGGAATTGTGAATGGTCCGGAAAGCCAGGTGCTCCAGTCGTCTTGCGTTGGCCAAACTCGTCGAAGCTACCCAAACTAGTAGGTGGCCGCATTATGGCATTTGACGCCTGGCTTGTAGACGAGCTGAGGTTGTAGGAACTCTGACTTGTGCGAAGTGGGTGCGACGAGCTCGTGGCTAGGTACGCGGACGTCGGACGCTGTTTAGCTTGCCCTGAAGAGGATGGTGATTGAGGAAAGCTGTCTGGTAGGGGTTGAAAATGGCCTGGGCCGCCATAGCCCGAGCCTGGCACGACAGGCTTGCTCTTCCTTTTCACCGGAGGAGGTGCCTTTTATGAAATGACAAGTCAGCATACGAGTAGGCGGAGCTTCATGCATATATAACGAACCGAAGAGTAGAAAGTCATCTCCACGAAGACTTCGCCAGCATATTTGCCCTTGTATTTGAGTTCAACCCATTCTTGAGTGCGAGGTAACGTCAGCCTTCTTATGTGTGGCGAACAGCTGACCAGCCTGCTGGGGCGAGACACTCACCATCGAACTCTCCCTTTTTCAAGGTGTCTGCGTAATCCACCTCTGTTTCGCCTATAAGATCCGGCTCTCTGGGATCGTCTGCATAACAAGCCAATTTCATGATACGTTTTGAAGCGGTCGATGCCGAGCTCTTTGGTTTGGCGCGTCCCACTGTAGCCTGACCTGGAAGCAGATCATCCACCTTGCTCGTCGTTTGAGGGCCTATGCCTCCAGTTTCAGACGCGACTACGGCTACCTTGTCACCGCTTTCCTCCCAAATCTCGAATTGTAGCTGAGCATCCCAATGAGGCGTTTGACCACCGCGCTTGACGGGGGCCGTCTTTTGCTTCTGATGGCCTATGGAGACACTGCAGTATGGATCTTGCTTGCCTATCCGCTGCTTGTTTGGCAAATTGCGCTGTAGACATGGTCGCGCCGTACCATTCAGGCGTGAAGCGGTGCACGCGGGCGTCAGGAGAGCGAGAAGAGCACAGGACGGTGAGGCAGCAAGATCAGCACAAGTCCGTGCCTTGATCAAGCGTGCGATCTACGACTCACAGCCTTGATAATGACCACTACGAGCGTTCCGAGCTGCTTGCCGGCTGGCTTGGGTTTGTTTGCAGCAGTGACCGCGCCTGCAGTCACGCCCATTGTCGACGACGACGTCGCAGCGGCAGCAGCCATTGCGCCAGCGCGGTGTGCGATCTGACTGGCCACGCTAGCCTCGTTCGTTGCGTGTCTAAGGTCGTCGGTGTCCTCTAGTCGACGAGCATGACCAGTGATGCTTGGTCGGTGTGAGAGGAAAGACAAAGCAGTGCTTCTGCTAGCGCTTGCAACGCGAGCGTTACAAATCATCACTATGTGTGCTGGAATGTCAATATGTCTACAACGATAAACACGGACAGACTGGCGCTGTCAACGCTATGCATCCAAGTACAAAGCCGGTCTAGGGACAGTATGCATCCTCTCATGCCAGGTGGCGTAGGTACCGCGCCAACACACACCGGTGCTGCCATCCGTCTGATCTACATCCCACATAAGTAGAGCGCAGGGTGATGGATTGTTGGCTGATCCTACGTTCTGAACCGCCGTGTACATGCGCGTGACCGATGCGACCCGTTGCGTTCCTCGCCCACACTGATGGCTGAGCCTATGCGGTCTTTTCTACTAGCAAGCTTACAGCTCCGGTTGGTGGGAGAGAGCTGCTCGAGATCCTGGTTTGCTCGGGCGAATGCGGGAAGAGCATGCCGTCAGGCAGTTTTGACCTCCTTGTGACCGTCTGACAGTAGTGTTGCTCTTAGATTCAGGGATGACGAACGAGCGGGTCAACCAGTATTAAGACCTGGAAGCTTGAAGTTGCTCCAACGCTTGCTTGGTCGCCTCAACGATGATGACATGCTCCACTTCATGTATGCGTGCCTCCAAGTCTTCCAAGCTGTCGCCCTCCTTGCACGGCACTTCTCTCACGAGTAGAGGTTGGCCGCGGTCAACTTCCTTGACGACTTCGTGTATCATGACTCCAGTCCGCGTGATCTTGCCCTGTTTGAAAGCGTCGTATGCACGGTCTATGGCGTGCGAGCCATCGAATTCTCCGGGCAATGCTGGGTGCAGATTCAAGATCCGCACTTTTTGCTGTATGAACGGGTTCAGGAAGTTTTCCGACAGAATGTGCATAAATCCAGCGAGGACCACCAAATCTGGTTTGTGTTCTAGGATCCGCTTTGCGAGCTCGTCGTCGTAGTCTTCGCGTGTCTTGCCTGGGTTTGCCTTGTTGAAGGCATATAGTGAAAAGACCTCGGCGGGTATGGAGGCCTTTGCAGCCCGCTCGAGGCCATATGCCGCCTTGCGATTAGACAGGACGTAGGTTATGGGAAGTCCAGCATCAATGAGGGCTTGTAAGTTGGATCCTACAGAAAAGTGAAGGCATGTGAGTACGACATGGCGCACGTAGCCGGGAAGAAGCGGCGTCGGCGTGGCTGCGCATACGCACCCGAGCCAGAGATGAGGACCGCCAAGCGGAGGCCGCTGTACGCTGTTGCAGCCATACTCGGTCGCTTGCCAGGCAGCATACCTGCGAGCCTGTGTCGCTGCATGCGGTCCTGCGCGTGATCGAAGCCCGACGCACCGCTGCGACCAGGCCAGCTCGACTTGACAGAGCAGCGACTTCTGCGCAAGTTCTGGCAGCACTCGCATCGGTCCTCCTGGCAGGTGCATCGCGCTGCCATGGCGCCTAAAGGTGCGTCAACAGCTGCATTGCCCGCCGTGGGCTTGTCCTGCGCCTGTGCAGCGGCCGCGGGGCAACTGACGCCAGAGGCGGGAGGGACCTTGCAGCTGACACTGCACGTGGATTGCCCGCCTGGACAGACATTTCGCTCAGCGCAGACCAGCGGAAGATCTTCGACAAGCTCTTTGAGACTGCCGACAAGGAGGAGCTCGGCGTCCTCACTGGCGACAAGGCTGTGCCCTTCTTCGAGGCATCGCAGCTTCCCGGTCAGGTGCGAGCAGTCCCACCCTTCAGGCGCGCTCTCGCCTCTGGCTGATTCTTTGTGGACAAATTCAGACGCTAGGAGAGATATGGGCTCTAGCCGACGATGAGAATACTGGCTTTCTGACGAAGGAAGCCTTCTACGTCGTATGTAGGCTAATCGGCCATTGCCAAAGCGGGCAAACGGTTTCCGACAACCTCGTGAAGAGAGGTAAGTTCCGTTCCATGGCTTCTACATCCGAAAGCGAATAGCATATAGACTGATCTCTAATGTCTTGACCAGCCGGACCCTTACCCTACTTCAAGGGCATGAGCGTGCCAGGCTTGCCACAGCAGCCACCATCATCTGCTCCAAGCACTCCCCAAAAAAGCGCAGGTACTGCTGCGCCACTGGGTAGCATCTCTATCTCAGCGCAAGATAAGGCAAAATACACGCGCTTGTTCTACAATTCGCAACCTAGCAATGGGTTACTGGATGGTACGTTGTTCAGCGTCCAGTTTGGCAAGTGCAAGCACTAACGGCCCGACTCCTGTCGTAGGTGAGAAAGCCAGAGATATCTTCATGAAGTCGAGGCTGTCGAACGACCAGCTCGGTCAAATATGGACTCTGGCAGACACACAGAACCGCGGTGCTCTAGATGCCACCGACTTCGTCATTGCCATGACCCTCATTCAAGGCAGCATGAATGGATCGATACCACGTCTGCCCGATACTCTACCAGTCAGTTTATACGCTCAAGCATCTAGTGGAGGACCAGGGGCTCCTTCCGCTATGCCATCAAGCCCTCTCAGAGCGCAAATGACCGGAGGAACTCCCCAATCGGCACTGTACCCGCAGCAGACCGGTGGCAGCTTGGCAAGTCGTCAAGGGTCGGCCATCAGCCCTCTTGGCCAATCTCAGCGCTCGTTTGCATCTTCACAAAGCGCAGGAGCTCCTTGGGCTATCGATGCGACGGAAAAGCTCCAGTCTGATCAGTTCTTCAACATGCTGGACACTAGTCGTCAGGGCATCATTGGAGGCGATATCGCTGTACCTTTCTTCGTCCAGAGCGGCCTGCCAGAGGAGACCCTTGCCCAAATTTGGGATCTTTCCGATATTCGCAAGGAAGGAAGTCTCTCGAAGGATGAATTTGCGGTTGCCCGACACTTGGTCATGGATGCACTCGCAGGGAAACCCGTCCCAGATCAGCTCGAGCAGAATATGATCCCGCCAAGTCTACGGGCCATCGCTCAGCAGGTGGCCAACCAACCCCAGCGTGAGTAAATAGTGGTGACGACTCGAGTAGTATTGCTGAGCGTGTTTGAATGGTTGCAGAGAGCGAAGTGCAGCGAGATCTTTTCTCTCTGATGGATGATGACGAGCCCTCACAGCTACCGCCGGCGGCCGCTGCATCTGCTGCATCTGCCTTTCAAACCCCTGGTCTGGGCGCTCGTACGGCTAGTCCGGCGCCCTTGCAGCCAGCACATACCGGCAGCTCACACCGCGCGATGAGTCCGGCTGTTCAGCCAACGCCAACAGGCGGATCGTCCCGTCAAAACTCAGTCCGCTCTCCGCCGCCAGTTCCAAGCCACCGCTCGCACGTTGCAAGTCCAGCGCCCGCCACTGTCACCTCGAATGACTTCTTCGATACCACGCCTGTTGAAGAAAAGGCCGACCCTATCCCTGACAACTCTGCAGAAATCGGCAACTTACAGAATCAAGTGCGCGAGACGCAACAAAGCGTGTCAAGCCTACGCAAAGAAAGAACTGCCTTGGGCGGAAAGGTCGCACAGACGGAAGGCGAGGTGGACGAACTCAAGAGTGCTCTAGCTCAGGCGAAAGCTGCTTTTGACACCGAGTCCACCAATATGACTAACCTCGAGACACGATATAACAAAGGCTCCCAGGAGTTGAAGAAGATCAGGCAAGAGCTCATTTCCGCCGAGAGCGATCTCAGCGCCCTAAGGGAACAGAAACAGGAGATGGAGCAAAACATTCTGAAAGACAAGGAGGAAATACGAGGTCTCAAAATCAAGCTGAGCGCCTCGAACGATGAAGTAGCCAGCCTGAAGGAGACCCTCGAGAAGTTGCGCAAGGATGCCAGACAACAGAAGGGAATGCTTGTGGTCAATAAGAAGCAGCTCGCTACAAGTGAAGGAGACAAGGAAAAGATAACGCAAGCTCTGGCAACCGAGGAGGCTCAGCTTCACTCACCTCCGACTGAAGAGGCAGTCGGTTCCGTTGGTGGAGGATATCCTGCTGCTAGCGCAGTGCCTCTGCCGGTGTCCAGTGCAGCAAGCCCGGCTCCATCAGCACACAGCGGACGATCAATGAACCCGTTCTTTGCAAACACAGCACCTGCCCGGGTAGCATCGCCACTGCAGGCGCCGGCTGTTATGGCGGCAGAGCAGAACATGCAAAATATGTCAAGCTTCGACGACGATCCCTTTGCAATGGCGAAGCAGCCATCGGGCAATGCGCCATCGGAACCGCGACAAGTACAGCCAACAGCATCCGGCTTCGATGATGACTTCTTTTCTTCGTCACCGTCTGTTGTTGGAGGCCCTACCAGCGAAGAAAAAGGCAAAGGACGCGCCATCTCCCCAGCAGGCCTTCCTGCCCAGTCCGCTGCTCCGCATAACACAGACTTTGATGCTGCTTTCGCCGATTTCGATGAGCCGTTGCCAGAGTCTCGATCTGCACAGCCGGCTGCGCCACAATTTGTTCAGCCAACTCCAGTGCACGCAGCAACACCAGTGGACGCCTCACAGCTCGGCGATGGCGGCGCGAGAGGAGTCAATGATTCGACAGCCGTTTCGAACCTGCCCGGTGCAGCAGCGGTTGGTGCTACCGTCGGCGCTCTAGCTGCAGCAGGCGCAGCCGCTCTGACAGGGTCGGCTGGGCAAAGTGAAGATCGAGAGCAAGGAGTAATATCACCTTCGTCAATGCAGCCTTACGAGTCGCGTAATATGCCAGAAGACCAGGAAGACGACGATGAAGGCGATGGAGAGCTCGCTCCTATTCGTGATGTGGAACAGCCAGACTCTGACTCGGAATCGGACTCCGACTCAGATTCGAATGATGGCGACGGCAGCCCGGCCAGGAGCGGCAATGCTACTGGTGCTGAGTCTGCCGCAGGTCCCTTCGCTTCACAAGAGGATGATGAAAGGGCCGATAATACCGCTTCGAGCGTTACGGAAGAGGAAGAGCAGGCTGAACCCGTTCACAGCAAAGCATCCGATCCCTTCCCTGGCGCTTTCCCCAGTAGCAGATCATCGAACCCACCGAGTTCTGTCGGAGAAGGCGAAGAGAATTTTGAAGACGCCCATACCGAGCAACAGGAGCGAAGTGCTTCACCCTTGCGCGAACAAACGGTACCCGTTGCGATGTCATCCACTACTGGTGTCGAGACTACGCCCGCTGCTCAGGATGTTCCCTCTGCTGCTGTACCAAGCCAGCCAGAGACCGTGCACAACGAATCTGCGGTAACATCGGCAACTTCGCTAGGCTTTGACGACGATTTCTCCAGTCCTCTGAATGCCTCTCATGACAGCCAGGGGGTTCCGCCTGCGGCCACGGCTGCATCGCAGCAAACAGCAGAGACCTCCGTTCCTGCTACTTTACAATCGGACTCGAGTGTCCCATCGACGGTCGTTCCCCTTCAAGAACCCAAGTCTGCCGACCGAGACGAGTTCGATGACTTCGAAGACTTGACACCGTGAGCTGTCTCTCCCGAACGGCTGCCGTACATATTCTGACGTTGATCTTGTGACTGCAGAGCTCAAGTCGAAGAGTCTCGAGGTGTGGGCGCCGAAACGCAAGCTCCTGCGCGAGCAGGACAAAGTCTCGACTTTGATAGCAACTTTGACGACGACTTTGGCTTCGACAACCAGACTTTCAGCCACAATAACGCTGGAGCCGCCCAGCCTGGACAACACGCACAAGGGGCAAGTGGCTTCGATGACAACTTCGATAGCGCTTTTGGCCAGCCCGCCGCCAACAATGTGCCGCCTGCTCTGCCTGCTAGAGGACCTACAGTCGGATTCGACGACGATTTTTTCGCTTCGTCGAGCAGTGCGCCCGCCGAGCCTACATCCAGCAGCGCATCTGCACAGCGGGATACTGAACCATCGCTGCACGTAGCTCAGCCTGCGCAATCTGTAGTACCGTACGATGTACCACCGCCTGGCGAGCCGCCTGTCCAAGCACAAGCAGCTCCGCTGCCGCAGCAACCTCAACAGCAGCAGCAGTCCAACCTTGGCGTATCTGCACTACCGACGCGATCAGACTCTGACGGGGACATGCCTCAGGTGAAGGAGCTAGTTGGTATGGGCTTCAATCGCAAACAGGCCATCGCTGCTTTGGAAGACAATCAATTTGATCTTGAGCGGGCTGCCAACGCCCTGCTAGCGGTGAACAACTAGACTGTATCGCTAGATGATCTGTCAAGCTTGAGGCATATTTTATTAGGCAATAAAGACTGTTACAATTGACAACGTTATGGCCAAACTTGCGCCTAGCGCGAACATCTGCCACACGGCCTGCGACTAAGTAGGCTTTACTTGCCGAACTGTCCAAAGCTGTTGCCGCCCATCCCACCTATACGAAGAGTCAGCTTGACATTTGACATGATGGTAGCCAGAATGCCCTCACTCTGATTCTTGGGCGAAAAGGACGAGCCACCTTCGTTGACCCCGTAGCCACCAGACGATGTGGCTGTTTCACGCGTGACGTCAATGGTGGTTTTCCTTGGTAAATGCAGAGCAGCCATAACCTACTGTCATTGCTCGTGTACGGGCCATCATTGGACTGAATTTCCCTGCCTGCCGTGTTGTAAGCGTCTCCGGTGTTCGTCTCGGTGTCTGTTTTGGACAAGCGGAGAAGGTGGACCTCAGTTCCAAACCTAAGCCCGCAAGCAAAGCGATGCCCAGGCAGCCCGCCGTGATGCGAGCTATCCACTAACTTTGCCCGTCTTTGCCCAGGCGACTGCTTGGTGCTGTCAGGGAACAGTCGTCAGCTTGTTTCTCGCCTTGAACGTTGTGATGGCATTGCAGGTCATGCGCCATGCCTTCGGACCAGCTCACCGCTGTTCATGCCACTCGTGCTATCTTCTCCTTGACCAGCGTTTCCTGCATTTCTCTGCTTGTCTCGCTGTGCAATGATCTTCTCGGCCCATTGTGTTTGCGATGACGGGCTGCCAGCGAGGAAGGACTCTTGCATGTCCTTCTCAAAATCCTGACCTTCGGCACTCTCGAGATACGCGCGCGCTTCGTCAACCATTCCTTGCATGTTGAGATATGACTATGATGGGAGTGAGCTGTAGAGCTTGCCTGTCCTTGGATCGTTTGATGGAGTACAGCAGAAGAAGCTACAGCAATCGCCACCGTGACGACGTGTCGATCAGCCTCTTGCTGGCAGTCTTGGTGCTCTTTGAACTGTAACGTGGCGGGACAAGCAGTAGGCACCCATTGGCCCGGTAGCGGGCGTCACCGAGAGCATGAATACTCCCCCCGGCATTCGGTAGCTCATACGATGATCGCAACGGCGTGACATTCACCAGGGCTTTTTCGAGAGGTGGTGGGTTTCATTTGGTATGTACAACATGTCTGCCCACGACCTTCCCGTCAAGAACTGCCTCGACGTCAGTTGTGTAGGTGCAAGCAGTGTATAGCAATCGTCGATATTGCACTTCTGGAAGCTTTGAAGCGTCTGTCCCCCCGGCGGGGGGGAGGGGGGCAGGTCTTCACAGGAGTCTAAATAAGTCTGAGTGATGTATGCGTTGGTAGCTGCGAAGCCAATATAAGCTTTGCAATGCTTAGCATGCATGAAAGCAAGGAGCCAGGTTCAGGCGACTCTCCATTGATGCCATGGCCAGACTGGCGAAACGTCAGCAAGACAAAGACCATCATGATTGTGTGCAGGTTCCATCGGGCAGGCGAAGATATAGAAGAAATACATTACGCCAAGGCGACAAGTAGAACAGTGTCCCGTAAGGTAGTCGACATTCGTTTTGTAGGAAAAGGTGGATAAGGGATGACTAGCTTTCTAAGTGGCAAGCCGTGGAGAGGTTCTAGGACAAGGCATGTAGAAGATGGGGCAGATAGACTTGTCTGCAAACTTCATACTATGCCTGGACGCCTTGAAGCCAGGGGCGCGGGGTCCGGTGAAGGAGAGAGGGAAGGGTGATTGAAGCCAGTATGGACAGCAAAAGACGGAGAACAGCGAAAGTCGTATGCGGTATAGCAGTCGTGTGATACATCGTAGCTAGTGTCGTACAGACTGTCCTGTTCTGAAGTCTTGCGGTACCTCCAGCAAGCTCTTCGGCCAAAATGAAGCTCAAATCGAGCTCTTTCGACTGCAAACGACCGCAGGACCTCTAGATAAGATCCGCAACGTTCATTGGCATTTCCTGAACCTCAGTCGAGTAGAAAGTCTCAATCTCTCGGAGTGTTGCAACGTCCTGGATCGATTCAGAGAAGAAAGCAGAGGTCAACGAGGCTGTGGAGGATCGCATGGTGGCGAAATGGCACAAATGAGGCAAACTTACCTCTGTGGTGACGAAGTTGATAGCGACACCCTTACGACCGAATCGTCCACCTCGTCCGATACGGTGGATGTAGTTTTCACGGTTTGCGGGAAGATCGTAGCTAAAAGTACCGGGGGTCAGCGCCTCCCACAAAGGATACTCTTGCCGCTCTCCCAAGGTTCGGACGGAACCGAAAGAAAGCGAGCAGACTATCGCAATATCAAGGCTTACTTGATGACAAGCGAGACCTGCTGAACGTCGATACCGCGGGCCAAGAGATCGGTGGTGATGAGGACTCGCGAGGAGCCGGATCGGAACTCCTTCATGATGAGCTCACGTTGAGCCTGGTCCATATCTCCGTGCATGGCAGAGACGGTAAACTCGCGGGAGGTGAGCTTGTCGGTGAGCCAGTCTACCTTCCTGCGGGTGTTGCAGAAGATAACGGCTTGGGTGATGGTGACAGTTTCGTAGAGATCAGACAGGGTGTCGAGCTTCCACTCCTCCTTCTCGACAGCGACGTAGAACTGCTTGATACCTTCGAGCGTAAGTTCCTCCTTCTTGACGAGGATGCGGATAGGGTCGCGCATGAACTTGGTGGTAACTTCGAGGACTTCCTGAGGCATGGTGGCGGACAGGAGGACGACCTGGGTCGAGGGGGGGAGGAGCTGGAAGATCTCGTAGATCTGGTCACGGAAGCCTTGCGACAACATCTCGTCGGCCTCGTCGAGGCAGAAGATCTTGATGTGGTCGGTCTTGAGCGCACGTCGGTTGATCATGTCAAAGACACGGCCAGGGGTGCCGACAACGACGTGGACACCGTCGTTGAGCTTCTGGATAGCCTCGCGGATGGCTGCGCCTCCGACTGCGGCCAGGCACTCGACGTTCATGTAGTCGCCGAGAGCGACGAGAACCTTGTGGATCTGCTGGGCAAGCTCACGCGTGGGAGCGAGGACGAGAGCCTGGACCTGGCGGAGGTTGATGTCGATCTGCTGGAGAATGGAGACGGAGCTTTGTGCGCGACAAGAATCAGCTCATGCTGCTCTCTTCGTGCCTGTGGCGAAAATTTGAACTCACAAAGTGGCAGTCTTGCCGGTACCAGACTGGGCCTGGGCGACAACGTCCTTGCCCTTGACGACGGGCATAATGGCTCGCTGCTGGATAGCAGAGGGCTTCTCGAAACTACGCGGCGAACAAACAGTCAGTACCTTGAGTTCAAAATTTTGGGCCGTGGTTCCAGTAGAGATCTCGCAAGAGCCGCTTACCCGTACTGCACAAGCAAAAGGCATGGGATGTCAGCGAGCGTTCTCGAGAAGTGGTAGTGCCGGTGCTTACAGCGTAGATGCCTCGAAGAAGCTCTGGCTTGAGGTTCATGGCATCGAAGTTGTCGATGACCTGATCATGATGCAAGGAGCCAGACGGTCAGACTGGCTTCGCGGGCAATATCAAGGCCAAATATGACACACCTCGTTCCAGTTGGATTCGATCTGGTCATCTCCAACTGCCTCAGTGGCAGCATCGGCGGTCTTTGCTGCCTCGGCAGCTGCTGGAGGAGCTGCATCACTGTGGGATGGAGAAACAAGGCATGTGTTAGGTTCCGTTGGTAGCGTAAAAGCTCATTTGAGCGTGTGATGGTCCCTGTGCTTCGCATATCGCTGTTGTCTGGCCTACGTCGTGTCCTGCAGAATCTTTTGCCCTCTTCATTCTTTTTGATCATGCGCGCCGTGACCAGTTCAGGCACCCCGACGGCCCTACAGCTCAGCACAGACTGACGAGGCGGGCTATCCGAGCTGTGCAGCCCCTTGTCCGCTCGATGCCAATGCGGTGCTTTCCTCTCTCCCTCGACTCCCGCCTCTACTGCTCTCATGCCATGCCAGTAGAAAAAGGAAGTTTTCGAATTCAGACGAGCCTGGCTTACGTTGTGGAAGCCATGATGGGTGTGTGCGGTATGCTGTGTGATGCTCGAGGAATCTATACAGAGATAGATTCACGAGCAATGCTTGTGTGCGAGCTGGTGCTGTTTGCTGAGTGACGGGTGGTCGCTTTTTGCACAAAAGGCCTTGCGCGCTGAAAAATCCATCATGCGCAGGTGATCGGGACAGCGCGTGCAAGGCCAGCTCGCAATGGCACTGGGGAGCATGCAGCAAGCAAGAACATCCACTTTAATCATCTACAATGCTCGCTGTAATCCAGTGAAGCTTTACGACATCCCAAACTGCTTCGGCCTTTGTGATGGTGGCGCAACAACTGCAGGACGTCGCGAAATGCTTGCCTACTTTACAATGACAATTCGCCGATGATGCTATTCCCCCTGTTTTGCGCTTGAGGGTGGAAATCATGGTCCCTGTCTCATGGATCCGCTGAGCTTGCACAATGTATAGCAAACGCTAGCAACGGCTTGGCATCCTATTCCTGATTGACAATTGACAGCTCAAATGTGAAGTCTGCAAGTCATGACTGGTGCGGAGGTATGGTCCTGCTGAGCCTTCTTGTCTGTAGCGGCGAAAGCACTCGTTGACTTTCGGTACTCTAGGTTCGATGTTGATCAAACCGAACTGACCGGTGCTGGAGAATTGTCTGCAACGGCAATTTGTGGAGTAGCCTGAGCTTCATCTGAGATGGTGTTCGATACACTAGGCCTTGGAAACTCCGCATTGGCTCGACGCACGTCTTCTACGAGACCTGCGCCTGCTTGCCGGACATTGACTGTCCCGAAGAGAACGTCGAGCATTTTCAAAGCTCGGACTTTGGCTTGTCGTGGTGCTGAAGGTGATAGAGCTTGCCATTCTCGAGTAGGGCTACTCCTGCTGGGAATGTCGCTGTACATCGTCCGTGGTTCAGGCTCATCCATATATCCATACACATCGTGTTGGGGCGCGATCTCCTTGGATGCATCGGGACGTGCCGATGGCGATAACCGGTCCATTGGCTTTATAGGAGAGCTTATTTGGGAGCTAATGTAGCTTGTCAAAGCTGGCGGTACTGTGCAGAACTCTGGTGCTCTCCGCTGCTCTTCGCGCAAGACAGCAGCTGTTGGCTGGGCCGAGAAATCAGGAAAGTAGGATGCCTGATGATAAAGGCCCATCAATTTTGCGATTTGAGTCCGGTTGTACGAGCGACGATGGTCCAGGGCTTGCGCTGACAAAGTCGAGAGCGAGCGTTTCCGCGGTGACGGGCCTTCCAAGATATTTGTGTCGGAGCGAAGAGAGTGCAATGGGGTTCGACAAAGGCACGGGCGGCTGACCTTGACGGCCCTGGTGTGAATCAGTGGCATTTTGGACGTCGAGGTTTGCATGTTGTGCTGCGCGCGTGGGAGAACGTGCTCCGTCAAGTTGCCTTGCACGAGTCGTCGCCCAGTCCTCTGGGTGATCGTGGCCAAAAATTGGATACAGGACATGCGATGTCATATAGCGCTGGCAAGACAGAGTTCTGTCGCAGTTGGCCGGTCTCTCCCGCTGTGCGCACTGTGACCATTAGTGTACGCTATCAGACCGTACGAAGCTTTGAGTGGCGCGTTACCCTGGAGCTGCGGCGAAGAGCGTGTTGTCCCCATGACATAGCCCTAGCTCTGGCTCTATTTCGACAGACTTTTACATCTCCACTGACATCCCGCAAAGCATAGCTATTGCATGCTTTAAGCGACCCACATCTCGTACAAGCCCCACCCGACGGGCATATCTCGCAGGCTCCGGAAACGTACAAATCTCCAACCCTTTCTTCGCATACCACCAGCACTGGTGCTGAGGACAACTTCGCAGCTCTGCAATCTTGTACGTGAAGTTGTCCATGATCGAGAACCGCTAGACTTGCCATCCGCTTCTGCTTTGAGCACATGTTGTGCAGCACTTGATGTCAAGAATGTACTTGGGAAACTTGGATGAGGCTGTGTGGAAAGGTGACCTGTAACGTGACACGCCAATTTGGGAGCTGGAGAGAACTCTTGCTGAAAGAGTTGAAATCGCGAAATCAGAAGAGAAGAACAGAGAAATAATCAAAAGTTGAGTGGAAGAAAGGGAGAAGAATATGTCAGGTGCATTTCCTTGCAATATAGCGTTCCAAGCCTACCCAATTGTAGCCATCTATCGAAACTTCAGTCTTCAGATGTGGTAGGAGAGTGTCCGAGGTTTCTAACACAACATTCACTTTGATGGAAGGTTGCTGTTCGACCATAATTTGAGAAAGCAAGTCCAGGCCAATATAGTCGCCCTCGCGAATGACTGTGACGACTGCTTTCAGTAAAGAGTAAAGACGAAGGATTACGCGAGAGGGGGACTGACCATCTGGACTTCGCCATGCCGTGCGATAGTCTCCATCGACCGCATCTACATATCCCCAGGTAAGCGCCCAATCTTTGCCGTCTCGCCATAGCTCCGCGGTCTCGCCCAGAGCGTGTTCCCATTGGCTCAGATTGCGCTTCGAGCTGGGCTGGTAAGCCAGTGCATTAGGAGGAGGTAGATTTGCCACGTTCGTCAAGAAGATCCTGTCGCCCTCCAGAGCAACCGCTCGTGAATGATGAAAGTAGGGGTGTGGTTTGTAGGCAGGGCTCTGCTGGCGATATGGGCTGATCGTCTGTGACGTTTGTGAGGTATCTACAGGCCAAGGAGTGAGAGGAGGTGGATATGGCGAGAGATTCCGCAGGACGCCAAGCGTATTCGCTAGCCTGTCAACGCCTTTTTGCTAATGAGAGGCAAAAATAATATGAGATCAGGCGCGCAGTTTATGCAAAAATTCACCTACTATATAGATCTCATTCCGGATATCGCCTGCAGTGCCATCTCCAGCAGTAAAAGCGTGTGTTTGCGGCATTGGGATCAGCTGGCCGGCCAATACGTAAGGAGGCTTGTTTTGGAAGGTCGTATATACATTATCTAGCATTGCCACCTCGTCTCCAGCAACTGGCCCAAAATTATGAGCCACTCCAGCTTCCAACGACGGTGCAGCGAGCGAGGCAGTCTTCAGGGTCTCAAGAACTTGCTGACGGGATACAAAAGATCCTGTCCCAAGCCACGCGAAGCACGTGTTCAGATCAAAGTCTGCATCTGCAATTGGCGCTTAGTGCTAATTGAAGGTATCGTAGCAACAGCCTCCTTACTGGAGAAGCACCATTCCCATCCCTCCTTCACGGGAAACTCGTCTCCTGTGAGAATGACAGATGGACCGCCTGGATTGCGCATGAAATGAGCGTGGCCGGCAGATAATGTCGGTACAAGCCAGTCGTCATCTTGAAAGTAGCACTGCCCAACTTGTTCAGCTTGAAAATTGTATAAGAGCCGCTAAGTCTACGTACGTAAGGTGACTGAGTGACACTACAAGCCATAAAGCGCCCCATGAACAGTAGGTTCCCAGGCGAATTGTGCAGACGGAGCTTGTCTCGAGGGCACTTGCTTGCCATAAATGTCTGTATGAGATAGAGCTGAGTTGCGGCTTGACAAGTACCGCTGTGAATTGGACTTACAGCATGAGTCAACAGGACATCAGGATTATTGTTCCAAACATGGATACTTTCGAATATATCCTCTGTGTGCATGCAAAGATGTGCAAGCACGACCACCAGGTTGTCCAGCCTCTTCCAGTTCAAGAGGATGGCAGCAACTTTGGGGTGCGCCCGTGGAGGTGAACTTGTCGCAATGCCGTTCCTGGCGTCTTTCACCGCCCGCGCAGAGGCAGGAGCAGGTATTCCCCGTACCGCATTGTCGACTCCTGCTTCTTTTAAACTGCGGAATGGATCGTGTGGATATATCCGGAACTTTGGATGGCCAGCGAAGACTGACTTGCGAGAGCTCGAGCCACTGAGCCTAGTAGATTCGTAGATCCCAAGGATAAGCAGCAGTAGGAGCAGAATCATAGCCGCTCGGCTGACACCAAGGGTTCGCCGTGTTCGCTCTAATGCCCGATGGACGCGACGCAATTGTCCTGGCCTACGTCGCGATGCTCTCCGTGCGTGTGTTTTGGCAGCAGAGGACTTCGTTGAGCCAGGGTCGTCTAGTAGGTCCGAAGTGTCTGAACTTTCGTGGTCTTCAGCAGGATCATGCCAAGGTGAAGACGAGTCGACTGGATCTTCGTACTCGACCAGCAATAGCTCAGGGAGGCGTCTGACACGGTCCCAGAGCTTTGAAAGGTAGGTTTGACTTTGTTGTGTGGCAGTTGGTGCAAGAGTTCGCCTTCCGAGAAATGTCCTCCGCAGTCCATCCCGCTCAATGTGTCGAAGCTGATTGCGGACTGTGTTGGCCCAGCGGGCAGAACGCGAAGCAGCCGCGCCAGGAGTAGGCGCACCAGCCACTATGCTACTAGATGGGAGCGATGCTGCAGCAATGGCGCTAAGCGCGCGGCCGTGGGTATGGCTCTCAGAAGCCCTACGATGCGGCGCCATTCCAAAATCGCGGTGTGGCACAGCACCGGCCGGTGAAGCTGCCGTCTTGGTTGAGCTCGCGGCACCAGCCAGCCATGATGGTAGTGGCAGTCCGATAGATGTCGGCGAGACGGGGTCAGGCTTGATGTTGACTGGAAGGCGTGTCATGCAGATCCAGCAAGTCGACGCGCGGAGAATGTGTCAGGCAATCAGCTCGCGGGTTCCAGAGATACAAAGACGACTGAAGCCTCTGTGATGACACATACTATGGATAGATCTAGCTCGCCGCGGCACAGCTTGGATTCCAGGTGCGTGTACACCAAGGCTGGGCTCTTTACGTGTCGAAGGCCCAGCTGATGGCCCAGCTGATGAGGCCAACGAGCTTCGCGTGCTGAAATGCTCAGGCGTAGCTGGACCAGGTGCACGACTTGGAGAGGTGCCTCGCGGCTTCGAGTGCGAGCCACCTGGCTCGTTTGCGCTCATGGGTGCGGCATAGTAGTCACTCGTACAAGTGGAGTGAAAGTGAGTTGCAGGACGGATGGAAATGCTGAGCACGTGAGCCAAACGACTACATTAAGAAAGACTGTTGCAAGATGCGTGCAAGAAATGTATGGGATGTCTCGGTTCTATTTTGACATGATACAACAGCTCCCTCCCAGCAACATGGTGTGTGCGACGAGATCTCACGCCAGCTCGTTTTGTGGCGACTCGGTCGAGTCCACATCAACTGCCAGTGCTGCGGCATCTCGCAACGCCTCGAGCGCATGATACGCTTTTCCTTCCTTCAAAGTCTTTGTTGCGAGAGCAAATGCTGCCATTTCGTCTTGTGCTTTCCCGCTGATGAGCAACAGAGCAGCAGCATTCATGCACACCCAATCTTCTATCGCTTCTGTGTCGATAGCTTGCGAAGTGCCGTAAGCATCGGAGTCGTAAGGGGCCTTGATAGGCTCCTTGTTGCGCACGCGCCGTGGTGAGAAGAGAGAAGCGATAATCTTGGCGTGCACGCTGTAGTAGGCTGCAGGAGAGGAATCGGAATCTCCGTTCGAAGGCAGCTGAATTGCTGATAATGGCCGCTCGGGCACTCCGAACACCGCAGGACTGAGTGTACGGTCTTTTAATTGGCCATTGTTGAAGTCCCACACCAGCGTCTCTCCTTCGGGGCTAATTGCATCCAGGCCATTCTTCCCGCAAACGATCCACGCTCTCTTGACTTCTATCGTTCGCATGGCTTCTGCAAGGGCTGCACCAAGACGTGCATCGTGTACACCTATGACGACGTAGTCTCGCTTTGCTGGACTGACCAGTGACGAGAGCGAGTGAAAGATCGTCTCGAAGCCAAGTTCTCGTCGCAAAGGATTTGGCGAGATGGCAGCAAAGCGCGGTGCGTAGCGCGGAGTGTAGATGTGCAGGAATGGAACATGTCGAGATGATGCGACTTTGAGAAGTGAGAAGAGCGGGAGTGTGTTTGTAGGGACGTTAAGTGCGGTAAGGATGTCGCCAGAGGAAGGTGTCGCTGGCCACGGTGATGAGGCATTGCCGGTCTGAGGGCAGAGCATCAGGATTCGAGATCACAATTAGAATGCAAGATAAAGTAGCTCACTTTGACAACTCGACACCCTGCACCGGCAGCGACTATGGCAGCAGGCAGTGCCACATTCAGCACCTACAGAGGGCTCGCTCAGCTTGACATCTTTTCAGGCAGGGAAGGAGGCCACTCACGGACAACCGACTCTCGCCAGTTAACGTCCAGTCGCAGATCACGCCCTCTCCGCCAACGGGCAGACTGTCGCCCAGGCCTTTCAGCACCTGAGCGATGACCTGCACCATTTCAGGTTTCCGCCAGATGTCTGTGACTCGCAGTGCCGCCAGAAACGAGCCGAGCTGAGCATGGGTGCAGCTGCCCTGCACAACATGCTGTAGAGCAAGCTGACAGTCTTCGGCGTTGAACTGGCCAGGTTTCTGGAGCAGCTTGCCCAGCAGCGGCTTGAAGGTGTTCGAGTCCATGACCGCGAGATCAGCTCCATGCGCCGTCTTGCCCGTCCTCAATGTCGCGCGCGGACCATGCGGCCCAGTGGCAGGGGACATAGTCGCTTGACGAGCGCGGCCGTGGTGCTGCTCGTCTGCTGTTACTCGTCGCTTCGAAGGAACCCTCGCATTGTCAAAGTCATGTGCCTCTACAACCACCGAAGCGTGATCGAGACCTGTCCAACTACTTCGACAAATGGACTGCTTTTCGCGATATCAATACGTCTCGCTCAACTTCAAAGACGCGGTCAGCTCCCTCTAGCCGCCCCTCAAGCCGCACGATGGCCAGGTCGAAGCGGCAGGACCTGACGCCCGAGTCATTCGAGCCACTGCTCACCAAGCTGGCAGAGACACCCGAGCTGTACACGCCCGCAGAGCTGTCTGCCTCGCTGGACCACCTCTTCAACCCCGACTCATGTACAGAGTACCAGATTGGCGCCTTTCTGGCGCTCTTGCGCGCTTCAGGGCTCGAAGGGCACCCCGAGATGATTTCCATGGCAGCGCAGAGCATGCGTGAACGAGCTGTCAGAGTCGAGCTCGAGCAGACGGGCTGGGCAGATCTCGTAGGCACAGGAGGTGATGGCAAAGACACATTCAACGTATCTACAACCGCTGCTCTCGTAGCAGCTGGTGCTGGAGTCAAGATATGCAAGGTGAGCGATATGTAGAAGCCTCTGGTACCGGGCAACTGTCTTGCAGAGCCTTGTAGGACTATCTGCAAAAGCAGCTCTCGGTGGAACAGAGGCACCAGCGCCAGCAGCAGATCTGGCGTTACTCAAACACAACTAACGAGCTGGCCTTGCGTTCTCATCAGCACGGCGCAAGAGCTTCATCATCTGCTTCTGGCTCTGCAGACGTACTCATGGCTCTAGGGATACCGATTACGTCGCTCCCGCTGTCACGGATACCTGGAGTCGCATCATCACTCGAACACCCTTTCCTCTTTCTGTTTGCACCACTCTGCCATCCGGCGATGGGTCTCGTCGCTCCTATACGCCGGCAATTGGGCCACCCGACCATCTTCAACATTCTGGGCCCGCTACTCAATCCTGCCAGACCAGACTACATGATTGTCGGCGTGCACTCGCACTATCTTGGTCGACCATTCGCTGAGGCGTTGAGAAGTCTAAACATCAAGCGAGCCTGGGTGGTCAACGGTGATGAAGGCCTAGACGAGATCAGTCCTGAGGGCACAACGCATGTGAGCCAGCTATTTTAGCACCTCGCAGGACGTTGAAATGGGCGCACTGACCGTCTACGCTACCTCCTTCACTCAGATATGGATACTAGAGGACGGACAGATCGCAGAGCGAGTGGTTTCGCCAGAAACATTTGGTCTGCCATCACATCGCTTGTCGACCGTTGCAGGCGGGAAACCCGAAGAGAACGCACAGCACATACTCGACTTGCTGAACGGCAAGCTGGACCCAAGCACAGATCCAATAGAGAATTTTGTGGTCTTGAATGTCGCTGCATTGCTGGTTGTTGCTGGCGTAGCTTCAGACGAAAAAGATGGCGTCCGCCGAGCCCGAGAGAGCATAGCCAGTGGAAACGCTATGAAGGCACTCGTGGGGTACCGGGACGCTGCGCAAAAAGCATTGAAGGAGGAGCAAGAGGGCGATGAGCTCAACGACCGGTAATTGTGCCCCCAAGGCAGGCTATTTGTCGTCCAAAAATGCGGAACCAGGGTTTCCCCCAGCAGTAGTCGTTATCAGTCAGCATCAGCGCAAAACTCCTGTAAAAGTCTAAAATCATTAGCTAAGAGTAATGGCCAGTATAGAGCAGGTGATGCCACTACATACTTGCATCGCTCGAGATTGCCGTTCCCTCTCCTTTGAGTCAGAGAGTACGGTGGCGAATTACCATCAAGTGGCGTTGCCTCCAGCTGGCCTGCTGCATTGTCGGACGCCCTGCAGAGCAGCAGACGAGATCTCGCATACACTGAGGACTGTCCGCGATAGAGGGGAGAATAGCGCCCATCCAGATCAGACCTTCCGTCGAAGAGATCATAATCAGATTATCTCCTGCCCGAAGCGCGGGCGAATCTTTGCTTTTTGACAACTGGCACCCATCCTCGAAAGCAGGAAAATAGCATCAAACTATACATCAACGCACAATGCAGGCCGTACGAAGCACCACCACGCTCCTCCGAGCTTCTTCGTCTGGCATCGCAAGGCAGCAGCTTGCAGCGCGAGCAGCCACGATCGTCCAGAGCAGGGCGTACCACGACAATGTCATTGGTGGGTGGTGGCATGTTCAAGGGCATGCAGGCAGTGAGCATGCGTAGCTGACACGTCGACTCTGCTCGCAGACCACTTCCAGAATCCTCGCAATGTTAGTCCACGAGATGCGAAGTTCGGGCCACCCGACCCGCCAAACTTCTCTGTCAAGCGACTTGCCGAATGCTGACGACATGCAATCTTTACATCCCTTTCCCTGCTATTTGTAGGTCGGAAGCTTCAACAAGAAGGACTTTGATATTGGCACTGGTCTGGTTGGCGCTCCTGCTTGCGGCGATGTCATGAAGGTGAGCCTGATCCTGATTGTGTGGGACAGACAGCCACGCGAGCTCGTCTGGCGACGGTCTAATTATGCTAACTGGCCGTCCCCATCTTCTCATACAATCAGCTCCAAATCAAAGTCGACGATGCGGGCGTCATCTCTGACGTGCGCTTCAAGACATTCGGATGCGGCTCTGCGATCGCCTCATCCTCGTACATGACCGAGCGAGTCAAAGGCATGACCTTGCAAGAGGCGGGCAAGATCAAGAACACGGAAATCGCAAAGGAGCTGTCGCTGCCCCCTGTGAAGCTGCACTGCTCCATGTTGGCAGAAGACGCCATCAAGGCAGCTATCAGGGATTACGAGTCAAAGATTAAGGGCAAGAAGAGCGCTTCTGGATTCATCGATGTCAGCCAGTCGGTGGGTCTTGCTTCGAGCAATCACAGTGATCATTCATTTCAGTCTTTACTAATATATCTTCCTTTATCTACAGGTGACGACAGGTCAGACTACCGCCGAAGCGAAGCCTGGTCAGGCTTGAAAACCTAGCCTTGTCAGATTTGCATTTCGATAGCCATTTCTTCAAGCGATGTGTAACATAGTATTGGCCTCTGAGATCTGCAATGTGCGTACTGTATGTTGTTCTTCGCGACACCAATGTCCTTTGCAGCTTCATCAATCCAGGTCGAAGAGCTGGCGTTCCATTTCGATGCTCAGGTGCAAACGCTTGTTGACCCATCTGAGGAATGCCTCGCAGTCTGAACAAGGCGCTCTTGAGACGAAGATCGTAGCCGTGTGCAACGATGGCGCAGGAGGAGGAACCGATAGCAACTGTTTAGTGTGGTGTTGCCGAAGGTTGCTGTCGTCGTAGCCTGGGCGGTAGGCAACTACTCGTTCAGCTGTCGGCCAATTATTCTGCTGATGCGCTTTGTTGCGGTATATAATTTCAGCGTCGAAGTCGTGCTCTTTGAGCAGCCTGTGCTTGGCAACGAAATAGGCAACGAGCTGTTTCTCGGCATGTGAAGCGTACCAGTCGGGATCTCTGTCGTCCGTGTCGGGAAATTTATAATCAACCCGCTTTGCTAGGATTCTAACTTCTTTCGACCACTCCTCGCTGTCGATGACGAGGGTGCTGGATTTCGTCGTGTAGCCGCTGACTGACAAAACGTTGGGATAACCAGGTCCTCTCGACAAGCTCGCCACGGTCTTAGCAGCGTGCGATATGGCTAGCCCGTCTGTAAACGCGGTTGCAGGTACTACCTGATTGAAGCCTTTAACGCGAACAAGGAAAGTCTTGGTTTTTGCCAGAGGTGACTCGTTCTTCATTGCAGTACTGTCCTCATTTTTACGCAGCCTTCGCAAGACGTCCACAATCTCGGTACGCTGTCTTTCATCAGCGAATGGCTGTTTGACCGGGTCTTCATGGTGTTGGTAGTATCGTTGTTCAGAAGAAAAACGGCCAAGCTTGGCGTAGTCCTCGGCCTTTTGCTGCTGCCCATCTTCCAAGTCAACCAATGCGCCGTGCTTCAAAAGCTGCTGCACGTTATCAGATCGGCTCCACAAAGCGGCTTGCATCAAAGCAGTTTGTCCGAGTCGATTGGTCGCGTTGACATCGGCTCCACCATCCAGCAGATACGCGATAATGTCACTTTGCATGCATTTCGCCGCGAAAAGTAACGCAGGACTGCTATCCGGCCGATACCGAGCTGTGTTAAATTTCATCATGAGATCCTTTGTCGCGAGCACCTGCTTCAAAGCATCGAGATCTCCTTTGACGCAATGGGCGACCGCCGTGGCCAACACGCTCGCAACTCCGTCTGTATGAGCTACACCGTCGGCAACGATGGTATAGGGTCCATGAACTAGGTCATCCTCGAGGTGTTCTGGCATTTGCGGCGTTCGAACCCTGTCCGAAGGGTCCAGATTACAAGCCTCGTAGCATCTTTCGGTCTTGTTAATCTCGAAGATGAAAGGAAATTCGATATTATAATTCTTTCGGAATCGAATGAGAGCCGGGCTGCATTTGCATTCTTCTATCGGACTGTTGTAGCCTTTGAAATGATGAGAATGCACGTGGTCACAATGCGGGCATTTGACAAAGACCCTGGCAGCGTTCCACCACACAGCCTGTGCGGTCGACATGGGGTGCTAAAATAGAAAGCGATCCGTAAGCCAGGGTACAACTGCCACTCCTGATGTCTCTTGTATACGCACTGCAATGTGCGAAGAGGCCGTTCTGAGGGGCGCTGAGTGCTTCGCAGGGACCAAATTCATCTGCGCGTGAGATGAGTAGTGGAGTGGATCAGAGATGCAACACCTGTTCTGTTGCAGAGGGTCCAACGAGCCACCTGATCAGCGTACGGCAAAATGACCAGCCGTCGGACAAATTGGCCAGAAGGGCGTCAGACGAGCGGGGCAGAAGGTTGCGGACACGATAGAGCTGCTTTACTCTATAGGACATGGACCGATGGATATAGCCCCGGAGTTCTCATATATACTGAAGTTGCTGCTTATTATAGCGGCCAAATCTTCTCAACTCGGCTTGAGGCCGCCGGTCGAAAAGTTGACAACGCCTGGATATACCGACGAGCGCTCGCACTTGGTCGACGAAGTGCTGCACCTGCTGCTACGCACAGGCTCAGAAGGACCAGACTTCCCGCTTGATGCGCAGCGGCGAGCGGTATCGGGACCAGATAGACCAGAGTTGATATACCCAAAGCGACTTGCAGGATGGCCATGTGCATCGTGCCCTTGATGGCTCTTAGGGCATTTTGAGGAATGTGCATAGCCACGCTCGGTCGACGAACATACAAGAATAGCGAAAGGATGGCGGTGAATGTCGTCGTAGCAAGAGCTCGATGGTCGAACTGAACCGTAGTAGGATTTTCGAGCGAGTTGCGAAGGTACAGGTCAGACTGATCTGGCGAGCGCGAGTATTTGGGGGAGTACAGTTCCGCTGCCGGAGGTATGATGCGGTCGCCCATGTAAGGGAAGGTATTGTATAGCAAACCTGCGTCCAGCCCTGCTACGAACGCGCCTGTACGAAGTCGTATATTAGCATAGAGTGTGTCAAGTCTCGTTGTAAACACTAAACACCAACCTGAGATAGCTGTCACGAAGACGAGGCCAGTCAGACCTGTCACGAGGATGCGAACACGATTTGCTTGCGGCGTTCGCAGCAAGCGCAAACTTTCTTGAGCGGTGCCTGCTTTCCCACCAACCGCCTTGCCCAGCTTGGCCAGGTTCCAATCGCGTCTTACACCAAGTGCATGCCGCAGAGCAAGAGCGTAGACGAGGAAAGCCATGCCGAGATGTGCTGCAAGACGATATTGCGAAACTCTGGGCACGCCGTCTCTTGCTTGAATGGCTTCATGAGTCAGGCCGGACTTGACCATATACCATCCAAGAGCACCTTGTCCGCCGATGAGCGTTGCAATAGCAAACAACATGCCTGCAGATTTCTTTGTGACTTTCTTCTTGTACAGAAAGTAGGGAATCGGCGCGAGGAAGGCGATTCCGATGATGCGGCCGAGGAAACGATGCCCCCACTCCCACGCATAGATGCTCTTGAACTCTTCTAGCGTCATTCCCTTGTTCATGAGCGTGCCTTCGGGTGTGACCATGTATTTGTTGTACTCTGACTCCCAGTGCTCTTGCGAAAGCGGTGGCAAGGTGCCAGTGACCAAATTCCACTCGGTGATGCTCAGACCAGACTCTGTGAGTCGCGTGAGACCACCAACGACGACGATGCTAAAGACTAGTCCAGCAATGACAAAGAGATGCGTCGATACTCCTGGCGTTGTGAGACGGGGAAGATCGGAAGGGTCATGCTGGCCTGCTTGCCCGGTGGCAACTGCTGGCTCTACGGCCTGATGTTGACGTGCATTATGGTGTAGCGAGCGAAGTGCGCCTCTTGTAAGGCCTATCGATGACCGTGATGTTTGTAGATGTTTCTCGAGAGCCTCCCTGTGCAGCAGCCGCGAGATCTGACGCGTTCCTAGAGGTTTTGCACTTTCGCAGAGCAGCTGCGATGATATTGATCTGGACCAGCTGGCCTGAAAGCAGCATCTTGGTGCCGCTTGGAGCGGGCTATATCCCAGCAGGCGTGCAGCGTGGACAGTGAACAGCCTTGAAGAAGCCATCGGAGTCAGACAGCTTGTGCGGGAGCAAAGTCAAGCAAGGAAACATTTTGGAAGACGAAAGCCAATGACCCAGCTTTCATTTGCGATAATCGGACTGCGACTCCGATATCGCTGTTTAGCTGGCAAAGTCACGAAATGTTCCAACGACAGGTCTTCTGCACCTTGAGGGCAGTGCAAGTAGCTTCCAAAGCTCGCGCACGTCCGCTGTCAACCACCGGCCGCATCGCAACTCTGTCGCCACGCAGCTGGCCTCGACAACCAGTACGATGGGCATCTTCAGAGCGAGGGGACTCGCAGGTACCGCCGACACAGCAGCCGCCTACGTCGCCTGACCGTCAGCAAGATGCGCTCTCGTGCGTTGGGCTCCTCGGCTCTCGATCCTGGTCTCAGGACGCTGCTGACCCTTACGTTGATTGATGCGGTCATACTTCTAGAGACCCACAGGCTTCGGACGCTACGTCGGGCGCAAGTCGAGACGCTGCGACAGTGTCTCAGAAAGACGACGAGGCTTCACAGGAACGCTTTGGAACCGAAGAACACACACTGATGAGCGAGCAGGAGAAGGAAATTCTGGCCAAGCTGCTCAAGGAGTTCCCAGGAGGCGAAGTTGCCGTACAAGACGTCTCAGGTGAGTGACACCACAACCTCTCCCTAATCTTTTGCACCCTGTAAAACGCTGACTCGTGTCGCTTTTCCCAGGCGGATGTGGAACATTCTTTGCCATCTCTGTGGAGAGCAACCGCTTCAAAGACATGTCCCGCATAAAGCAACATCAGCTGGTGAACAAGGTTCTCAGCGAAGAAGTCAAGACTTGGCACGGCATGCAGGTGAGTACCTTTGCTTGAAGTCAGTTGCCATCCGTTCTAAGAATGCTTTAGCTCAAAACACAGGCTCTGTCATAGAGGGAGACAATTCGTAGTCCTTGAGGGGTGATAGCTTGATCTCAATGTTGACGCATATCACGAAACGAATGCCAGAACAGGTGGCCACATAAAAAGATAGAGTGGTACATTGATACGCAAGGCTGCCAAGGACAGTCGCAATTGGATTATCGCCAGCTTGTCATTGCATCTTTGCCGCGCCTGCTGGCTCTTCGCGTGCTAGTGTCGTGCACACCTGGACCCTAGATGACTAATTGTGTAACTCACCGAGCAGCTTCGTCCGTCTTTGTGTAGCGAGACTAGTATATTGTATGGTTGTGCGCGGCTCCGCCGTTTCTACACGTGATGTGCGTTTCGCGTGTGCTTTTCCTTCTGTCAACTGCACTATATACGACTTTGCGGCTGATTAAATCGCAGCCAGCACCACTCATTGAGCCCTCGGGACTGGTCGCCATCGAAACATTCGTATTCGCCTATTCTGTCCTGAGGATGCTGTCTAGCATCGGTCTTTGGAAACTTGGAGCTGGACTCAGTGCGCACCTCTCCTCTTCTTCACAGCGCTAGCAAGCAGGCGAGCGCAAGATTTGCGATGTCATGATCGCATCAGGGTCTCGAGCTCATCGCCAGCTCCAGGCAAAGCTGTCAACATCGATGGTGCTGATACGAATGCTTTGATTTTGCCACTTTCTAGCATCGAGCGGCATTATAGCCGGAGCATTCGGTAGTCATGCCCTCGCTCCACGACTCGGCGAAAAGGGTTCGCATACATGGTCTATGGCAGCGTACGTGCGAAACTTCCCCCTCCGACAGCTTTGCAGTGGGTCTATGACGGCTCAGTCCGCTGTTGCAGTACATGCCCACTGCCATGGCGATAACATTTGCCGCGATATCATAGCAGACTGGACCAATTCATGAAATTCCGTATGCTAATACGTTCACCTTCTGTCACTCCTCTATGGACATTGCATGTTCCCCCTTCCTCCTGTGCTGGGTTCCCCACATCTCCAAAGCCAATATCTGATAGCGAATGGCGTAGCTCTCTTGGCTATTTCGCAGCATCCTCGTTTCGGAAATCCTGCTTCTCCAACTGGCGCAACGTCCGGTCTGCCTGCAGTACGAGGACTTGGGAGGTACGCAGGGGTAATGATTGGAACCGGCGCCGTGATGTTCAGTGGTTCGATCTTCCTCCTTCTTCTAAACCGGCAAAAGTACGTTCATGAAGCTTTGCGTGCACTCGAAATGTAAAAGCTGACATACGATGCATAATCTTTGCGATGCCGATTCATCCAGATTCAAATTCCTTGGTCCAGTCACCCGTAAGCTGGCTGGGCTGTACTTCCCGGTGCCCTTACGGACTGACGAAACATTCTGTTGCGTATGCATTTCCGTCCATCAGCACTAGGAGGTTTAGTGAGTCGTAGCATTTGACCGTTGGAAAGGCGGTTTGGGGGCAGGATTAACGATGTCTTTCGCCAGTCAATGATTACCGGATACATCGCCCTGCTGCTATAGTTTCTCGCTTGTGGACACCGTGCAGTCAAAGAAGTAGCAATGTCTCGAAGTCTGCCACTGCGTGGTACGTTGCTAGAACCAAAATAGCTGGACCTCCTTCCATCTGCCGGTGGCGTCCACCCATAAAGCGAGCAGCGTCCTTTGCCTGTGAACTTTCATTGAGGCTGGTGAGGGATGTGGTATCGATACAAAATGTAGCAAGCTAGCTGGACTGGCTCAGTCGCTTCCGCAATGGCATCGAAATCGTCGTTTGTCATTTGCCACTTGCTGCGTCTGTGTTCTTGGCGTCACAGCGGTGGCCGCCACCGGTCTTCCTCCTTCCACATTGTCGAAATACCTTGCTGTCCCTACGACCCACGCACGTGTAGCGCGTTACAGTCACTGACGGTATGGATTTCTTGTAAGCAGCCTATTGGTGTAGGGTATCCGTCACATGTCCGGTTGTTGCTGAGATCACGTTTTGTTCGGATGCGACAGGTGCTTGCCAATTCGTAAGTACAGCTCGCCAGCAGCAGAACCTAGTACAACGACATAACATAAATGGTATTCTCTCCTCTCTTTTGGCAGTATGCGGGTGTAGCACGCGGATGAGCAGTGAAGGCAACGATCCAAGGTGAGCACCAATGTCGCACGCTGCGGACTTCTAAGACTCTAGAAGAATGCCAGGACCCGGGACGGCGAATAGGGCAGCACAGCCATTCCTTCGTCTTCCTTGTGAGACCGTGCCTTTAGCGCACACCCGCAAAGCCCATCACAAGGCGCAGCATCGACCTCGCCACCACTGCCTGCAAGACAAAAGTACGGACTATACTGACAAATCTCTCCCTGCATTCTCGCATCGCCTGGAAAACCCTCACCGAACAGAATATGTCCTCGTTGTCACAATCTAGCTGTACAGCCAGCGAAGAAACGCTCTTGGTTCGAACTCTTTTGTGTGCCCGTGGTGCCCTACTCCAGTGATCACGTCTGGCATTGCCAGATCTGCAACTGGGAAGTGGTTCGCAACTCTGGTTTCGAGCCTATGTCGCCTCATCAGCAGGTGTGTTTCGATCTAGAGAATGGTACTATCTTCCAATGTACCGCGTCATTGACGACCTCGTCTGCTCCCTACAGCCACACCAACAGCAACAATGGCAGCAACCGCAACAGCAGCCATACATGCAGCCTGGCTATGGTCCTCCTCCAAATGTGCCCCAGAACTATCATGGACCGAAAGTTTGAGGATAATTGACAGCCGAGTTTCCAATTTACTGTATGACCTTTGCCACCGCTGCACACGAACGCTTCCGAAGGAAAGAATCTCATCAGTTTTACTACGTCCGTGTTACTTGGGAAGTCAATGTATCGTCTGCGTCCTGTGACTGATCCCGATGATGCCTGCTGCAAGTACCCTTGTTTGTTTACGATTTGTTCGAACATGTGCGCTGTCTATTGCAGCATCGATTGCCGCCCAGCACTTTTCGTTTCATGACTACCGCTGCCAGGCTCACATTGAGGAAGAAGAGATTGAAATGGCCAGTGGAGCCACAGTGGATGTGCTTAGATCCGCTGCTCTCTCGCTCTGCCGTCCTGTCCTTCAAGCACGCTCATTGCACCGTCATGTTGGCCGCTATCGTCACACAGTGGCAAGAAGATCATCACCAAGCCTGCGCTTCAACAGCAGCAGAACTGCAGCGCTAGGCAATGCTGGCACTGCTGGCGAGCATGGCACATCAACGGCCGCCGGACCAGCGACAGGCCGTCCCGAATCCAAGAAATCGAATCGTTGGCGCAATTTGGCAATCGTGGCAGCTATTACTGGTGCTGGCTATGTTGCAGATCGCGAGTTTAATGCGCAAGCTATAGAGCGGACATTACGATGCGCATTCTACGGGTATGCTTTCGATTTCACTTATAAGGCATGTCTGTTGCTGCTTCTGACTTGACAAATTGCCCTTCTGAATAGCGGCCTCATACTTGCGGACTTCAAGCTGAACTTCTCGGAGAAGTCTACGCCAGAAGATATTGAGGCTTTGCATGGCAGAGTTGCCAGTCGTCTGCACTACATATGTACAGAGAACGGAGGTGAATCTGGCAGACATTGTCGGCTCGTTGTACAGATACTGACGATATGTCTGAATCAGGTCTCTTCATCAAGCTTGGACAATCCATTGGGATACAGGCTGCCGTCTTGCCCAAGGTGTACCGAGATGCTTTTGCGACCATCTTTGATGCTGCACCACGCGTCCCGTACCCAGAGGTGGAAAAGGTCTTCAAAGCCGAGTTTGGAGGGAAACTGCCACTCGACATTTTCGAAAGCTTTGACGAAGTGCCGATAGCTAGCGCAAGCATAGCACAAGTTCACAAAGCCAAATTGCGTCTACCAGCTGGTTTAGACGGTGAACCCGGCGAACTCAGAGACGTGGCTGTCAAAGTACAAAAGCCGGCCATTGCGAAACAGCTGGACCTCGACCTTTGGTCATATCAGTGAGTCTGCGAAGAAGCAGAAGGTCTCATACGAGTATTTCACTAAAGAGGTGCTCCGCAGTGCCCTTCTCTGGCTATACGAGAAAGCCTTTGACATACCTTGCTATTTCGTGGCACCGTACGTCGCCAAGCAGATTCGACAGGAGGCCAATTTTGTCCACGAAGCAGAAAACTCTGAACGAACCGCTGAATACCTGGCTAATGAACCTTCGTTGAGAAACAAGGTCTATGTTCCGTAAGGCCAAACACTATATGGCTTCCACTATCTTTGGCTGATTACAGGCATATATCAGTCGCATACACTGGTCAGCAACTACTTCTCGCATCATGACCGCCGAGTATGTCCTCAACTCGTTACCCTGATCGTGACTTCAATACTGATGTAAGCATGGTTCAGTTTCGTACAAGGTGCCATCAAGCTCAATGACCGCGATGGTATTGAGAAGATGGGCTTCAGTGTCAAGGAGGTGATGGACGCGGCTACCAATGCATTCTCCGCCAGTAGGTCTCCCCGTCCGATCTAGGCTGGTTCACGTAATTGCTGACCCGGTTTCTGCGCAGTGATCTTTGCCTGGGGTCATGTGCACTGCGATCCGCATCCTGGCAATGTAAGTGTGGTCGCACGTGCACCAGCCCTGTTGCTGACGCTCTCCTTGTTCAGGTCCTGATACGCCCCCATCCGAGCAACAAAAGCAAACCTCAGGTCGTGATCATAGATCATGGCCTCTACATCGACCTTACGCCTTCTTTCCGCCGGTCCTACAGCGAGCTCTGGCGAGCTTTGTTCGTGGCAGACTTGGACACTATAGATCGCATCGGACGCTCGTGGGGCATCGCAAACACCAATTTGTTCGCCTCGGCCACACTGCTCAAACCGACTACAATCAGAAAGGAGGAGCGAAAACAAAATTCCGACGATTCTGGAGAGAGCGGCAAGAAGGCCACTCACTCGGCGCAGCACGAGCTTAAGGAGAGGATCAGAGGAATGCTCGAAAATGAAAAGCTTATTCCCCGCGAGCTCATCTTCTTGGCCCGAAGCATGCGGATGGTTCAAGCGGTGAACCAAGGGCTGGGCAGTCCCACGAACCGCATCAACATCTTAGCCTGTGAGGAATTTACCATTTGTGTGCTTTGACTGTAGCTAAACGCTATCATCCGGCAGACTGGGCGGCCGAAGGCTTGAAACGCACATACCCTACGGACAAAGTCATCGATCAGTGTACCCGCGATACGCTGAGACTAAACAAGTCCAATGGTCTGTGGACGTGGCTTGAAGAGAAGCGGAAGCTATGGACATTCCAAGTTGTTTTGCTTGTCATCGACTTTGGCTTCATCTTGACCAAAGTACGGCAGTATTGGCTGAAGTTCGTCACCGGGCGCGATGAAGGATTCGAGGATCTCTTGCAACAACAAGTCAGTCAAATGGCTCGAGAGGAATTTGGCATGGAAATGTGAGTGATACAGGGTGCCACAAGCGTAGTCTCTGCTGATGGAGCTTTCGCAGAGACGATACCGCATTCGAGGGGTAGTTTGACGCCATCTAGAGCGCATCATCGCAGTGTACGGCTTAGTAGGACATCACGACCAGAGCTGAGAGTGACGTGCAACAGTGGTGATAGAGTCAATGCACATCGCATTGTATGATCTGCCAGACCTCGCCTAGGTAACAATCATCTACGTATCGGCCTTCTGCGTACCGTGAACAACGACAAGCCCTCGCGATCATATTGCGGCTTGTGGGGGTCATCTCGGACCTGCACAGAGGCAGAAGTGAGCTGTTGTTACCCGCTCGCTAAGACGCAAATTCATCGACAAATGCATGCACTTACATGCTCGTAGGTAAAGTGACGCTTCAGCATCAGGAAGAACCGTTTGTCTGCCTTGCGCCGCCGCTTGTAGCAGAGGAGAATCTCGGTTTTCTCATTCGTCAATAACAACATGGTCTCAATGAGCCACGGGAAGGTGATTTCAAGCTAGCGGATACGTCAGTCAAGGCTCGCAGCAGAAAGGTCAAACGCGGCTCACATAGATGCAATCTGCGAGAAGTAACAAATCGGGCGTGTGAGGTACACCATCTGGTAGAGGTCTACCCCTACAATGCTTGTCAGCAAACGTGAAGTACAGCGACCGTCATAAATCTGAGGAGTCGCTCACCATGCCAGCTCTTCGACCGACACCACGTCCTGTAGATCGTTCAGAGCCACATTGTGTCGCGCTAAGGGCAGCAATTCTTCCAAATCCGTGGACCAAACTTGAAGGCCTGGTATGCGCAAGCTGCCCAGCGCACATGCGACTATGCCCGTGCCAGCCCCAAGCTCGAGGGCGACCTTATTTTGCCACTTTTGGGGATCCCGCGCGGTGACTGTTTGCAGATATCTAGACAGAACGACTAGGACGCCCGGCCATGTGTGAGCGACGAAAGATGGCGTAAGCGGTCAACAACAGTCGAAGCTCACCAGCGCTTTGCCATATGTGCTGTTGAATAACGAGGAATGGTCAGTGTCGAAACACGCGTCGTCGCATTGCGTTCGACCTGCGGCCTGCAAGGGCTTACCCCGCCGCACCCTGATGAATCGAGGAATTAGCATGATCAATGGCACGGCTATGGTGCCCATCTTGACATACCTGGACCTCCGTCCGTGATGATTTGCAGCTCGCGTGGCAAGAAATGGAAGTCCTCGAGCTTTGCGTATCGCGCTACGCTTTGATCCGGGTTGCCAGCGTCGAAGGGGTCAGTAACGTCGAGCATCTTGCTTGCGAAGTCGCCGCTCGAGTCGCTGCGAACGCTCCTGCGGTCATTGTTGTCGCCGTCTCCGTTGTCGCGGGTGTCTGCGTCGATCATGTGTCTAGAGTTGGGCCACGATAAAGCGGTGCTGCAGCTTGGCTCAGCTCTCACCATCGAATCCGAGCAATCTCTTGACTGGCGCACGCCATGGCCAAGGGCAATACATTGACGTCGCTGCCCGTAGAGATCATAGAGCGCATCGTCGGTACGTCTTGACCGACTATCATGTGTACTGGTGGTGGCTGACTGGCTTTCACAAATGTGTCTCATACAGCCAAATGCCACGAGAATGATCTCCAAGCGCTCGAGGGTACATACAAGCCCCAAATATCACGAGCACGAGATCCTGCACAGGCAAAAGACGGCCAGCAGCCAGCGGAAGAGCCGGGATGGGAGACCGAGGAGGAGGGAGAGGACATTGTTGACGACATGTACTCTGGACACCCGTCGCAGGCACCCGTCATGGAAGACGACGAGGTTAACGGCGATGGGGACGATCCCTGCTCTTCTTGCGGTATCAGACACCCTACACCTATCCCGCTGCCCTCGCTGCACTCGCTCGCATTGACGAGCAAGTTCTTCCGCGAATTGGCTTTGCCCTATATCTACGAGTCCGTCGACTTTGAAGCGCTGCCAAACTCGACAATACGACGATATATCGACGTCGTAGTACCAAAATACGGTCATCTCGTCAAGGATGTAAGTCTGTGGCATCGGCGGTGCCCGGTGTCTAGCCTCCGGTGCGAAAACCTCGCTGATATTCAGTTATACCGCCAGCTATGGCTACGCATATCAAATGAAGAGAACGCCGAGTTTATGGATATGGACGAAGACGATGCCGGATGTGAAGATCGCTTCGGACAAGAAGCCCGCTACGTTCTCGCTTTGGAGCTGCTCAAAAAGCTCACGCATTTAACTGGCATAGACATTGATGCCACCGAATCAATAGCTCAGATGTCGCTCGAGGTCTTTGAAGAGATTTCCAAGCGGCATGACCAGCTGGGCGCGCTGCATCTGACGGCAGACGTAACCTCGATGCGACTGTCAACAACGATTGTAGCACCTCTCCTGCTCGCTCTCCCGAAGTTGGTGCGACTGGAGCTTTCTGGTCTGGATCGCCAATCTAGCATTGGCGAGAATCTCAGAGACGTCATAGCCAAGCTTGCGAATCTCAGAATGCTGGACCTTGCGGATTGCCATTGCGTGGTGGACGACTGGGCCGAAGCGGACTGGCAATGTCGGTTAACAGCGCTGGAGCTTGACGAGTAGGTGCCTACAAAGTTCCGTGTAGTGGGCTTGCAATGACTTAAATCTTTCCGCAGCTGCCAAAACATATCCACCGAAGGGGTCGAAGCATTAATACAACGGCATGCTAGCACTTTGCAGCATTTGACGTTGACAAGCGTTCCGTACCAGTCTGCTGGGGATCTTAACAAGGGCAAGCCATACGATCTGCCTGAACTCCGAAGCCTAAGCTTGGACAACTTTGACTTCACATTGGAGCTCATCTGGCGCTTTGCACAGTGTGCAAAGCTGACAATGCTGGATATCGGAACGTTAGAAGAGACAAATCCCAAGCAGTTAGCGGAACTCATCGAGAAAAGCAGATCGACTACCAATCAAGAAGCCGGTGGCTTTCCAGCCTTGCGGGATATCTCGCTCAGTTCAGACTGGCCAGACGCGACGCAGGATCCGGCAGTAGACAGCCTCGAGCTGATATGCTACGAACACGGCATCACTTTAGACATTGAGCCACCTGATTCAGATGACGAAGAAGATAACGATGATGTTTCCTTCGAGGACGACGATCAAGATGGCTTGGATTGGGACGAGGGCTTCACCGACGAAGATGAAGAGGATGAGGATGAGCTGGAGGATGATGATGACCCGTATGACATGTAAAATTAGACTCATTATGCATCGTAGAGGACGTTCACCCCAGTTTGAGCTTGCAATGGAGTCGGCTGAACACAAGAAAGTGTTCACTGCATAGATCACGCCTGAAACATGTAGCATAGCTGTGGCGAGCACCAGCAAACACTCAAAAGCCGCCAAGCGACTTTGTCAGTTCCCAGCCGACTGTCGACAATGCATGCAAGAAGCGGCCACGCCAGATGAAGACTCCAGGGCAGAAGGCATTGAGCGCGCATCTGTTTCCGCTGCTGCTCGAAGGGCTATCAGGACTCGCTACAAGCGCGCCCTCATAGCAGCCACAGACGCGCATAGACGACAAAGCAGAGAGGCCGTGGCACGACTGGAGACGGGCATTCAGCAGCGAAGTCCGCAACACATCCAGCCTTTTTCGTCAAGATGGCTGCCGCTGCGCTGTTCTCGACCGCGCAGGGTCTGTTCAGAGGCTCCAACCTGTCATCGAGCTATACAATCGATACAGGACCAGCACGCGCTTCGGCGGTCATAGGTCTGTGGACGATCCAGAAGGCAGTACACAAGAGTGGGAAAGCAGTCAGCGTGTGGACATTCGACAAGAATGCGCTTTCAGGTGCCAAAGGTCGCGTCAAGATCGACGCTGTCGTGGAAGTGCTCAAGAAAGAGGTCCGTTACAGATGCAATCAAGCAGAAGCGCTTGAACAAGCTCACATGGCCTGATAATGCTATTCCTCTAGGTATCGATGTTGACGCGCTTGCGACATCCTTGCGTTCTCGAAATGGTGGAGCCGTTGGAAGAAACAAGGTCCGCCACGCCGAACACAACGCATGGGACTTGTCTTGAAAGTGCTTGCTGATGGCTGTTTGTGGTTTCCGATACAGATCATCTCTCACCTTTGCGACTGAACAAGTGTCGGGATCGTTGAAGTCCGCAATACTCGCGTCAGACAGCGCTTTATCGCGACGCGGCTCCGCCCCAAACGATGTTATGGGCGAATTGGACGAGATAGAGATTCAGAAGGGGCTTCTACAGATTGGCAAAGCTTTACAATTCCTCCATGAGAGTGCAAAACTCGTGCACTCCAACCTCACGCCGGATGCAGTGGTCATCAATGCCAAAGTAAGCATTTCTCAATGCCCAAGCAGTGCATCTGCTAAGTCCTTGGTAATACAGGGTGACTGGAAGCTCAGCGGTTTTGGTCTTTCGACATATCTCTCTTTCCCAGCTGGCGAGGCCGCTCGATGGGAGTTCCCTGCGTATGACCGTCAGATGCCGCAGGCCGTGCAGAAAGACTTCGACTACATGGCCCCCGAATACGCTCTCGACGAGACGCTGTTGCCCGCCAATGACATGTACTCCCTGGGATGCGTTCTGCATGCTATACATACGAAAGCCGGCCCTCCAATCGCAACCCACGGGAGCCTGCAGACATTGCGGGACAATATGGAAAACCTCACCTCGATACGAGCAGGGTGGCACCGCCTGGGAGACGAAGTGCAGGGTGAGACAGCCAAGAAGCAAGATGCAAAAAGTACCTTTTGCGTGGGCTGACACTTCCCCTTCAGACGTTCTGTCTCAACTGCTTACGCGATATCCAGGGTCACGATTATCGGCTGCTGCTTTCCAGTCCTCCCGCTACTTTTCTTCCATCCTAGTGTCGACTTTACGCTTTTTGGACCGCGAGAACTTTGCCGCAAAGCCGCGCGAAGAACAGGTGCGTCTGTTCAGCTTGTGACATATACAAGCGATAATGTTCGACTTCCCAATTACTCGAAAATTGCAGGCTTCCTTTCTGAAAGGCCTGCTCAAGGTTTTGCCGCAATTCTCAGACAAAGTCGTCAAGCGAAAGATACTGCCGAGTCTTCTCGAGGAGACGCGCAAGAACATGCTGGTGCCTTTTCTTCTACCATGCATCTTCCATATAGCTCGAAAGATGGACAACGTAAGGCCGCAGTCCCAGTGTACATAAACGCTGCTGATCTCCCAACTTTGCAGGCCGAATTTGCAGAGACTATGTTGCCTTCTCTCAAACCCCTCTTCGCCATGAAGGATCCGCCTCAAGCTATGATGACTCTGCTCGAGAATCTTCCATTAGTGCAGTCCAAGAGTAGCGCTGCGACCTTCCGAGAAGGTATTTTGTCTCACCCTCACACTCGTATGCTCGTGCTGATGCAGCTGCTGTAGAGGTTCTTCCGTTGGTGTATAATGCACTCGACTCTGATGTGGCTCCGCTGCTGGACAAGGTCTTGCGTATCATCCCTAGCCTTGCTGAAGGCTTGGACGTAAGTGGGATCTTCACAAGCTGCAGTGAACCTCAACTGACTGAATCAAAATGGGTGCGCATACAGTACACGACTGTAAAGACGCTGCTGCTCCCAAAGATCACGGCAGTGTTCTCCAAGACGACCTCGTTGAGTGTCAAAGTCGCAACCCTTAATTGGTCAGTATAGCTATGCCGCTATAGTGCTCGCACATGCTAATGTGTCGGACATCAGCTTTACAGCGCTTGTGCCGATACTCGACAAGTACACTCTCACCGAAAAATTGGTTCCGATGCTCGCGAGAATCAAGACCAAAGAGCCTTCTGTGATGGTAGCCACGCTGGCAGTTCACGAGCAGATTGGCTTGAAGTGTGACATCCAAGCTCTAGCTACCCTCGTCCTCCCACAGTTATGGGCAATGTCCATCACTCCTTTGCTCAGCGCAGAGCAATTTGCTCGGTTTATGGCGACGATAAAGCAGCTTGGATCCCGCGTAGAAGAGGAGCAGACGCGGCATCTGGCCGAGATCAAGCGCTTGGAGCAGACTTCGGCGTCTCATACACGCACGCAGCGAGATAGTCTGACCGGAGCTGGCGAGGTCGACTTCGAGTCGCTCGTGCGCGGCCCTCAACAGAATGGCAAGCACAGGGCCAGCGTGCCAGACCCGTTCGGTACAACGGACGACCTCAGCCAGGTGTGTCATGTGACGCACGGCTACCCGCGCAAGGTATGGCTAACTCAGGACTCTCAGTTTGATTCCCTTTCCGTCGCCTCGGACTTGAAGTCACCCTCTCCAGCACCTTCCTCGACTTTGTCGCCACGCCTTACGACAACACCTACCTTGTCTGCCTCTAGACCAAGTGCACCAACACATAGTGCCAAAGCAGCGTCGTTCCTTGGCGCACGTCCAATATCATCGACCACATATCAAGCTCGCAGCGGCCTGGCAATCACCCCCGACTCATCTGCGCCGCCCTCACCACCACCAGCGCCTTCCTGGGCTCCAAACGTAAAAGCTCTGCCGCCGCCAATGGCTGTCAGCAGCAGTATCGCACCTCTTGCAGCTCAGATGCCTGCGCAATATGGCTCATCCAGCGGACCAAACTATAATATATCCATGACACCGCAAGCGCCAGCACAACAGCCTTCCTCCATGATGAAAAGCAGCAACGCCTATATGCAGCCTTTGCAGCCGCAGCCGACCAGCACGCCTCCGCTTCAGCCTTCAGCGATACAGTGGAATAAGCCTGCCGCGCCTTTGCCCGCGACAGGCACGCAATGGACGTCTTCAATGGCTACTTTGGCGCCAACAAGCGCGGCAGCACCACCGGGATGGGGTGGATCCAGCCTGCTGCAACCAACCAAGAAGGAAACGAGTTACGACTGGTCGGATCTTGATCCAATGCGCTAGCTACTTTGTTCGTGGTGATATACAGGGGAAAGCTGGCGACTTTTCCGGCCGCAGGTACTTGCATATGTTTAAGCAGTACCTCGTTATTTTAGAGCACATAACGTTGTGAGGGTTATTGTGAGCCAGACGACTGCTTCTTATCGAGCGAGGTAAATCCAAAGAGCTTGTTCATACTCCGGCGCACGCGCATCTTGACGGATTCGAAATCGTCCAGCGCTGGCCGAACATCGAGATAAAAAGCTAGCTGAGGCGGCACACCCGCCGGTAAAGAAGCACTTGCTCCTCCTCTGCCAGTGTAGAAATCGATAACGTAGCGTATGCGCTTGCCGTGTCGGTCCACTATCCAGTCGTGACGGTCGAATGGTGGCTGATAGCTGGAGGACCGTGTCAGTTTGGGGCGCATTGTCGACTGCAGTAAGCCGAAGGGCAGGCTTACCCTAGCAGCACCTTCCACCACGCTCTTGGTGATCTATCTTGCGGTCGTCCCTTGAAGCTGACTAGCTGTGGCTGAACCTCTTCTCCGGCTTCCTTCTCCCACAGCATAACTTCCCGCCAGGTCCGCTCGTTGACAGCATTGTGAATCGTAACGACAGTGTCCATGTCTGCTTCTGATGCAGGCCTGTTCTTGCGCTGAAGTGCCGTAAAAAATTGCGATGGCGATGGATACACCCAGTTGCTGCTTGCCTTCTTGTCTGAGCTGGCGTCTGTGGCAGGACTGCTAGCCTCTGAAAATCGCGGAATAGAGGATGTCTCGCGCTCTTGTGACAGACTGCGAGGCATGGACACAGCTTTGCCAGGCGTAGGAGCTGACGAAGATGCCGTCGAAGGCTTCTGCGAGTAGAACGGGTTGCTCGCGTCGTTATTCGCCTTTTGCCCTTGCAGCCATCGATTGCGCGTAGAATGGTCAACTGGGCATGCCGACGTGGACGCTTCGGGCTGCGTAGTCGCTGATGTCGATGGAGACGATTGAAGCTCTTTCGAGCCGAAAAGCCATGACATGCTCGTAATGTGCTGATTAGTAGCAACACAGAAGAGACCGTCCGACAGGCGGGTGCAAAGAGCAGGAAAAGTGGCGAATCCGGCCAAGTTTCTTTCAGTCAGCACGGAATGCCGCAAGGACGCGACAGGCATAGAAAGACCGTCATTTATATACAGTAAGAGCTACTTGGATATTTGTGCTGTCCCGTCTATAGCATGTCAGTCCTACATGCACCGTCTCCAAGTCTCTACTGCTCGAACTCGATGGTATGACGCAGGGTACCGATACCTTCGACAATGATCTCGATGGTGTCGTTATGCTTGAGAATCACAGGAGGGTTGCGCGCATAGCCAACGCCCTGTTCGAGGGGGAGCACAGGGATGTTAGCTGAATATTGCAAACATCCTTTCTTGAACTGCAAGCCGTACCTGAGGAGTACCAGTGAGGATGACATCGCCCTTCTCAAGCGTTGTTCCCTGGCTAAAGTGCTCGATGATGCGTGGAACAGTATGAATCATTGCTTCCGTGCGATCTTCTTGAAAGTCCTGTCCATTCAGCCGGGAAGCTACGCGGACATCGGAGCTGTCAAAGGCTTTGGGTGAAACGAGCATGGGTCCGATGGGCGCGAAGTTGTCGAGGCCCTTGCCGTAGCACCATCTTGAAGCGAAAAAGAAGATATCAGCGTGTGATCAAACACAAGATACCGATGCTGGCAGCTTTCGAAAGACGTACTGCGAGCCGCTGTACGGGTATTGCTGCTGAGCACGTCTCCAGGAGACATCGTTGCCGCACTGCAAAAGACAGCTTAATCAGCACTTCCGGTGGAGAGATAACGATATCAGGCTGACGGTATATCCAAGCTATTCATGCAGAATGGTAAATGAAAGTCAGCAAAGCTCTTGCCCGGAAGAGCAAGGAAGCAGCATGACGTACAATATAATCAGTAGCTTCAGATTGCTTGATGTCTTTGCCAGTCTTGCCGATGACGATGGCAAGCTAAGGTGAACATTACAGCGACGGAGGATGTTCGTGTCAGTTCTTTCACCCAGCCTCGCCACCATCTGCTCCCCTGACACACCTCGGCTTCCAGGTCCATCGAGTCTTGAGCATACTTGGGGATGAAGACGGGTTCGTCGGGATTCGCGAGGGCTGAGCGACCTTTGATGAACTCGGTAGGCCATTCAGGAATCTGCGACAGTGAGGACAAGCTGTAAGTATGATACACGGCTGTACCGGCGGAGCAGTATTGCCGCCCCGCACCTTGCCTTTGAGATGGCCTTCCTGGACTGTGACATGCAAGGAAGCATTTCAATGACTGGCACAAAGCAACGAAGGAGCTAAATCGTGCTTGCTCACTGTGCTTCACGTAGTTCAGGCCAACGCAGCGGACGAGGGTGATCTGATCTCTCGACACGGGCGAGAGGAGCTTTTTGATTGTCTTGACTTCGTCGGTGACGGTGCAGTCGCCATAGATGTCTCCTGAGATAACGTTGACCTTCACACCGTCGTACTTGATGCCCAGGTCGAAGCTCGCGTCGTTCTGAGAAAGCTGCGGTTCTCCCTGGTACGTCTTGCCGTCTTCAGCCGCGACAAAGCGGACGAGCCTGGTCCAAGAGGGCATGGTGGATACAGTGCGAGCCGCAGGCGTCGAGTATGTGAGGTTGCGAGTGATCTGAGCTGCACTCCTGGCTAAGCCTCCGAGCATTCGACGTTGTGGAATGTGCAAGAGCTTCGAATGATTATTACCACCAGAATGCTCCCGGCAGCACCGGCAGGTGGCGTGGAAGATCTAGGCGGCAAGGCAAGAACAGTAGTGTTCAATAACTGCAACGTGCGACTAGCATTTGCTGTGCCGATGAATGACATCTTCCGTAGGAATACATAATTGATACACCGCAACGGCGGTCTCCCGGCTCTGGCCTCTACACAAACTTGTACAGCATCTACTCGTCGCCGTCGGCGGCCAGCGTGTTCTGGATATTCGCGAGTGCTCTGTGAAATGCAAGACAAGATAAGCAGTAGAACTCCATGCCTGAAGAGAAGCTGATACGCACTCCCGAGCCTCGTCGCGCTCCTTTTGCACGCGCGCAAGGACGCGCATCGCGGCGTCCTCCTTGTACAGCGCATGACTGAGCTCTTGCCGGAGCTGAGCGTTTTGCTGCCGCAAATTGAAGGTCTCGAGGACGACAGAGTCCCATTCATTTTGCATGGCGAAGAGAAGGGCAGGAACAGAAGAGAGGTTTTGTGGACGGGGCGGCGCTGCCGGTGCGGATGGAGCTGGAACAGGGCGAAAAGCGAAACAGATTGTCAGCGGACTGCAGAGAACCGGCACGCGGGATGCACAAGGCAGGGAGGCAGGTAGGTAGAGATATTCAGATAATGTAGATAAGTAGTAAAGAATCACAGAAACTCGAAGAGCTGCTCATAATCAGCCTTCTAGTCCTAGCTTTTTGTGTGTTATTTTCATCGTGACGATGGTGCGTAGCGGCGACCGTGCAGCTTGTGCGCCAAGCGTAGTACGGTAGATGGTGAAGAGAGGATGTGCATGCCAGCGTGCTGTACCGCGCTGCTGTCACTCACTGGTTTTCACGTCGACGAGATCATCTTGGCTGATCGTGTCGCCAGTAATGGGATCCTTCGAGTCGTTGTTTCTGCAGAGACAAAAGCGTGCGCAGATGAGTATTATCGCCGTCTGAACGTGGGAGTATATTGTTGAATGCTCACTTGAGGTACTGGAGGATCAGCTCCTTCTCGTACACATTGCCAGACTTGACCGACACCACTGGATGCAGAGGCGCATTGCCCGAGACTGAGTTAGCGCGAGCGCCGAGTGAAACACAGCAGGCCATCAATCAGCATGTACAGATCTTAGTAAAACTGCTTCCACTCACTCGCGCAGAACATGGTGGGGTGGCCCGACAGCGAGGCAGTTGGGGACGAAGAGACCAGCAAAAGTTTGCCTCCAACCTACTTGGTGCCGCAGGATCCGAGCGGGCAAAAAACCAGCAAGACTGGCGGACAGTGTGCATTGAGGCTGTCTGTTGTGCTGTACACTGCAAGTCCTGCTTCCCTTCGTACCTTCAGGCTTGAATCTGGTGCGACCTGCAGTCAACGGCGCCTCGATCGTACACCATGGGGGCATGACCTTGCTCCTTTGCTTTCCAGCGTTGCAAGCTTTAAGGTCGTTTTGTGCACGCTTCACAGCACAGAGAAACAGATCAACGTTAGCCAAGGTAATCTGCCAATAGGCCAACTGAATAATGATGCTGGTTGGGACTGATTTGCGCATCGCGCACATATCATAGCTGTAATTCTACAAGCAACAGTCGTATAGAAGCATGCATAGTAACGAGTACCGATCTGTTGTACTGGGATAAGGAGGAGGAGTGTTCAACGCTCAAGTCCCGCGCCTCACATTCCAGAAGAAAGCGGAAAGTCGTTGATAAGACGCGCTCAACAGCAACCCCAAACCCTTGTAGGATCCTGAGCATTGATGCCCTTCATCTCGTCCGTAATCATAATAGAGTCTTTCGTGCGTAATGTTCGTTCTTGTTCAATTTGATGTTTTCGTTCGACCAGCTTTCCAGCAATGGTCGCAAATAGTATGTCGATGCCTGCAGGAGCACACAATCCAGGACAGGTCAGACACGGTCCTGACCCATGCATTTTAGTACTAGGTAGCTCACCCTCGTCTTCTTTTGCTGAAACTTCTTCAATTCCCCAATCCTTGAAAGCAGGTAACGCCTCTTGCTCTTCTATCGGTTTTTGACGACTGTTGGATCTGCTCAAGCTGAAAGACGCAAGAGTCGCCATGCTCGGCCGCGAGCTGGTCATGTTGGTATCTTCAGTCCCTGAGCGCGCAGACGCAGATGTAGGCTGTCCATTACCACCCGAAGTCGACCTGCGACCGGGAGGTACAGAGAGCGTAGATGATGTTTGAGAAGGCCCACTCTCCATTGCAGATGCGGGCTGGGCTATCCACTGCGCAATCTGGGATCGAGCATGTTCCAATGTGATTTTGCGGGACGAGTGCGCAAGATCGGCCTTGTTACCGACGATGTGAACGATGAGATCGCTCGACATGTTCCGCCGCAGCTCTGTGCACAAAATCAGATGATTACTTGATGTCGTTGTGAATATTGACGTCGCTGTCAATACTCACCATCTAGCCAAACACGGATATCTGCCAAGCTGTCATCATTTGTGATGTCGTAGACAAGAATAGCTGCATGGGCACCGCGGTAGTACATCGGTGCCTAGCACAAATGTCAGCAGAGGCACTGATGCACGAGTACAAGGATAGATACTCACCATGCTCCTGAACCGCTCCTGACCAGCGGTATCCCAAATTTGCAATCGGACCTTGATTCCACCTTCAAAATCCAGCTTTTTGACTAGGAATGAAGCGCCTATCGTCATTGGCAGAGAAGAACTAAACTGTCCAGTAATATATCGATGCACAAGAGACTAAGGAGGATCGATTGAAGATCCCGAAGCATTGTCAGCACGAAGTCTGTCAGAATTGGCCTAAAGTGACGCTGCGCGTACTGTCTTGCCCACGCCTGCGGGAGTCGATAGCGCAAAAGTGAACTTTGTCAGCAAAGAGATCCCTGTACGATCCCTTTTGGCGAATGTACAAACTCACCCTGCCTCCCCAATAGCACAATCTTGGCTTCGAGCTGATTGTTCCGCTGCGAATCATGTGATGCCCTGCCAGAGTAGCGTGGCGAAGTTGACAGGTAGGGATCCCCTCTTGATCTCGTTGGCGAGTGTTGCTGTTGGGATTGATGATGCTGTGATCCTGCTTGTCCCGGCATCACATTCGAGCCATTCGAGCCGCTGCCGCTGCCGCCTAGATCTTTGCTAGGTGAATAGCGGTGGTGCTGGGCGTCCCATTGCGACTGCCAACTTGACGCGGGCATGACAGATTCAGGGCTCGCCCCAGTGACAGCTGAGCTCGGATTGCTTGGGCCGGTGTTCGTCGCAGTAGAGGAGGATGACGATGACGAAAAGTGCATAAGCCCGCTGCCAGAGGGCGAGAGCAATGTCTGTGACCCCAACGAGGCTTTGCGGTATCGTGAGCTGAGCTGGAGCAGTTGGTCTGTGGTGGTGGTATGCGAACTACCGGCGTTGTGCGAGTCTGCAAGCGAGCTGTACTGAGATTGCGAGTGCGCTACAGGAGCACCAGATACCGACTGGTGGTGTCGTCGGGGATGATGATGATGTTGTTGTTGTTGTTGTTGTTGACTGCTTCTGATTGCGTGTCCAGCGATGGCGCCTGAATGAGCAAGGGCCGGGGTCGCAGACGAGGTTGCAGAGGACGACGATGGAGCGGGCGAAGTTAGCCCAGGTGCGATGATGGTATTGTGAGTATGATTGATGTTGGTGCCGGAGGTGTCGGAGCTAAGGTAAGAGTACGCGCTGGGGTCGACGCTGTGTCTGCGGCCGTGGTCCGGGGGCGAGTGGTGATAGGGATGCGTGTTGGAGTGCAGCAGAGGAGGGGGAGCTGCGTCTGTGATTGCTGTGGTGCTAGAGCTGGCTCGTGACCCGGGTCCCGAGTGATGCATAGCGCCGACTGAATTGCTGGTAGTAGTAGAGGTAGTGTTGTTCACCGACATTGACGACGATGCAGACGCGAGGAGCGAGTTTTTACGTTTGCTGCTATGCGCCGGCGGTGAAGACGACGACGACGACGAGGGCGAAGAGGGGCAGGCCAAGCTAGTGGCGGCGGCGAGAGCCATGGACGCGACAGCTGGTGAGAGGGGTCTATTTGCGCCAGCATCAAACGCGCCAAGAGGACTCATGATGGGCGAGGTGACTTTGAATTGCGCAAGCGATTGTGAATGTGAATGCGAGCGTGGTCGTCCATGTGCCGCAGCAGCAGCAAAAGCAGCGGCATTCGAGCTGGGATTGCCAATATTGGGAGCAGTAGTAGCAGTAGTAGTAGGCTCGGGCGCAAACGTGACACTTGCAGAATTGTGCACAGGGGGCGCTACGGACCCTACTGTTGTGCTGAGAAGCGTATGAGGTGGGCTCCCACTCGTGTTGCTCGACAGTAGGACGGGACTGCTAGGTGAGTGCAACATTGTAGAGACGCTGTTGAGCGTGTATGACCGGGCGAGCGCGTGCCGCCTGAATGCAGCAGCACTGGCAGGTGGACCGCCGCCGCCTGCTGCAGTTGTTGATGTCGACGCAGCGAGCGAAGGGCGGCGTGTGCGCGTGGATGTCGAAGGAGCGACTGGTGTAGCTGCTGATGAAGGCACTGCTGCTGACGAGGAATAAGGTGCAGTGGAGGAAGTAGGTGTCGGCGAAATGACCGCTCCTGACGATGGCGACTGTGGCGTCGCAAAGGTGTTTGGACTCGAAGGGCGAGAGGACGGCTTGCCTCGACGGGACGCTTGTCCTTGGACGTAGTGATACGAGTATTGACTCGTGTTTGTGACTGGCAGCTGGGAGAGATAGCGCTGGATGGTAGAGTGCTTGACAATCAGAAAGAGGGTAGAAAACGATCATGTAACGCGAGCAAGCGCAGGATCACCGAGTCAGCCGGAGGGGCCTTTTCTACAGGGACGTGTATTTCTGAGAAGATTCGCAGATGGACGCACCTGATGATCTACCACATTGTGCTTCTGTCTCTGCCGCCCAGACTCGCGCAACTCTGCATGTTCCTTGCCTAAACCTTGTTGCTTTCCAGCACCACGCGCCGCTATCGTAGGCGCCACAAAGGGCGGTGTTGGAGTCGCAAACGTGTCTTTATCAAGAACAGCAACACTGGTTCTCCCCGCCGTCTTGCTCTTTCGTTTGATTGTATCTCTTGAACTGCGACTGCTGTGTTCTTCAGATTCTTCTCCTGCATCCTCCGCTTCTGCGTCACTTGCAGTAGTGGTTGTTGTCGTCGGACTCGCGCTCATTACCTCGAGCGCGGCGCTGTTGCCGCTGGCTTGTTGGCTGCTGAGAAAGAGCGGCGGCCTCGACTCGGCTTTAAAGGTGTCTTGCTGCTGATGCTGATCGCTATCTGCCTCGACGCTGGTATCACTGGTATCGCTGCTGCTCGCTCCGCTCATCGAAGTACAAGTGCTGCTCTCGCTGCTGCTGGCAGTTGTCGCTGCACTTCCGCTGGACATGGAGCGGCTTGCGATTGTAGGAGTGGTCGAGGAATGGAGTCCGAGGGTGGCCATGATTGATGTTGCTTGATGTGCGTTTTTACGCGAAGTAGGTATCTGAGTCTTTGATGATGGGGTGATCTAATGGATGAATGGAGAAACGGCGCTTGCAGGATGGATGGGTGCCGCTGTTCGGAGGATGAGAGATGCAGGACCAGCCTGCGGTATTTCGAGTAGAGTGGGAGCGTGGAGTGAATATACAGTGATTTGTACAGTGTGTGAAGTGGACAAGGAAGGTGGTGGAAGAGAAGGAAGAGACCCTTGCTTGGAGCTTGGAAGCGCAAAGGCCGGGGCGCCAAAAGCCAAACAGCGCTATAGTGCAGAGAGAGCGTGGCTGATGTGTGCCTTTGTCGACTCGTGGAGATGAGTGACAGGCGGGACTTTGATGGGTGTGTGGATGACAGGAGCTGAAGATGCTCTCTTTTCTTTTCTTCCTTCTCTTGCCTCTGGTGCTTTGTCAAATGCGATGCTTCGCCGATGTGGTGCTGTGCTCACTCGCGGCACAAGCGACAGCACAGCGGGGCGGCGCGGCTTGTCTTTGAGAAAGGCAGCGTGATTAGAGAAAGCGAGAGGGAGACGTCGAGCAAGAACAAGAGTGAAGACTGTGCTGCTGCTAGCTGTCTCTCTCTTTTCAACGCTATCCAACGCTCCTCGCCCCGCCACCACCAATTCCGACAGAGTTGTAGTTGTTTGCCTGCTGTGTGGACCAACATCCACGGACAAGGACACAAGCACAGCGACAAGCACAGCGCAGCGACAAGCACAACGACAAGCACAGCGACATGGCAGGGATCAACAACACACACAGAGCGAGTGCAGACGAGACAGAGAAACAGCCTGAGATGTGTTTGCAAGCTCGTACTGTGCACACGCCACGCCACAGTGACGTGACTGGGGCACCGCGACTCTGCGACGAGCTGGAAAACAACAAACGCTGAGACGAGGGCAGAATTGTCGGGGTGGTGCTCAGGAGGCGGCAGAAGAGGGCCAGTTATTTGACAGGGAGTGGCTGACATGAGTAATACAGGATTGATAAGAGACAGAGTTGCATTGAACCTTGTCCCTGCTCTGCGTCCTGTCAGTTGTTCAGCGGTCTGCTCGTCGCCCGCGCAGCGATCGGCAAAGGGCATGCGTAGACGAGAACAGGCCTGGATCCCAGAAAGTAAAGACGGTCGCCCAGTCTCCAAGACTCAGCTTGAAGGTCCCTGAACTCACAGATCTGCCAATCTGAGCAGGCATGGCATGGACATCGCTGCTCCCCTGGCAGGAGAGAAGAGAAGAGCAAGTTGCATTTGGCAGACGAGCGCGCGCAAGTGGCGGCTTCACGAAAAAGTCACGTGACTATGGCATGCACCGTGTTGATCGCGCCAATTTGCGCGAGACTCGAAGGAGCGCGCGTCTGTCCTGGCGCGGGCATTGCATTGTTGTGGTGGTGCACTTTGCGCTCATCCATCACATTGTTACACAACGACAACGACAGCGAAGCAGTCTCGCAGGCTTGTCACAGCTTGGGTCTCACTCTCTCTGTTGAAGAGTGCTGCTTGTGCTGTGCGATGGACGCAGACGCGGGCTCATCGAGCTCAGAGGAGCAAGCTGGCCAAACGACAGCGATGCAGGCGCTACCTGCTCGACGGCCTGCAGTGCTCAAGACATACGGCAAGCCAAAGCCTGCTCCTACTCCCTCCACAACCACCTCCGCGCCTCTGCACGCCGAACAATCCTTCACAAGCGACCTCACGAGCCTGTCCCAGCTCTCCCAGGCGACGCGCGACGACGACGACGACGACGGCGGCGACGGCGAATTCGACGACAACGACGCCAACAAGGAGATGCAACAAGACAATAAAGCAGCACAAGATTCTGGGATTGCTTTGTACGAGTCATCCTCACTGAGTATGGGGCCGCACAAGAACATTCGCGACATGCTTCGCGAGGTGGACGAGGCATTCGACGACGATGATGCTGCAAATGACACCACGGACGTAGCAGCCGCTATCTTGGCTGATGAAGCTCGACAAGGCCGCGTAGCTCCTGCTCTCGGAACAGTGACTAGCGCGCCTATGCTCGTTCACGAGCGCGTTTCAAGCGCAGCTTCAACGACGCTTTCCGACTCTTCTTCCCTTCTCGCCGATCGTGAGCTGCATGGACATTCTGAAGCCGAACGCCCCACCACCTCCACCAAAGGCGCGACGAGCGCGCTCAAGACTGCGGCACATAACGCAGATCAAGATGTTGATGCTCGTCGGTCTGACGGATTGCATTCCAGCCCGCCTACGTCCCCGAGGTTGCATGCGCAGGTGATTGCAACAACGATGGTCGACGAGGACAAGGCAGAGCTCGTGGTCCCTGCAAAGCCAGCCGTTCCCGCTGCAGAGGCTCAACATGAGATATCAGGTGCATATAGCCGAGTCGTGGACTCTGATGACAACGACGAGAAGCAGAGCAGCGCAGAGGCCGCTCCCAGACGGAGGATGTTGGCGACAGGCAGGAAGAGCGGTCGAGTGCTAGACAGCGACGACGAGGAAGAATTAAACACTCGAGCTGGAGCTGATAGCGATGAAGACCTGCCTACGCTCAAAGATGCCGCTGTAGCTAGAAAGTCCAAGTCCACATCGGGTAAAGGCAAGCTCTTTGCAAGCGACAGCGAAGAGGACGATGAAGAGACGCCTGAAACTCAAAAGACAGAAGATATAGAATCGTACAATGATAATACTTCCCAATCTCAACTCTATCAGAGCAAGACTGCTTTTAGTCAATTGGTCGACAAAGACGATGATAAGGATGATGAGGAAGATGCACAAGGCGTCACTTACAAGCAGCGCAAAAAAGCGGAAATGAAGAAAGCTGCTGCTGCTGCTGACAAGAAGAAGAAGGAAAAGGAGAAGAAAGTCAAGCCGCTTAACAAGAAGGAAATGGAAGAAATGCATCGTGTGGCTGAGCAGGCTAAGCGAAGTGAGCTGCTTTCTTATCACATTGGACCTCTCTTTAGAAAAAATGCAAGCGCCCAGACTGATGCGCCTTCCCCCTTGTTCTTGTTGTCTTGTTTCGCAGGCCGACAGGCATCCATCATGCCGCGTTCGAGGCCAGCGAGGCCACTTTCAGAGATTTCGCAGCGCATCCACAACAAAGACCTGTACGTATTTTCCCTTTCCCCGAGTGAGAAGGGGGAGGCAGTGAGATCACCTGTGTTCTGACGATTCTTGCTTTTTAACGTCCTCTCTAGCAGCTCTGGACGGCCGTCTGTTGCTTCTTCTGTCCGACCTTCACTCTCGCATCGCCCGCGCTCTGGCTCTGCAAAACCTGCGCTAAGCCTTCGAGCGGCCAGTGTGCCCTTTTCGAGCCTTCTCCCTCCAAATCCGACTTCTTTCACCAATCACGCTTCAAAGACTAGTCGCGCAGGAACACCTGCGACTACCGCTACCGCTGCTGCGACTGCTTCGAAGGCACCGATTGAGATTGGCTCTTCCAGCGCTATCTTTGATTATAACCCGGATGAAGATTCGTATGACCCTTCTTATCTCCGGAATCAAGAAAGCCAAAGCCAGTCTCAAGCCGATTCACAAACGCAAGCTCGGTCCACCAAAACAGATGTTACTCAGAAGCCGAGTGCAGCCGCGAGACCACTTATGAGTGCCGCGCCCGAGTCGAGTGACGAAGAGCTCTTGGACTTGCATCAAATCATAGCAAAAGAGCGGAAGAAGAAGGAGCTGCAAAGCAAAAAAGCAGCTGCGCTTGCGCAAGTTGAAGCGCAGCAGTATCAGCGCGAGCAACGGCTCCTCCGCGAGCAGCAACTTCTGCTCGAGGATAGCGATCCTAAAGGCAAAGGCCGGGAAATCGTAATGGACCTCGATTCGGACCCTGATGACCTTGAAGTCGTCGCACCCCGAGTCCCATCGCCTGTCATCACAGGCGGCGCGCACAAACGCTCCCCACGCTCTAGGCAGCTTATGCGCCAGCTCGCACCGCAGAGCGTGAAGAAGGAATATAGTGCAGAGCAGGATCTTCCAGAGTCACAGTTCCAGCGCGCGGGAAGGACATGGGGTAAAGGCGAAAACAAGGTCGTCATCGCCCCACACGTCGCGCTCAAGGAGAGTCGACCTAGGAACTCATACTCTGTCGGACCGCCTGGTCAGAATCAGTCAGAAGGCGGCGGCGGGAACCATCAACGGAGGAAGTCGAAAAAGACGGATCAGACGGTCACTAAGCAGGCTACTGACCGGCACCTGCTCGACAAGGCATCTCGACAAGCGGAGATGGATAGGCGCAAGCGCATGGAGGACTGGAAGAAACGTGGCGGAACACTGAGGCACGACGGTCCTGTGCAAGAGATGCCTGTCGAGGACGATGACGAAGAAGCACAACAGCACCAACGACAGGGCGATCGCGCAAGAAACTTGATGGATGCTATTCGAGAAGAGGCGGAAAAGGCGCCTGATGCTGGTGACGAGGACGATGAGGACGATGGCGATTATATTGGTTCGGATGAAGAAGAGGGTATGTTCTCAGGAGAAGACGAGGAGGGCAGTGCCGATGAGGGGGAAGAGCAAGAGAACGGCGAAGAACAAGCCTCGACTGCTAGAGAAAAGGAGCAAGGTTGTGCCACGACCCACCATAGCGACACGAGCATGGAAGCACCCGACATGTCAGCCGACTTGTCGAGCATCGCACCTACTGAAGTTGTCGATTCGGCAGCATCAGATCCGCCGCAACGGGCGAGCGACGAAGAAGACGAAGATGTTATTGTCGCACGACGAAAGAGGCAGAATGCCAAGCGACCCGTCTTTGACGATGATGATGAAGAAGAGATGATCCCTGCCTCTTCGGCAGCACTCGAAAGCGTACCTCGAGCTGCAACGCAGTACCATGATTTCTTCATGAAGGGCAATGCAGAAGCTTTCCCTGAAGCTGGAAGTCTCAAGGATATCTCCCTCACTCAGGCATTTGGACAAGCTGGAGCTACGCAGGCGCCGCAAGCTTCGAGAGCGGTCTTTGACGATGAAGGTGGTTTCAGCCAGATGTTTGGAGGAGACGACGAGGGTTTCACGCAGACACAGGCAGTCTTACAGACTGGGAAAGCAAAGGAAGGCGTGCCGCTTCCCTCCGTGAGTAGCGCACTTTGCGCGGTTTCAGTCTCAACGATTGCTGACCACATGCTCGATACAGATGTTTCGCCCACGGAACTCGGATAGCTCACCTGAGTTGCAGCGGCACGTACTTGGCGAAGCTCCTATGCTCCTCGATGCGGCTTTGCGAGATGCTCAGATCCGAGAAGAGGCCGAGCGCGCATTTGATGAGCTTCAAGCGCGAAAAGTCAAGTCACCAGTAACTCGGTACGTCGCTGTTGATGTAATGACTCTTGTCACTCCTGACGTTGCAATATGACTGCAGCCAAGAAGAGCGAGACCTCACGCGAACACCGGCGAGTACCGTCTCTGAGGAGATGCCACCCCTGCCATTTGTCACCATGCCTGGAGGCCGCTATAGCGAGAGTGCTGCTTCCGAGAATGAGCTCGACCAGACTGAGCCGCAAGATCTTGACGAAGATGGCTCAACACCGCTGCAGCCGCGTCGGCTGTTGAGACGCGCCAACACAGAGGATCGCGAGGCAGCCGAGTCGGACCAGGAAGATAGCCCCGAGAAGCCGCGCAATGCTTTCGATGCGCTGAAAGAAGGCCAGCATCGTGCTACAAGCGGAGCCGAGGCACGAGCCAAACAGCTTCAAAAACGCAAGAACAGAAGCGAGTTTGTGGCTGAAGAGGTCGAGGAGTCTGAGGATGAAGGAGGATACAGCATGCTTCGCAAGGCTGGCGAGGAGGAAGAAGACGAAGACGATAGCGACCTAGACAAGGAAGTCGAAGGTCTAGTCGATGATCAAAAAGGCGATGCCGAGGAGGAAGCAGAGCAGGACCGTCTTGCTCGAGCCAAGCATGAGGAATTGCTCGCGGCAGACGACGCAAAGATGCAAAAGCACGTCCAGAAAGTCGTAGATGGAAAGATGAAGAAGCGACGTCGTGGCGATGGCCTGGGAGGCGAGCTCAGTGATAGCGACTATGAAGACGATGCATACTATCGAGCTGCAAAGGCCAAGAAGGCCAAGCAGTACAGCGGCAAGATGGAGGCTTTGGGTGCGTATTCGCCTCGCAGATGCAGTTGTGAATATGTGGATCTGGCTGATTCTGACGATACCAACGCAGCCGACAATGCCGAGACGCAGGCGTTTGCACGCGCTGGCATGGACGATGGTACCGAAGATCTGACCGGCGATTGGATGATGGACCAGGATGCCACCTCTGATGCACCTTCGGAACCTGAGGAACTATCAGACATGGAGGGTGCTGTCCCAGTTCGAAAGCGATCGGAGCGTCATCATTTCGTCGAGGAGTACACAGAGAGCTTTGTGAGTATCGCATCGAATACTCGCGACACGTTCGAACTTTTCTGACGAGATACGCGTGCCACAGTATGAGGAGAATGAAGACGCCATGGAGCTGGCTGCCATTGACAGGCAGATCTGGGGCGTGCCTAGCTCGCCAGTCTACGAGACGCAGGTTCAGGACACCCTGGTCAGCATTGCTGCGAATCACATGACCAAGACCAGGATTGCAGAGGACTTCGACGATCTAGAGGTGGGTCAACAAACAGCGGGCTGAAACAATATCTGTGATTTGAACTAACGGAGTATTCACTCCTGTTCAGACCCACTATAGCGTCGAGACGCAGCTATTTAAACGACGAGAGGTGAAAATGGACAAGGAAGAAAGCCAGAACGAGCGGGGTGTGGGTCCTGGACGAAGCAGTGCAGTCACCAGCTTTGTCCGCAAGAACGACAAGAAGGCCGGCGCAGGAGGGGCCAAGCAGAGCAGACCGACCGTACCGAGTGCGATACATTCCAAGCTCGCATCGCGGAAGAGCGCGCAGACACTTCCTGCAGCTGGCGCCCCGGGTCGCCTTGCGGCTGCCCGACAAGGCAAGCGGTGAACGAGGCAGGGTCTGGCCAATCTCGGCGGGAGATCTGACAAAACATGCAGTTGCTCGAGGATAAGCGAGAGAGACAGGATACCCAGTGCTCGGAGTACATGAGCAAGAGTAGCAGTCTACTATTTGATGTTGTCCATACGCCAGCAATACTACATGGGATAATTCAAAAAGACGGTTCAGCCAAGCCTTGAACCGTGGTGGTGGCGACTGCGCCATGCTGCACCTGCATCACTGGGTCCACCGCGACAAGGCGTCAGAGTTGCCTGCGCACCTCTGTCTGCCCTCGCGCAGCCGCAGAGCCAGCGCAGCCGTCAAGATGCACATCCACGGCCTGTCACATGTGCTCGAGAAGCAGGTGCGCCATGCGTTGTCCCGGTCCTGCTCTGCTGACACCCAGGGCAAGCGCTGATGCGTGACTTCATTCACGCAGCCGGCATCGGTGGGCAAACGAGGCGCATGGAGACAACAGTGAACGCAGCTGACTGTAGCCATGACATCCACACTGACACTAGTACTCGAAGAAGAAGGTATTTGCTTTGACCTAGCCTGCTTTACGCATTCTAAAGAGCCCAACACTGACGCCAGGCCTGTCACGATCACCTTCCCGCAACCGATGCCACAACTCAATGCAGGCATACAGCTTTCACAAGATGATAGGAGAGGGGTGAGAGCCTGCCAGATGTTCTAAAAGAGTTGCCAAGGACATCTTGCTTACCCTTGATCAACAGTACGTTTGGCGAGGTGAAGCAAGCAACCTGGACACGAGAGGACGGGTCCACCTTGGAGGTGTGCAGTGACAGTTACCGAGATACCCACAGGAGTCTGACTGGTCATTCATACACATAGGTGGCAGTGAAATGCATCCGAAAAAAACTGGTCAAATCGAAGCCCGAAGTGGTTTATGATGAAATGACACTGCTGAAAGACCTGAGCAATCCGCACATCGTCAAGATCTACGACTGGTTCGAGTAGGCCAATCTCTGTGTCCTGAATGGTGGATCATTCTTACAATACATTACCAGGTCCAAGGACTCTTACTATCTTGTCTTTGAGGTAGGACGCAAGTTTGTCATGCACCGAAACGCACTGCTGACTGCGGACTACAGCTCGTGCCTGGTGGAGAGCTTTTCGACAGGATCGTGCAGTTGCATCACTTTTCCGAACACGACGCAGCGATCTGCATCCGCTCCGTTCTCGAAGCTGTCGCATACCTACACGGCCAAGATATCTGTCACCGCGATCTGAAGCCCGAGAATCTGCTACTGCGCTCCACAGACCAAGACAAGCTCGACGACATCGTTCTGGCCGACTTTGGTGTAGCGCGACACCTTAGCGAGCCGATGGAGCAAAGTCAGACGTTGGTGGGCAGTCCAGGCTATTCGGCTCCGGAGCTCATGTGCGAAGACAAGTATCGAGGTCAGCCGGCAGACATCTGGTCGATTGGCGTCATCACCTACGCAATGCTTTGTGGAGCTACACCGTTCTCACAGGATCAAGAGCCAGAGGACCTGCTGAGGGAGCAGCTGGACGGAAAGATCCACTTCAGGCGTGAGATTTGGAAGGATATATCCCAAGAAGCCAAAGGTACATGCAAGTTTTGCGCTTAGTTGCAGAGCCTTGCCAAGAGTATGCTAAAGTTGAGCATTGGCAGACTTCATCCAGGCCTGTTGCTATCTTGAGCCAGAGAGACGCTTATCTGCAGAGCAGGCGCTGAAACACCCTTGGCTGGTCGAAGAGTGCTCCAGAGGCAAGCATGACTTGGGTGACGAGCACCGCGAAGGCCTCCGGGTGCAGCCAAAGCGGATCAACAAGGACAGCGTTGTTCAGACGGCTCGGACAAGAGATCTGGAGCCCCATGAGCGCGAAGAGTCAGGGTACAGCACTCCCGAGCGAGATGTAAGCATCCAGTCGTTAGAGGATCGGGAATATGGAAGAGTAGGCAGTCCATGCTGACCCGGCTGCTTCTAGGATATGCTGCGCGAGATCAGCGAGAAGATGGAGACAGTCGACATTACCCCTCCACCACCGTCTGCTGAGCAGAAAACGACCAAGGCCGTGGCATGATTTGTATCGAAATGCAGATAGATAACCAGCAGTTTGCGGTCAAGAGGTCAGTCTGGTGCCAGTCTTGGATAGTATCGAGTCGCAGTGTCTATACTCCTGTAGCGCATTATCAATATATCATAAAGCAGTCTTCGAGTGTTTTCATATCTACGCAGCGCTCAAGCAGCAATTTTTTGCCACCGAGTTTGCTGTTTGGAGCTTGCAACGAAGCTCCCGCCTTTCATACAGCGGACAACCCATCGCGGCCGTGCCACGATGGCGGATCTTGCAGACGAGCTGCTGCGTGATCTGGAAGGGGATGACGATGGCGGTGACTACGAAGAGGAGGAGATTGACGCAGGTTCGCCGGCTGGACCTGATGGCGAGGAGACGATGGGCTCGGTGACGAAGCTGCAGAAACGGCGAGCCGTCGACGATGAGGATCGCGAAGATGGCATGGATGAAGACGATGATGAGGATGGTGCCCGGGTCAAGGAGGAAGAGCAAGAGATGGTGATCCCAGAAGGCGGCGTGCGGCCAGCCGAGGAGCTCGACGCAGAAGATGTCGCACAGATGCAATTGCGCAACATCAAGGACGTGGGGTCCGTAGCCCGCCTCGCGGGTAGCAAGACATTCAAAGAGGTCCTCAGCAAGGTTGCAGAATACTCGGCGCAGTCCGCGACAGACATCACTTCGGCCGACTCGCCAGAATACAAGCTGATCGTGCAAGCGAACAATACGGCTGTCGAGATTGACAACGAGGTTCTGGTGGTGCAAAAGGTGAGCCGTCTGTCGCGCCTTCTCATCATTGTTGGCCGTCTAAGCCATCCTTTGCTGCTTGACAGTTTGTGCGCGACAACTACGCCATCCGGTTCCCAGAACTCGAGACTTTGGTCGACAACCCATACGACTTCATCAAGGCCGCAGGCGCAATAGGCAATCCTCCAGAGCTTGAAGACCTAGCAAACAAGCTGCGTGGTATCCTGGCGCCAGCTCAGGTCATGGTCGTGACTGTCGAAGCTACAACCACTCGTGGCAAACAGATGTCACCCTCGGAATGGAAAGCTGTTGAGCGTGCTTGCGAGATGAGCTACGAGCTGGAGGATGCCAGGAGAAAGGTATGCATTAAGACTCATGTACGATTGTCACGAGCATTTGATGCTGAATGTCCTTTGTGTGCAGATTCTGGATTACGTCGAGTCCAGAATCAGGTTCCTAGCGCCAAATCTATGCGCCATTGTCGGTTCACGGACAGCTACAAAGCTACTCGGTATCGCGGGTGGTCTCATCGGCTTAAGCAAAATGCCTTCGGCCAACATTTATGTGGGTCGTCCGGCGCCTCATAAACACTTACCTCGCATGCTAAATCTTTCCTGCCGATCATTCAGCTGCTCGGTGCCCAAAAGAAAGCCCCTGCTGCTTTCTCGACGTCGGCAAAAATTGGCGTGTCGCGTCATACGGGATTCATTTATCAGTCGGAAGTCGTGCAGAACTGCCCGTCAGAAATACGCTTGAAAGCTCAAAGAACAGTCGGTGCCAAATGCACATTGGCGTGTAGAATGGACCAGCAAAGGGCTTATCCCGATGGTGGGTTGTCTGCTCCGCGCCTTGCCCCGAGGCGACCAAGAGATGCTGATTTGTTTTTGCTCGCAGGTCAATACGGACGGAAGCTATTGGAAGAACTGGAAAAGCGGCTCGAGAAGTTGGCAGAACCACCCCCAGCAAAGATCACCAAGGCGTTACCTGTGCCCGTGGAAGGGTCCAAAAAGCGCAGAGGAGGCAAGCGGGCGCGAAAAGCGAAAGAAGCATACGCTATGACCGAGCTTCGAAAGTTGCAGAATCGAATGGCGTTTGGACAGGAAGAAGAAGAGACTGGCGCTTATGACGAGACGCGAGGCTTGGGCATGGCTGGCAGTTCGAGTGGCAAGCTTCGGCAACTAGCTGGCGAATCAAGAAGCAAAGGTGAGCTTGTGGCTATCTCACATAGGTCTGTCAAATCCCAAGTTGATCATCTGGGCTTTGCAGCGAAAATGTCCAAGTCCAACAAGAATCGTCTGTCCCAACTCCGCGGATCGTCTTCAGGGACGCAATCCGGTCTTGCCTCGTCCATCTCTTTCACGCCACATCAAGGTGTCGAGTTTGTGGACCCGACGAGGCAGAAGAAGGTCGAGGGTGCGAACAACTCGTGGTTCGCAGAGGGTGCTTTCTCAGTGGTGAACAAGCCGGTAGGGTCGGGTTCGATGGTTCCGGCCATAAAGAAGCCTCAATGAAGGCGAAGATGGAGACATTGGCCCTTCTGTTGAAGCTGGAGTACAGGCCTGTTGTGCAAAGTTGCAATGTCAAGCAATGCTCCCGCGAAACTGTCCGCTCGCTTCAAACGGTGGCGACATTCTTCAGCGGGCTCTTTCTAATCCTTTGTTCCTGCACCAAGGAGCTACCACCGCGACCATACTTGAGCGTTGTGTCTGCATTAGTACCGTCGTCAGTGTTGCTGCCCATCTTGGCACAAAGAATGCTCTTCCAGCCTGATCGTGGCCATTCTCGTCGCGTGACCTCGAGCTCGCCGCTGACCACATCGTCTCGAAGAACAAGGGCAGCTCGCGGACAACGGACAGCGTTCAGGCAGCCAGACTTGGCTCTGCACCGACTCAGAAGCAACACTGCTGATCACGAATCCACACCTACGCACACGCTCACCTTAGCCATGTCTCTCGACACGCACACCGCCAAGAAGGCCAAAGTCGACATCGACAACTCCGCCAATGCGGCGCCCGTCAATGGTCACGGCCACAGCAACGGCGTGAATGGCACGAATGGGCACGCCAAAGCAACGAACTCGCAGGCCTGCATCGAGCTGGAGCACGAGTACTCGGCGCACAACTACCACCCACTTCCCGTCGTCTTCAGCCGCGGTCAGGGAGCACGCGCCTGGGATGTAGAGGGCAAGCAGTACATCGACTGTCTTTCAGCATACAGTGCCGTCAACCAGGTAAGGCTGTCAGTATCTACTGCACACTTGGAAATGCCCCAGCTGACATGGTATGGCTTCTTGCCAGGGCCACTGCCACCCGAGAATCGTACAGGCTCTTGTGGACCAAGCCAGCACATTGACGCTCTCGAGTCGAGCATTCCATAATGACAAGCTTGGAGAGTACGCAAAGAAGGTCACGCAGCTATTAGGGTGAGAGAATTCACTCGCACGTAGCACTGGCTTCATCGTACTCGTACTAAATGGAGAAACAGCTTCGACATGGTCTTGCCTATGAATACAGGTGCCGAAGCCGTCGAGACTGCCCTGAAGCTCGCTCGCAAGTGGGCATACCGCACCAAGGGAGTTCAAAAGGACAAGGCCATCATCCTCAGCGTCACCGAAAACTTCCACGGACGGACTCTAGCTGTCGTCTCCATGAGCACAGATCCGGACGCCACCAAAGAGTTCGGACCGTTCCTCAACACAGTCGGACCAGTCTGCCCGATTGACAGTCAGAACCGCAAGATCCGATACAACAACGTCGATGACCTTGAGCGTGCTCTCGAAGCGCATGGCAAGGATGTTGCTGCTTTCCTCGTTGAGCCTATTCAAGGCGAGGCGGGCATCATTATCCCGGATGAAGACTACCTCGAACGCTGTCAAGCGTTGTGCAGGAAACACAATGTGCTCCTGATCTGCGACGAGATTCAGACTGGCCTTGGACGGACTGGCAAGATGCTCTGCTTCCAGCACAATCCTCGCGTTCAGCCAGATATCGTTACATTGGGCAAGGCACTTTCTGGAGGTGTCTATCCTGTGTCTGCCGTTCTCGCATCCAAGGAAGTCATGTTGACCATCCGGTCAGGAGAGCATGGCTCGACGTATGGAGGTAGGCCGAACTACATTCAAATCGTTCTGTTACATTGCCAACGTCATCATCTGACTTCTATCATCTTTTTCTCCTTTATCAGGCAACCCACTCGCATGTGCTGTAGCAATCGCCGCGCTCGACGTCTTGGTCGATGAAGATCTCTCGGGACGCGCGGCCAGGCTCGGAGCAATCTTCAAGGAGAAGCTCGAGGGATTGATGAGCGTTGGGGCGGACGAAAATGGCAAAGGTGCATGGATCAAGGCAGTCCGCTGCAAAGGTCTCTTCAGCGCCATCGAGCTCGATGCGGAAAAGCAAGCCAAGAGCGGTCGGACCGCCTGGGATCTTTGCTTGCTAATGGCGCATAAGGGCGTCCTTGCTAAGCCGACGCATGAGAATACGTGAGTCACTCCCGCTCTACGTACAGAGTCGAGTCATCAGTCTTACCGTTTTCTTTGCTTTGCGTGCAGGATCCGCCTCGCCCCTCCTCTAGTCATCTCTGAGGAAGACCTGAATACCGTTGTTCAGACCATCCAGGAAAGCTTGAAGGAATTCGAGAGCGCAAAGGATATTCCCCGGCAGGAATACAAGGCGCACGGCAAGGCATTCGCTGCATTGTAAACGACTCATAACGGTGCTCAGCACGTCACGTACGTATCATATGTATGAAAGGTCTAGCGTGCATATCTTGCAAATAGCCCTGCTGTTGCAATCTCTTGCAATGTACATGTCGTTGTCAGCAAGGAAGCATCATTTCAGTCTTTCTTCTGCCCAGTGCGAGCGGCCTCACCTGCAAAAGCCTACGAAAGTAGCTTTCTAGCACGTTCATTGCTTACGTACGAACCGCTCCATGTATTGAGGGATGCGACAAGTGGTAGGACCCGCGTGACCGGCTTGCTGACATGCGCCGTTTATGTGCGAGCTTTGTACAGTCATCGCACATGCAGTAAAGCCGATCGAACGGCATGGTCGCCTACACTCGCTAATGCATGACGCTTGGAGTCTGTCCAAAGAATTGTCCACCGTCTGGTCTGCTACGGTCGAGAGAAGGCGGACCTCAACGAGCTTGCGCTGCCAGCGAATCCTCTGGTGGCCTCGGGCGGCAACACCTGGAACCTGAAGGTCCTCAGTCCACCAAAGACTAGCCTCAGCCAGGCGCAGATAGCGTCAGGGCTTTGAGAAGGAGCTGTCCGAGATGCCGCCAAAGTCTACAGGATGGCGCAAGTGGGGCGAGCGTGCCATGGTCGTGTCAGACTGGGCGGGCAACCACGCCAACAATGTTGGCTCGAGTGAGTCTACAGTACCGACCTCACTCAATCGGGAGGGTATCTCTGAGCGTACCGCAGCATGCAAGTGCACAGGCTGACTTTCATATCACATGTGAATTTGGCTTGCATTCAACCAGAATTCGGCGTCGAGAGTGAGTGACCCAGGCAGCAGCGCCACTATCTTCTATGACGCGCTGATTGCCGTTTCTTGCATGTCACCTCCACGCTCACTTGCAAACAGGATTCTGGCCAACTTCAAACGACTTCGCGCTGGAGCTCGAGAAATGCGAGCGTATCCTGCGGATGTTCACCGTTGAAGGTGTTCCTACCGAAGAAAGTACAGGTCCGAGCAAGAAGAAACGCAAGGTCTTCCGCAAGATCTCGCCAAATATCATTCGCGATGCACAGGGTCTTATAATCTTCACAGCGATGCGTTCGGGTATCGCACCGTTCTCTGGCGCAGGTGGGCGTGCAGCCCTGCAGACAGCTCACTAGTCACAAAGAAGCTCACGCACCTCTATCTGACTCAGGTGGAGGTGGCCTCATCGTCACCCGCATGTCGGATGGATCCTGGTCACCGCCAAGCTTTATCAGTCCCAACAACTTTCAAGTTGGAGCTGTGATTGGAATTGATGTCTACAATGCCATTCTTATACTACGTACTCCGGAATCGGTCAAAGGATTCAGAACACATAACTTGACCCTTGGCAGCGAAATGGGCCTTGCAGCTGGCCCATTGGGTGGGGCAGGCATATCAGGCGAGACAGGTCTGACCAGCAAACACAAGGCACCGATCTTCTCATATGTTCAGAGTCGTGGCTTCTACGCTGGCGTCTCTCTTGTCGGTCAAGCTTTCATTGATCGCTTCGATGAGAATGAGCGTGTCTATCAGTGGGTGCTTCCTCTGAAACGCCAGCGTAGTCCTGTATATTGACGAGAAGATGCTGTAAACCAGCTGGCCGGGTATCAAGGCCGGCGATATCTTCGATGGAAAAGTGAGGCGGCCATACGAATCCAAGTCCTTTTACATTGCTCTACGTGACGCAGAGACAGGCGCGGCGCAAGGTGCCAATCTTGAGTGGGATACAGACGAAGTCAAGGCTATTGATCTTGATGCTGGCGAGGTCCTGAGGCTGCCGCCTACGCCTGAACAGCTCAGCGAATGGGAAGCGCAAGGGATAAAAGACGAGGAGGACGTCAGATTCGAAGAGGAGGAGCGCAAAGCAGTGCGAGCTCTGCCACCACCTCCTATGCATCCCAAGTCCAGAAATAGCAGAAGTCGACCGACAAGCGCAGCATCGTCCATACATAATGGACACAGTCCAGGACCCGGTAGTCCAGATGCGAGCTTCCGGTCTTATCCCAGCAGTCCGCTGGTGCCAGCCGAAGTTGCTGCAGGTACAAGCACGGAGATGTCTCCCCCTCCTCCCCCTCCAAGACGTCACCCGAACCATACTCTCGGACTAGGCGTATCGTCTGAAGCTTCAACTTCAAGCTACGTCCCTGTACCAGCTCCCGAAAATCCGTCGCCTTCCGTAGACGCACTTCCGCTTGAGCGATTGTCATTAGAAGAAAGCTCCCGACGCCTTTCAGGCGACTACACCGGACATGAGAGCGAAGACGTACCACCTTCTTTCGGAGAAGCTACTCAGGGTCAAGTAGAAGAGCCCAGTACTGTTGAGAAGCCAGCACAGCCTGAAAGCCTGCTCATTCCCCCACCCCTTCAGCATCAAGACAGCGAGAGTTCCGTCAGCGTCTACAGTGATGCATCGCAGCATACGGTGGAAGCAGGCGATATCTCGCACCATGCATCGGAAGCACAAGCAATTACAGAAGGATCGCAGGGAAGGCAAGATGCCGACGCAGCAGCAGCAGCAGCAACAGCAAATGATTCAGAAAGGGCCCCAGTGAGTTTGGCTTGATGAAGAGGCTTTAGTGGTCAAGGCCTCGTGTCTGCATTGTCGTTGTGTATCAGGCAGATGAGGTTTAAGTGGAGTTGAAATCGAATAGAAAGACGTGAAGTGCGTTTCGCATGTCTTCATGACTTGAGAAACGGCCACTGCCCACGTGATTGCCGGTCTCTCCCTCGACAACTGATGGCGCAAAGACAATAGCCTCTGCCACGGGCCGTTGCGGCTGAGCAATGGTCACCGCAAGACCGCGCCGCTCGGCAGCACCAGACTCGTACCAGATCGCCTTTCCTGAGCTCACGAGCTCTTCCTCTGGCGACAGCGAAGACAGTGATGCTTGCAGCGGCAAGGAGGAGGGACAGCAGGACGGAGCCACGCCTGGTCCGCAAAATGAAGAGGCTTCGAACGATAACAATGCAAATGCAGTCGGAGCTGTCGGGCAAGCGGGCCTGCCCAAGTCGCAGTCACGAAAGCGCAAGAAGCGTGCGGCGCCTGAGCCAACTCCCGACGAAGGCATGGACAGCGCGTCAGGTAGCGAATTCGAGCCAGAAATTGTCAAGGACAAAGACGGCAAGACAGTCGAAGAGGAGGCAGAGTCGAGCTTCAGCGAAGAAGGTGTCGAGGAGTCAGAGTCGGGCGACTCGGCGGCCGGCGAGAAGGAGCTGGACGGCATATCCATCGCTAGCTCTGGTCAAGTGGCTGGAGATATCAGCGATGATGGCGGTAAACAGGGCCTCAAGCATGGTATTGTACGCTCGAACCACGCGAGCCGTCCTGCTATGCGAATAGTGGGACGCGCTGGCGTTGCCACCGGCCACAATTTGGGACAGCCAAAACGCGAAGCTGCTCGCAAGAGGTGCGTGACCGGCCTGATTGGAGCACAGAAGAAGCTAGGCATCTATGAGATCACCTGGGGCCCAGCTTACTGGCCGCCCGCCCTCGTGCTGGCCAAAGCATTTGAAGACAATGCCCACACCTCGGAAGCGGGTCCAGACGCAGCAGGCTTGAAACACCTTGGCATGCTTTCCGAAGCTCAGCGGCTTCATCTGCTAAAGAGAACTTCGTATCAGCCCTTTGGACCGCACAACGATTCCTGCATCGATCTCGGATGGTACCCAGGAAAGTGGACGAGCAATTCCGAAGGTGAAACCATCCGCGCAGAAAAGTGGGGAGGCTACTATGACTCGGTTGCGATGCTCTCAACATCGTTTGAATTGGTTCAGGACCTCAAGTATGTGTTAAGGGCAAGTTCTCGGCATCCCAAGCTGACTACGACCCTTGTCCACAGCCAAATCCTGCCACATCTGCCTAGAAACGTACATTCCGCTACGCCCGGGTCAGTGCATTTGACTTGCAAGTCCGAAGCGGTGGACAAGGCAGAAGACAATGAAGACGACAACTGGGATGATGCGATGGCAATTGATAGTCAGACGACTGCCCAGCCAACTTCCAACGCAGCAGAAGCCTTTCGCTCCGCACTCGGCCAAGTACGAAGCCAGGTACGGTCGGCAAACGCCAATCCCAGTCAAAATGCGCACGAGAGTCAAGACAGCGGCGTCTTCAAGTTTCTTATCGGCCCAATCATGGGTGAAGGCGGTTTTGAATTGCCGCAAATCCCAGTGGAGCTAGAACGATTGATGTGCTTACGACTCGGTGAGTCGCTGACCCGCCGATTGTGTTTGCCCGCCAGCTGACTGGCACATACATTTAGATACATATTTACCTGAGAAACCAGGTTATATCCTAAATGCAGGCGGGCCCGTCTTTGGGCTGGATTGGTGTCCTCAAGCAGACGATGACACGCCGGCGAGTACGTGCAGTCAAGCTGATCGCTACGTGCTTGCTTACTTGACTAAGATTCGTGTTGTTCTCCAGGCTGCGAGTACTTGGCGGTGTCCACCGTGGCCGAGAGCGTGACGCTGGAGTACAAGCTCGACAAACATGCTAACCATACCCAAAGTATGATCCAGATCTGGTCCATGAGTGGGAAAAGTCTTCAAAGCCTGGGCTATTCGGGCTCAGACGAACCACAAAGAAATATGCGCCTAGACCTCGCTCTCCTACTGGATGCAGAGGTGCTACGGTTGCAGTGGTGTCCGAAAGGAGGGCTTCGCAATATCGCGGAAAGCACGTCAGCGGCTCTCGCCGAGGGACCTTTAAGGCGTCTTGGGATAATAGCGGCTCTGACGACCAGCAAGGTTGTTCACTTGTACGACGTTCCCACTCCAGAGAGTGCGCGACATGCAAAGTCAGCAGCAGCGGACGATCTCGTGTTCTGTAAGTCGCCAAGGACGTTCTAGTATCTTTGAGAGCTCTGCTAAAAATCGGGATCCTCGCAGTGCGAAGCAAGGCCCCTTTGCTCACCCTAGATCTAGGCAATGTGCCAGTCACATGCCTCGAATGGATGAGCCACGATCGCATTGCAGTTGGAACCAGTACAGGCCACGTCGCGGTCTTTGAAGTTGGACAGGCACTCGAAGAGAGCGCTCGCTCGGGTAAGAATAATCGCCTTTCTCGAGATCTTTGTCTGATTACATTGTGCGCCTGCAGTCGGACCCATGGTCTTTGCGCCCGTTCACGAGAGCACCGTCACTGCTATTAGCGTGATCCGTCGGGCATCGCTGGACCAATTAGCATGTCCGCAACTCGACGCAGAACCCACGATGATCTCAACAACGTCCACAGACGGCAGCGTGAAGATGCTGGATCTACTGGACCAATCGACAATATTCGATTTTGGACATGAACGAGGCAGGTGAAATAATGTTCGCTTTCACAAATTTTCGCTGATGAGGGGATGTTAGCTGTCCGGCAAGCAATAGCATATCAGCCAATGACGGATACTTTACACTACGTCGATCAAGAGATGGGCATTCGTTTCCTGGTTCTCAAAGCTCGAGAATTTGGCTCTAGTACGCGAATCGTCTCGCAAAATGGTCCTGTACTAGTGAGTTGGCACATCTTGCTCCATCGCGTCGTCCCGCATACCGCAGTATTGACGAAGAAAGGCTACGCAGCACCTGGCTTGCTCAGATTTCCACAGCTTCTTTGCTTCTGCTTCTGCAGACGGAACTTGCGCCATTAGTAACACTGTTCGACGCGGCAAGCGAGCGGGACACGCTGTATGTCTCTTGTGACCTCGGCAACGAATCGCAGCTAATCATGTCTCTTTCCCATCTTCTGTCAGATGCACTACCTCAATAAGGTCTTCCGCATGGACTTCAATCGGAACACAGGAATGTTTCGAATGATTGACAATATCGTGACCGATGTGAGCGGCCTCGCGTAACATACATCTCTAGTATTGAAATACATGCTGATAATCGCTGGGCGGCAGTCTCGCACCAGTACGGAGGGCAGAGGCCAAAAGCTCAATGGGAAAAAGGGCAAGAAGACAGCACCGGGTTTCCCAGATGTCACCGACACGCTTCCATCATTCGCCTGGTCGCCCGAGGTTGCCGTCAACTGTGTAGCATGGTCCCGGTCTCTGCGGCGTGCTCATATGCTGGCCAGCGGTCTAGCGTGTGGCTTAGTCCGGGTGGATCTTGTTCAGGGGAATTGGTCGGCGGAAGCGAGCGTCACCACGCGAGAAAACGGAATTGCGAGCGGAAATATTGGAGACGACAGCGATTAGCGGATGGGTGGCTTGTAATTCTGTCTTTACGAGGTCTAAGATCCGGATACAGAATCCGTCACGTGTAGATAGATGCGGTACCGTATCTGCGTATCTGCAGTGCCGGAGTGCACGTGCTTTGATAAAGCAAGACTTTGGGAAAGACGAAAAGACCGGCATGTGCAAGGAGCAGCTTCCGTTGTCTGCGAGAAGCCTTAAGTAGGGCCGGTCGAATCAAGTCACCCTTTTGTGCTGCTCTATCGCTGCACGGACCGCCGATCACCGCATTGCCTTCGCGACCGTGCAGTCGGACTCAGCTTGCCTCTTGCCTTCGTCGTCCCAGCCTCTGAACATGCCATACCAGTTCCACGTGTGGTGCGACGGCGCATGTCGCAACAACGGACGGTCAAACCCTTGGAAGCCTGTCGTGGGCGGATACGGCGTTTACGCGCCCAGAGCACCAAAGGGGGGTCCTCGAAACATCAGCGTGGCACTGAATTCCAGTGCTGTGGCTCAGGCCAATTCCACCGCTACCAGCAATAGTGAGGACTGCCTGTCAATGTTCGTAGCCGACAGGGCTTTCATGGAGTCCAGTCTCACCTTAGACTGCATTCTTCGCAACTCGACAGGAGCCGAATTGCACGGACTCATAGGAGCATTGGAACTGGCGTTGGAAGTTCGCGACCTGCTCGACTATGACCCCTACTTCATCTGCTACATATATATGGATTCTCAATATGTCAAGCGTATGTGCAACAGCCGCTCGTGACAGGCTTTGCATTGCTCATCATGCTTCTTTAGGAGCTATGACCGAATGGATCTACAAGTGGTATAACAACGGATGGAGAACCACAAAAGGTGCCATTATCATGACGAGATGATGCTCGCTTTTGCTGACGGAACACGTTTTTCGCGTGACCGGCTTGCAGGTTTGCCTGTTGCAAACCAGGATCTTATCCGCCGAGCAGATTCGCTCAGGGACCAGATAGAAGAGAACGGCGATGTTCGATTCACCCACATAAGCCGCGTCGACAACCAAGAGGCGGACGAATTGGCGAACGAAGGATGCGATCGCGCGGTTGAGCTCTGGTACTAAAGCGTTACTGGCGAGGACCGCGCAGGGTTGCGGAATTGCACAAAACCTCGTATACATCATACGGGACGACAAGTGGGCATCAGACCTGCACTTTCACATGCATGTACCCACCTCAAGCATAATATGAGACCTATCATGCTTGGCGCGTCCGGAGACCAACGGTATCTCACTGTACATCAGCCGACAGAAAATCAGACAGCATTGGTCCTGTGAGGCGTCTCTTTGCTTGCTCAGCCCTACGGTCGCGACTGAATGTCCCCTAGTCTTTGCCTCTCTCAGGTTTCCATGGGTGCAGGCCCTTTCTATACCTCAAATGCATAGCAAACTCGATATAACTTGATCGTCAAGCTTTCAGACATACAACTGCCCCTTACCTTGTCACTTCTAGCCAGGCCACACGGCTACGACTACCCAATAAAGGCATCTTGCCCGGCTTGGACAATGCTTGCCCGACCTGGAATTACCCAGTCAGCACAGCATGCAACACTCTCAGCTCGATTTGGGTGCATGCCGACATTCGTATATTCACAAATAAAGAGAGACCTGTCAGCTTAACGAACTACGTCATACCTCAGGCTGCCAGCTAAAGGATCTAACTGTACCGTACCGTACAGTATTGGATGTCTGGCTCGACATGATGTCTTCATCCACAGGTCCCAGTCACATGCGTGAATTGCCTTGCCTGTCCTGCACGCTCCCCGTTGATGCTCTCTCGTGGACGACGTCTTTGCGATCCTCCGTTCCGGTACCTGACAGCTTCATTGAGGAATCTGAACATCGGCAGCGAAAGGCGGGGCACCGAGAAGATATGCAAATTCCGCAACAGCTGACACAACAGTTTGTTTACACATGTTCTCCCTTTTCCGAGGCACGTGACGTTGACACTTGGAAGACGATCGATTTCCCCACGATAGGCTTGCTGGCGCTGATGAGCGTCTACACTTTGCAGAGTCGGCTGGTTCGTCTGTGGTGGCTGTCCAGCTTCTGAAGCACTCCATGAGAAACGCTCTTTCACCTGTAACCACTACAGACTGGCCGCCCTCAAGCAGCCTCCCTCCTTTCGCTCAAAGCGTTCAAAGTCCAACGACGACGTTTCTCACCTCCGTTCGATCACCTACTATTGATACCCCGGTCACCACAACTGCAGACAGCAGGGAGCCTCAACGAGACGCAGACGGCAGCGAGGAAACCTCTCGCTCGCCCGTTGCAGCTTCTCTCACTGCTCTCGACCACCGTTCCTCAAGGCAGCCATGCTCACCTCGGCGCAACAGAGCATTGCGGTGCTGGCCTACGTCAAAAGCCGCCTGATCGCAGATCATAGCGACTTGGGCTTGCTCCAAGACCCATTCTTCCTGGCAAATCTAGACTACAACTTTCCTGATTTGTACGAAGCATATACCGGTGAGCAATGCTTGCGCCGCTGCTCTTGTGCGAGAGAGGGATGCCCGTGCTGAGTCGTCATCGATGTCACTTTCACTTGGCTTCAGCTCTCTACGGGCACAGACATGATTGTCTCGAAAGCTTGCTCCTGCTTGTGCGAAGTCTCGCGGAGTCCTGGCTGAGTCGCCCAGAATGGCTCAAGTCAAACGACAAGGACAAGCTCTTCCGGTCAACTTGGTACACTTCTAACAAAATGGTAAGGCTCACAGCTGTTCGGCGTGAAAGTGGACTTTGCTGATAGTGGCACCTCATCAGGTTGGAGCTAGTTGGTATGTACTGTCAAGCGCATGCTGTTGGAGGGGGCATAAAGGTCCTAACAACTCTCTTGCAGCTATGTCGACATATATGCCAAGAATCTGCGTGGTCTCCGCGACCGTATTCCATACCTACGCGAGCTCGGCATCACGTACCTGCACCTTATGCCGCTTTACAAGCGATCGGACAAAGGCACCGAAGATGGCGTGGTCGCAACATCGTACAGGCAACTGGACGAAAGAGTAGGAACAATGTATGAATTGACTGATTTTGCCAATGAGCTCCACGAGTGAGTCAGCGTCAATGCCAACTTTGGATGGCCAGCTTCTGACCTTCTGTGTGCAGGGTTGGCATTTGTCTGGCTTTGAGCATGGGTAAGCCCTAAGCATTTGCTTCTGTCAGACGGGATACTTGTTGATCAGTCTGCGCCAATAGCTTTCGGCTATACCTCTGAACAGCACGAGTGGGCGCGCAAGGCGTGTGATGGCGACTTTGAGCATGCTGGCCTGTACTGGATCTACCCCGACCGACAATGTCTGGAAGCGACTCGCGACCAGAGTGCCGAGAACAGCGCCATTGCTCAACTCAGAGATGGACGATGCGTGTGGACGACCAGCCATTCTCACCAGTGGCGACTCAACTAGTAGGTAGACCATCCTGCTGGGTATTGCAACAGCCCTCTTGACCTTCTATTCCAGCACAAACCCTGCAACAGTCCGTGCGATTGCCGCAGAGATGTTGGCGCTAGCAAATGCTGGTACAAACATCTTCAAAATCGACGACTTCGTGGGCTTGGGAGTAAGTTCAGACAACACCACTGCAGCAGCAGAATGCTGAAGCTCTGCTCTTCTATTTAGACGAAACCTGGCGCTTCTATTGACGCGGACGAGGACATGCATCGTCTTGTCCGCATCTTCAACATAGTCGCCAAGATTGCCGCACCGGCTGTTCTGCTGGAGGTGAGCCCGATAGCATTGCAAGCAAGCAGAGCCGTCAATTTGACCAGGTGACTTGTAGTCGAGTGTCGCCAGACACACATCGCAGACCGTATCCTTCTGCAACAAGGCCGAGTTCCCTCTCTTAGACAATGCGCTTCAGATGTCGGCATCATGGGTCAGTCGCAAGCTAATTTGTTGCCGCAAACGAAATACTGAAAAGAGTGCTTCGTTTTGATCCACAGGAGGCACTAGCTACACGCAAGGTTTGTATGCTACAGCAGAGCCTAGAGCGCTGGCATAATACTGCATCTGCGAACGATGGCCATTGGGTGAACTACTTGCGGTCTTACGAGGTGAGGCCTGCTCATGTGAGCCTTATCCGCTTTGTTCCTGACACCTCTCTTCAGGAAATGGCTTGGCTGTTTACGGATCAGGAGGCGCGGGAGCATTTCATCGATCCGGAAAATCACAAGCGGTTCCTGAACGCCTTCTACATCAAGCGCTATCCGGGCTCGTTTGCAAGAGGGCTGGCACATCGTGATGACTTGCCTTTTGCGCAATCCCGCATCAGCGGTACTGCTGCTAGTCTAGCTGGCATGGAGAGCGGAGAAGAGCACGCCGTAGAGCGTCTTCTTCTTATGTACTCGGTGGCATTCTCAACGGGAGGCATGCCAGTCTTCAACTTGGGCGATGAAGTAAGTCTTTCGTGAGTTCATCGAGCGCAATGAGGTCTGAGACGCATTTGGACAGGTCGGACAGCTCAATGACTATCAAATGCCGAGAGAGCGAGAGGCTGAACAAGACAGCAGATGGGTACATCGACCAGCTTACCCTGCTGATCTTTATGAAGAGAAGAAGGACGAGACCGGCCAAGCAGGCCGCTTGTTCAAGGGCATTCGGCAGCTGATCGCTCTGCGGAAGAAGACAGAGGAACTAGGTATGTGATGTCCAGGGACGACTGCTGAATGTCTGCCTGCTTACGAGCCCGTCTTCTTTTCAGCTGGAGGTAAACTGGTAGCCTTCTACACGGGCAGCCAGCACATCTTGGGCTATCAACGATTTTCGAAACGATCCAACGTCTTGGTTCTATGCAACTTCAACGATCATGTCGAGCAGATCTCGCGAGAGCGCTTTGCTGCCCTGCCCGCTTGTACTTTGGATCTGGTCACCGGCAAGACAATGGAACTAAGGAGTGCCGATGTCACTTTACAGCCACATCAATACTTGTGGCTCAGGTACGATTAAATGAATGCAAGTTTTGGACCAGGCGTCTAGGTCGACGGCCAAGAACGATATGTATCATCTGAAGGGGCACCGCGATACTGCGGTTTAGGGAGGTTTCACTTGGGGGATTTTCTGGATTTCTTATCAGTGCAGGGTTGTCAAGTTATTCATCTTCTTTACTCTCATGTCACAGCTTGTAACGGACAATATCACCAAGTACAGTAATGGAGGCTTTCACGAGTGTTTTCATCGGTGTTGCACGCTTGTATGCCCCGAAGGTGGCTATCCCAGCCTGGCGCGAGGAGGTGGCGGCTTGCCTTCGACCCACCTCGGCAGGAAAGGGAAGACGCGACCTTAGCTTCAGACATGCATTTTCAGTGGCCTGGTTAACAAATGGCGATGATACTTCTTGCACAGCATTCTTACACGCGTCCCGCTCAGCTGCCAGCGCTTCCTCAAGATCAAAAACCCACCGCAATTAGGCCGAGCGTCCAAGCAGAGCAGTCGGGATCTCCCTTCTCGCAGCAAAGCAGCGTCCATCTGGCTTGTCTTTGTCGACGGGTTCCAACTTGTATGACTGACCCGTCAGCGCTGTGCCTACACAGAAGCATTCCGAGAGTCCAGTACACCACGATCACGTCGTGCTGAAGAGCACCCATCTTGCGTACAATTGTGAGTATACCGAAAGCTTGGCACGTCCACACGGCCAGTGGAACAGCCATAGTGCTTGAAATTGATGATGGCAAAAATTTTCAAGACCTCTAGCTCCAATTTGGACCACGGATCCTGCACCAAGCTGTTCAAGGCTCAACTTGAAGCTCGCCACATACTGTCACGCGACTGGGTCAATAATTTCGACATAGTGGCATAGCGACAGGCAGTCGTGTATCAGCTCCACGAACAAACCCACCAAACATCGTAAATATGCTGGCTACTCCGCGTGATGGGCCTCTGGTGCCACTGGCCAGTCCTATGAAGTGGGATCCACACTCTGGCCAGCTGGGTTTCGTGCCACTGCCGTCTTTCGCTGACTTGGCAACAAGTCGCGAGAAGCTCTTCCTCGGCTTGGATCTCAGCACTCAAGTTTGTCTCATCAACTGTATTGGATCGCATATAAAGGCTGACGGTGTTTCCCGCAGTCCTTGAAAGGCTGCTTCGTCAACGAGTCCTTGAAAGTTATCGGTCAATACTCTATCGGCTTTGATCAAGACATGCCTCAATATGGGTAAGATTATTTATCACAATTGATCGTTGCTCATTAGCTGATTAAAAAGCTTAGCACTGCTAACGGAGTTCACATGTCAGAAGGCGGCGTCGTGACCTCGCCGTCCATCATGTTTGTCGAGGCACTCGACCTTCTCTTCGCTAAGATTGCGCAGGATCCAGTTGGGAAGGATTTGCTGTTTAGAACAATCGCAGTGTCGGGAGCAGCGCAGCAGCATGCCACAGTCTACTGGTCGGAGGAAGCATCGAAATTGCTCGGCACCCTGAAATCCGGTCTGCCACTGCACAAGCAGATGCAGACTGCCTTCAGTCGAGCCGAGTCGCCAAATTGGCAAGATTCGTCCACTACCCTCGAGTGTGCAGAAATGGAGAATGCTGTTGGTGGAGCCGCGGCGATGGCTACGAGGACTGGCAGCCGAGCTCATCAACGCTTTAGTGGTCCGCAAATCCTCAAATGGCGGAAAGAGCACCCTGAAGAGTATGCGCGCACTGACCGCATCAGCTTGGTCTCCAGCTTCCTCACCACTCTACTGTGTGCCGACGGCGAAATCAAGCCAATGGAGGAAAGCGACGCCTGCGGCATGAATCTCTGGAACCTTGAGAAGGGTGGATGCTGGGACGATGAGCTGCTCGCACTAGTCGCTGGCGGATCAGACAAGGCAGCGCAGGAGCTCAAGCGGAAACTAGGCCCCGTTGAGCGCGACGGAGGTGTCATGGCTGGCAAGATTGGCAAATATTTCGTAGAGCGCTACGGCATGAACCCAGGTGAGACCTTTTGGAGACTTGCGCACCATCCACCAAGCTGATTGCATCCAAAGATGCCCAAATTTCTTTCCTCACCGGCGACAACCCTGGGACAATGCTTTCTTTCTCCCTGCTGACTGGAGAGGTGGTCGTCAGTCTGGGCACTTCAGACACTGGTGAGCTAGTCTGGGTGCTTTCTGGAGAGTGAGTGCGAAATAGCACTAATGTTGCACCCGCAGTCCTGCTGTCAACCATCGACTATGCACCTCACCCGGACTCGCACATATTCTCATATCCTGCTAATCGCGCCGGAGGCAAACGAAGCTACATGGCGATGCTGTGCTACAAAAAGTCAGTCAACGCTCTCCAGGTACAAAGAAAAGTCTACCTATGCTGACTGTCCTTGGTATTGAAAGTGGATCTCTGGCTCGGCAAAATGTTCGCGACATATACGCAGACAAAGACTGGGCCAAATTTAACCAGGAAGTAGAGAAGGCTTCACTTTCAGACGTACAATCTGCACGAAATCGTCCGTATGGCTTCTACTTTCTCAAACCAGAGATCATTCCTCGAAACGTCTACGGGATTCACCGATTTAGTGCACAAGGAGAGCCACTGCAGGAGTTTGAAGTGAGAGATCAGCATGCGATATTTTTGAGCGTGGCTGACATGTTGTGTCTCATGCAGAATCCTGCTTTCAACAGTCGAGCCATATTGGAATCGCAGTTCTTGTCCTTTAGAACCCGAGTGAAGCCCCTGCTGGCAAGCTCGACAAAAGACTGCACGCCTACGTAAGGCTGCCACCTCTTATTTTGGCGCAATTTATCGATGGCTTCTGACGATGCATTCTACAGGCGCATATTCGCGGTTGGAGGCGGCTCAGCCAACGATACGATGCTAGCGACGCTTGCAGATGTCATGACAGCGCCAGTCTACCGAGCAAGCGGGTCATCGAGCAATTCGTGCGCGATAGGGGGTTGCATGAAAGCTTTCTGGGCATGGCAGCGCCTCACTCGTCCGGACAAGCGGTCGGCGTGCTTTGAAGATGTGATTCGGGATGCACAGTCGCAGGCGCATGCGGCTAAGGAAGACCTGGTGGCGACCTTCAGTGAGGCGGCTAGTCAAGCATACGCAAGTATGGAGGATCGCTTCCATCAGCTGGAGGGCAAGGTGGTCGCTCTAGCCCCGTAATAGCTTTTTCGAGAGTGAAGAAGTGTGGAGTTGTCGCAAGTCTGGGACCTGTCGTGTACTATTAGACTCAGCAAGCAGGGCTGCGCTGCAGATCCCTTCCGTAAAAGACACGACGTACAACAGCGCCAGTCTGTTACTGTCCACACGCCTCTCTTTGCCTGAGTGACCTGCATTCCACGCCCTTGCCGTGTTGGATCAGCAGAATGTGGCAAAAGGCGGACACGCGCCTGGTCCACGTTTGCGGTCCAGCAGCGGCGGCGCCAGATGATAGGCAGCAGTGCGGGAGCCAGCAGGCAGGCCGCATAGTCAAGGGACTTGTGACGATTCAGAAAGGCCGCTAGTGGTGCAGCAGCTGCTCCCTGTGTGTGCCCGCTGTTTTGTCGTCGCCACGCTCAAGGCATATCCCATCTACACGCTGGGCACGGCTGCTCTGACTCACGCCAACCTCTGCAAACCCCCCCACACCCTCGTCAAGCACCCACGCCGCTGCCGCATCAGTCTGCCCGTCTGTGATCCGTCGCCCGCACTCTCCATTCCCCGCCTAGCTGCGACCGCCCATCCTCGACTTCGACCTCGACCCAACTCGAACCGCTTCGTCCTCTCTTCAAACAGCATTCAACCCCAAGCCCCACCACTGCACGGCGTAGATCGCACTGCAGACCACACAGAGCACCACACTTCGAGCCTTCTCCACGCACTCGACAGCACGGCTAGTCCTTGTCCAGCTGCACCCTTCAGTCCCTCGTCCTCGCGGAGTATAGACACGCTCCCGCCTCATTTCCCTTCAAAGACGCGCGCAGTGACAAAACGACCACCGCACCCCACGCACACCGCTACACGCAGTGAGTGTGTATCATCCAGAACTGCACACTCACCTCGCTTACAGTGTCTATACACAGCAGCCATGGCCTTCAACCCGTACGACCGCGCTGCCCTCATCTCTGGTCTTCGAGGTGCAGCAAGCGCCCAGAGCTCGCCCCTCCCGCTTCAACAGTCGTTTGACGACCTGCAGCAGGTGATGCAGATGCAGCAGAGACAGATGCAGCAGCCGTTGCAGTTTCAGCAACAGCAGCAACAGCTGCAGAACACTCAGCAGCAGCAACACCAGCGCTTTGCCAACCCGGCCCAAGCGCAACTGTTTGCCATTCAGCAGTCGCAGATCGAACTGCAACTCCAGCAGATCAAGATGGCAAACCTGGCTCTGCAAGAGCAGATTCTCTTACAGCACCAACAGCAAAACACTCAGCAGCAGCAGCAGCAGCAGCAGCAGTACCGCGCACAGTCACCACCCTTTGCCGGTTATCCCCAATTGCAGCACCAGCAGCAGCAGCTCGGTCATGGCACGCGCTACGGCGAGCGAGCCGGACGCTCGGTCTCTGCCAGCGCGGCCCTGCCCTACAACCCTCAAGCTGTCGATGCCATGTCTGCATGGCAACCAGGCAATTCTGCTGGTGTTTATGGCGCTACTCAGGCCGCGCCTGAGTTTGGCCAGCAAATGTCCCCAGGAACGCGCCAGGAAGTCCGTCGCGGCGCGCTGCGTGACTTGCAGCAAGCCAGGCACCAGCGCGAACACTCGCTTTCGCCGTCTATTTCGTCCTCATCGACGTTTTCGCCGCCAGCTACCGGCCCTCCTGCCTCTGACTGGCAGTTTCAGCGCATGCAGTATCGCTCTGCAACCGAAGGAGAACGATCCTCGTCGCCAAGCAGTGTAGTCACTCCACCGGCTCAAACTGATTCGCACAAGCGCGATCTCGTCAGTTATCAGCACAGAAAGCAAGACTCTGACGCATCCGACGCATCCATCCAGTCGCTCTCTATTTCTGAGGCGGGCTCGCAATTCTCTCCCAACAGGGGACCTGCCTTGGTTCTTTCCAAGCCTGGCGACGAATACCCCGAGGAAGATGCAGAGCACGCGCTCTCTGGTTCCGAGGATGCAGTCGAGGATCCAATGTCTCCTTCGATGAATGCCTCCATGCGAGCTGCCTCACTTAGAGATGGACTGGCCGCTAAATTTGATCAAGGTCAATCAGCTGCCAAGAGGCGCACGAGCTCGAGCGGCCGTCACACATTGATTCTTCGCAGCTCAATCGCCGACCTCACTGCTCAGGCCAATGGAGACGGCTCCATGATTATTTACGCCGACTCCGATACATCATCGGGAACCAGCTCGCCCACCTCGGACAAGAGCGAGGTTGCTAGCTTCGAGTCCACCGCCAGTACATGCGCGACCTCTGTGCCCAACACGAGCCCTACCTCTGCCTCTTTCGACAAGAAGGCCAGCAAGACCGAGCAAGCCGAGACCAAGACTGGCGAACCATCTTTGCCATCTAGCTTGGCGAACATCGCTCACCGACGTGCTGTATCCAGCAGCATTGCCTTGAACCCGACTGCGACGACTTTCGCACCTGGTCACACCAAGAACTACCCCTCCACCTTGAGTTTGACGTCGACTGGATCCGGCTCAAACACTCCAGGTAGCTCGGCCGGACGCGTCTTCACCGCCCCGCCGCGAGCTGGAACTCCCGGCAAGGTGGCATCTGTCATTCGCCAGCCCAAAGGCCCTGCAGATGAGGCAGACATGGCTTCGCGCAACTTTGCAGGCATGATTCGCCGAAAAGCTATTGGTGCCCTCCGTTTGGCTTCGGCCACTGGCGCTCGTGCCAGCCCTGTCAGCTCTCCCGTTCTCTCTGGCTTCCCTGGCGGCGCTTTCCCGCAGCAACAGCCACACTTCATTGAAAGTGGCTTGCCGAAGCTGTCTAGCCCTCCATCCGCTTTTAGCAGCCCTCTGGCAGCTAGCGCAAATGGGACGCTCAACATGTCCGACTTGGCCACTCGCGCTCTACACAGGCGTAGCCAACAGGGAGGCTACGCAGCCCTGCTCAACAATCAAGGTCTCGGCGTGACCCAGTAGGGATTGGCCCCACAGCCTCTCGACACTGTTCACTCTCTCACCGGCCACTCCAAGCAATACATAAGATTTCATACATAATCCCAGTCCTTCATCCCAGCCGACAATGCCTTGTCAACATGGCGTACAAGCCGATGGCGGCGCTCAGTTACTCGAACAGCTATCAATCAGGCCGTTGAAAACCATCAAGTCCGCTAGCATTCGGGCCATCAGCATGACAACTCTGCTGCAACCGACTTGCAGGGCCTCACACTATTCTCTCGTTGTATTTAGGATTTCTCGAGCGAAACGTTTTTTCTGCTTTTCAGCGAAAGACGTCCGTCTCTGTCTACGTTCGTTACGTATTGCGGCAGCCTTTTGGTCTAGACCCCTGCTCTGCTATATAAGAAAATGATGGAAATACAACCAGGGACTTGCGAGAGTATTGCAAGAATTGCAACAAAGGACTGATGATTGCTACAACAACGATCTTCTTGAGAATCCCCACTTGTCAAACTTCCCAAAGCTAGCGGGCAGAAAATTACGAATTATGATGGTCTGCTTTCAAGCATTCCTTGCGCGTTTGACTCTTCCAGGACTTTTGTAGTTCTTCTTCTTCGCAGAAAAGGTCGTGGAATTATAGGTGTTTCGCGTCTTTCCTGGCAAGCCTCGCTTTTTCCGCCACTGCTCTCTTGAGCTTTCACGAGGTCCGCTCGTGCTGATCTTCTTCGTGGGTTCTGATACACCCTCTTGCATTGTATCGTCGGTCACTGATTGCGTGGAAGTCGTAGCTTGCGGGGTGTCTGTCGTGTATGTCGAACAAGCCGAGGTACACGAGTCAGCATGTTGAACACAGCTTGTGCAGCAGGTCGAGCACATCAGCACGAGCAGCTGTACCGGCCCTAGAGTCTGCTAGAGTGATAGCATCAGGATCTAGCAGACCAAGGAGCCAGTACAGCTTATCCTCGCGTTGTTGCGTTTCGGTCATCATGATGATGTCCAGATTGGATTCACCTGGCTTGGAACCGGAAGCAGTTGGTTCTGCTTGCATGCCAGCGACAGGGGCAGCGTCGTCGGTCTCTTCTTCTTTTTCATCGTCACTTGGATCTTTAAGCACTTGCAGGCGCTCGTGCAGGCGCTGTGTACGAAGCTTGTCCTTGGTGTGGTAGTCTGACTTTGGATCGTCCCGCTTGAGCTTGCGGAAGGCGCGCTTGGACTTGGAGCGCAGCGACTTGGCCATTGTGAAGTGGTTGACTTGAGATTTCAGTGGTATGTGTGGATGTGACTGTGCTCTGGTGGACGAGTACTGCTCGACGAGTGGGCAAGAGGCAGAAGTAGGCAGCCGTTCGCCACCACGAGGCAGCATTTTACAGCGAATTTTCCGGAGCGCGTCTCAGACGAACTGCAACCTAGCAAGATCTCGCCAGACTGCGTCGACAATGGCAAAGCAGGCCAAAGGCAAAGGACGGCCGTCGACTGTGCGGATCAGCAACGTCGAGAGCGCCGACGACTTCAAGACCAGCTCGGTGGCTGCGAAACCTCCGCAAAAAGTGCACAATCAGGCAGAGGACAACGACGAGGCGGATGGCAATGACGACGAGGAGCTAGAGGCGTCCACAAGCGGCAGTCAGCAGAGTGAAGATGATGAGGAAGAGTCAGACGAAGAGAGCGACGGGGACGAGGTCGACGAACAGAGCATGGGTCGTCTGATGAAACTGCTTGAAGACGTCGACCCGGCAGAGTTGGGTCTCGAAGAAATGGACGAGGACGACGACGACGATGAGGCTAGCGGCTCTGATGCAGAGGAAGACGACGAGGAGCTGTTGAGCGAGGAAGATGATGACGAGAAAGCGGTCGACGAAGATGTCGCAGAAGCAGCGACCAAATCTACAAAGGCTGTCAAGGCCAAGGAAGCGCTAGCCAAGAAGAACGAAGATGTGAGTGGCCGCTTTCATGTGGTTTGGGAATGGCTCTCTGACAGACTGGCTATTGCAGACCGTGTTGGACCGCATACTTGACCGTTTCAAGCTCAACGCATCATTCTTCGAGACTCAGACTCTCACGTGCCCGGAACCGCTGGAAATCACCGACGTGTCCGATGACTTGAGTCGAGAGCTACAATTGTACATACTCACTTCTCTTCCACCAAACAATTCTCCAGGCTGATGCACATCATGTTATTACAGCTACAAACTGTCTCTGTGGGCCGCTCAGCAAGCCAGCAAGCTGTTCAAGGCTGCAAACGTTCCATTCCTACGACCGAATGACTACTATGCTGAGATGCTCAAGACCGACGAACACATGGAGAAGATCAGACAAAAGCTATTGGATGACACTGCCAACATCAAAGCGTCAGAGGAAGCCAAGAAGCTGCGTCACCTGAAGAAGTTTGGCAAGCAGGTCCAGGTAGAAAAGGTCAAGGAGCGTGAAAAGGCAAAGAAGGACATGAATGAGAAAGTCAAGTCGTTCAGGAAGAGTGAGTAATACTGCTTGTCGGTCATTGAAAATGACCGGTCGCTGATATCGGCATCCGCAGAGCGCAAGGCGGGCGACGATGATGGAGCCGAGTTTGACATCGACACGCTAGACAACGATTCTCGGCCGAGCAAGCAAGCGCGTCGAGGGGGTGCGCCAGGCGGATCTCGCGGCAAGACCCGAGACCAAAGAAATACCAAGTTCGGGCGGCCAACAACCTCTAGAAGACCAAAGGAAAATGACCGCGAATCTGCTCACGCTGACTTTGGTGGGAGAGGTCGAGGCCGAGGTGGTGCAAGAGGTCGAGGCGGCGGTCGTGGAGGAGGAAGCGGAGGTCGAGGAGGTCGAGCTTCATCGTTCAAGCAGAAGCGGCCAGGCAAGAGCAAGCGTCAGTGAGCAGATGGCATTTGATGTTCTGCTTTGGCTATTCGATTCCTTTCCTGTCGTTTTCTTTTGCTGTTGTCTGGCTTCACTTCACGCAATGAATTGGCAAGGCGCTGCGCCATGCCTGAGAACGCGAATCGAGTTGCTTGGACCTTCAAACAAATTCTATTGCACAACGACAATGCACTGCATGCTTTTCAAACGGGACATCGAATGACTGGGGACTAACGGCGAATCCTTCAGGCGAAGAAGGGATCGCTGAGGAAAGCTTGGTATGCAGGGCGCTCGACACTGCGCTTTGCGACTGCCTTGTCAGTCTCGATGTCGTTTATCAAGCTGTCGAGCGAGGTGTAGTTGTATTCGGGTCGGATGAAGCCAAGCATCGCTATTCGAAGCTCTTTGCCGTAGAAGTCATGTCCAAAGTCGTGCAGGACATGCACCTCCTGCATCAGTCACAATTGCAATACCAAATTAGATATGGCGCCCTCTGCCAGCCGATGGTGGCGTGCGTTGCAACTCACTGCCGTCCGCTTCTCATTCTTGTAGTACGGGTTCCAGCCAATGCTCATAACCATGGGCAGGACTTGATTCGATTTCCCTTGATCTTCACCCAGTACTACGCGTGCGTAGCCAAAGTGAACCCCCATCTGCAGCAGCTTAACGTATTCGGATATGGACTCTTCTGGCAAGTTAGCTGACATGCCGAAGTACTTTGTCAGCAAAAGACCCAGACCACAGCGATACTGCTGCTAGCGGTGCTCCGGTCTCACCAGTTGGACACCCCAAGTCTTTACTTCCACGCTTGAAGCCGTGCTGTACCGGTCCCTTCATGTAGATTGGGTATGGCGGCTCGACATCGTCTGGCCCACATATGCTCGGTCTGTCGAGTCGCGGATCGTGCTGCAGCGGCGTGGGCGGCGCAGTGTCTTGTATATCCGCCATTTCTGGTCCTTGCACTGGTGTAGCAGCACCTTGTGGAGACTGTCAGGCTGGTAAAGAGGACAAAGATGCGTGCTCTAGCTTCGTCACGCTTTCCAACTTTCTCGATCTCGTCAGCACTTCGGCCGACGCGGTGCGCAATGTTGTAGGCCGGCAGCAATGCGGCGGCCTTTTATTGCAGCATCTACTGAGGTGCGCCTGGAGAAGACCTTCGCAGCCCTGTGCGAAGCGGCATGTAACAATTAGGACTGATAGCGTTCCGTGGACAAGTGCCGACAAGTGGCGTAGTCATTATTACAACAACAGGGACTGCAGTACAAAGTGCATCATGAAATAAGGGGCACAGTCTCCATAGTGTCAAGCTCTTCTCGCTCGCTCCCTCCAAAAAGCTATCTCAGACTGCGTGCGTGGATGGCTCGTCACGGCGTCCTGAACATAGCTTTTAGAGTGGGAAGCCTGCAAGCAAAAGCTGGTGTAGTGCTCACCGTGGTCAGATACTGCAAAAGCTGCTCGTACAATCGCCTAAGAGTGTCGGAGCGCTTGTTTGCCGGGTCCAACTTTGCGGCGAACTGCACGACCAAACGTTCGACCTCGACACGCAGTCGCGACAATCTGTTCAACCATAGGAAAAGGTGAATATATGCTGCAAGCTCTCCCCTGAGAGACCGCGACTCACGAGTTGAAGACCATATCGTCATCTTCCTTGCTGAGCGAAACTACGCCAGTGAACAGCTCTGCGTACCGACGGAGCACATTGGCTACGCCGTTCTCTTTGAGAGTTGCGGACCGACCGCCCAACAAGCCCACCATGCCAGATGAGGTGGACGAGTCTGCGAGCTTTTTCACACTCTCAAGGTGATGTCCCATTTCTCTCTGGAACAGCGGCCACATCTGCAACCTCAACCCGATCAAGTGCGACTCCATTCCTGCTGTGGGACAGGCGCCATCCTTGTCCTCGCCGTGCAATTGAAGCATCACTTGGTCGTTCAGGCGGATCATGCTCAATAGCGACAGTGCACTAGGTGAGCTCTGTGTCAAGATTGACGACGCAAAGTTCTGAGACAGAGTGCATCAGCCATAGTCAGTCTTCTCGCGCCGGTGATTGCAGCTCACCTTCACATATTCAAGACTGGGCTCGAGCACTTGCTTCCAGATATGCTCCGCGACGTGCCTTTTGATCTTTGCTGAGCGCCTCTGGCTAACACCGTCTTGCTGACCAGATCCATGACTTTCAGAGACGACACTGATGGTATCATCGTCTTGTATGCTTGAAAGCTGGCTTGAAGCGCTCTGGAGAGGTGGACGTTCTGCACTAAGCTTCTGCGCAAACGTGACATTGACTTTATCGGTAGTAATAGGGTGGTAGAAATCGTCCGGCCGCCCAAAGAATGCTGATATGAAAGCAAATTCTGTCCTGGCGTTGTCAGCCAAGACAAGCGAGATGGATCGGAATAGGCTCTCTGGAGAAGCTTTCTGTATCGTTGTTCCGTGTTGAGAAGGCAAAGGTTTCAGATGTTGTTACAAATTGAGATGGCACCACACTCACGAAGTTGAGATCATCTGCGTTGTATGCCAAGATTACGCTCGTATCTTCTGAGCCTGACGGCGGGCCCGCATCTGTCAACGTATCCAAAGATGCGCGTCTTGGATCTGAGTAAGAAGGCACGGGGCTCTGCCTAGAGAAGAGAGCCAGAGAGCTCTCTGCTGTTACAGAGCCTATTGGCTCTGCCTTTGCGATAGATCTTGCTCGAATACGCTCAAGAGATCTAACGTAGCGTCTAAAGCCAGTCTCATAGTACCATTGCGCAGCGGCGATGTATGCTTTCTGCACTTCGTGAGCTGCTCTTGCTGAATGACGTTGCAGGAAGGCAAAGAAGGATCGATACTTGTTGAGCAGCGATGCGTGGAAGACGGCAAGATTCGGCGAGACTGATGTCCTGAAGGGCACAAAGAGGTTCACAAGGAAACCTCGAAGCGCGTATGTTACCTGCAAAGCAGCGTGTAAGTCAGCGAGCTGCAGAGGAGCGGGGGCCGGTATGACACCTACCCGTAACCGAAGGTTCTCCACCACATCGTCTAGATCCTTCCGTGAAGCGACTTTTGGTCCGCTTCTTACAGACACCAGCGCCTTTTCAAGGTCTTCTACCGGCTGCAACCAAGCCTCAGACGGCTCCGTTTCCATGAGAGTCTGTATCAGGGCCGGTGAGACCGTGATGCTTCCAAGAAGCGGCGAGAGGCTATTCCGCACTGCCTGAAGGATGCGATGGTGATTCAACAAGATGACAACACCTCATGATTCGCGTGGACTTACCTTGCGGTGTTCGAGTCGCGCCTCAATGACCTTGCTTCTGCCCTGCAGCTCGGCAATGTGGCCAGAAACGGCGGACAGGTCATTCTGAAATGTCGATATGAAGGCTTCGAGAGACGTAAGAAGAGTCGCGCTAGACTAGCGACGCATAACAAGAGCTCATTAGTGTCGGCGAAAGACTCAGACGCGTGCATAGTGCTCGCCGTGCTGCTCACCTCGACTTGATCGTGCAGCTCTCGATAGTCTTTCGCTCGTGTCACGACTTTGAAGCATCAAAAGCATTTCAACGACAGGCGCACATATGCTGAGGGCGGCATGGCACGCTCACACTCGGACTCCTCAGCCCGCTCGCGCTCGGCAACTTGTCTGGCGCTATCTGCTCGTGCTTGCTTGATGTCACCTAAGGCCGCTGCCTCGCTCGCAAGGTCTACCAGCTCTGCCAGCGGGAAGAACGCAAGGCGGATTGTTTCGGTAATTGTGATCAGGTCATCTCATCAGCACCAAGTTGTGTGACGCTTAAGCTTGCTTTAAAACGCGTTCACCTTTAGGACGGATTGCCTGCAACAGGGCAAGAAAGCCACTCAGCTTGGCCAGTCCACACCATGGCACTTGGCTCGCGCTGGAGTCGCTCACTTCATGTTTGTAAATTGGACCGAGCAAGCCGTCCACCTTCGCTTGCATTAGTATTGCGACATGATAAGCGGAGTCAAGGTCGAAACGTCGAAAAGGCACGTGGCAGACTGAGGCAAGCGTGGCAAAAGGGCAGAAGACGATGCATTTTGATGAACTGCATTGTCTGCATTGTACGTAGCGGTACGCGACAACAAGACTCAAGATGCGCGATCTAGACTGCAAAAGGCAGAGACTTACCGCAGAAACCCACAAGAAGTGAAAAGGACGGGGGAGACAGGAGGGTGTCAGACTGGCGGCTCGAGATTGCTTCGCGGCCAAGGCCGGCTGGGACAATCCAGATGATGTGCCGCCGCGTCATCATGAAAGATTGTGGTGGTGGTTGGGGAGCCATCGATGATGAGAATAGTCCGCATTGAGTTACACTGCACCTTCTGCCAGCCAGCCCGGAGATCCTTGAAGGGGGTTCAGCAACAAAGTCACTTTCGAAAGTCGCGCGACAACGAAATAAACAACTAGTTGTGTCCCAATCCTTGACTTGATAGAGAGAAGGCTCGTGCAAAAAAGTTCCAAGTAGAAAAAATCCCTGCTACCGAGGTCGAGCGACTCAAAGCTTCACACACGTGCTTGCCTGCACGGTGCTCGCAGTAAGCGGGAAGGCGAAGGCGAAGAGCTGAAGCGAGGGTTGTCGGGGCAACCAAAGTCCGGTTCTCCTGCGGCGTTCCGTCCGAGACGATAGCGATTCTTCAGTCCGATTCCAGAGCGGTTAGACCGTCTGAGCGGGGAGCCATTTGCGAATGAGCGAAGGGGGATAGGCGAAGTAGGGTCGGTTGGCGAGGTTCACGGCACGCTGACAAACAGGCGAAAGCTGCACCAGCATCCGCCGTGTCCAAAGACCCTTCTCGTTCGGGTCCGGCGGAGTACAGGTGAGCGACATGAATGACACCGGCACCGTAAGACGAAAAGGAGGGTAAGGGTGAGACGACAGCCAAGGGGGGGAGAGGGTCTGTCCTGTTCTGCGTCCTACGACGACGACCAAAAATCGAGCGAAGCGGGGGTGGAAGAGGAAAGAATCAACCAGTCCGGTGGTCGGGCAAGGGGGAGGTCGAAAGTTTCTTGAGTACCGTAAGGCCAGAAGGTATCTCCGGGACGAGCTGGCAGACTGGGTTTTTTGAGCTTCTGCTCACCAAAAGTGCAATGCACCGCGTATTGCACTGAAGCCATCGAGCGGGCGAGCTGCGGCCTGGCGAAGGCACGCTGCTCCAGCCGACACTCTCCGGCAAGGCTCCTTGACACCTTTTCAAACTTCCTCCATCGAGCCTCGTAACGACCCTCGCACACCTCGACACCGTCCAGACACTCTCATTCCTACGCTGTACCCCGATGCTGGCCGAGGCGCACATCTGAATGCCATGAGGCTAGGGTACCAAGGAACGTCTTGGAGTGTCACTGCATGGCACCTGTTGCCCCGTCCAATCGCACCTGCAACTCGTATAACCTTCCGGCCAACGAGCGAGGGGGTATCGCGATGGCGGTCCTGCAACCATGGTTGTGCCCATAGGCATTAACGCAGGAAGCAGATGGAGAACACCGGAGTGGTGTCGAGGCGGTCTGGTAGCCCAGACCTTGTCGAGAGTCAAAAGGTAATCGATATGCGGAGGAAGCGGACCATCGCTGGTAGTGCCCGCAGAGGCTTTGGCCTCTTGTCCAGCTAGGACATGCTATGGAGCCGACTCGCGGACCTTAACCCGCAGCCGACTGAAAAATTAAGCGTGGTGCACCAACGCTGTGTGTATGGCTGCTCTCGCGGTCTTCATACGATGGCTGTTGTAGAGGGCGGAGGAAGGTGGAGGAGGGTGAACCGACTCGCAAGGGCACTAGAGAGGGAGCTCTAGGTCTGGCGGCGATGCTGACACTTTCTGAGCGTGAAGTGAGGTGTCCTCTACGACCAGACGGCCGACACGAACCTGGTCGAGCAGTGACTCGACAGGCAGCGGGCAGCCGACCAGTCGCAGGGGACAGGGCTCGATGCGTGGCCCCAAAGCGCAACCCAGAACGCAAGGGGTCAGATCAAGGCAGCGTGTGCCGACCTTCGCCCAAGCGTCCCTTGTCGAGTCGGTTGAAGAGAGAAAAGAGAGAGCGGCGTCAAACGCTTACGGCTTGATCGGTCCACAGCAGGACATTGTCAAGCACAGCAGAGCAGCACTCGCGTTACTGTTTGTCGTGTGCGCTGCCGCCCATTTGCGCGGTGATCCAGGCCCTATGCTGCACTCGCGCACCGAACAAAACCTTGCCGCAAGGCCTTTGTGGCGAGACTTCAGTGGCTGGGGAGGGCGTGCCCTATGTACAGTGGGTTCGCTACAAGCGCTTGTATAACACTAGACTATTTGACAAGAAGTCTAAAGACAGGTTTCACCACCCATTGTCAGAATCCGGCGGCAGTTGCGAACTCGCTGGCGATTCCGTTCGGCCTGTGAGCAGCTCCGCATTCCGTGCTAACTCCTTTTGCTCATCGTTTTCCGATATCCAGCTTAGCTGATCCTTTCGCTGCCGTCTTGGGGTCACTTCATTCTCGTCACTGTACCCGTTTGCTAGCCTCTTTTGATCGTCAGCCCAGTGTGCCGTGCTGGCTGGGCTGCTTTCCGTCACATTATTTGCTGTCGCTGCTATGCCAATCTTGCTTCTTGCCAGACCGGTCGCTGGGTGGTGAGGCGACCCAGAAGAGGACGCCGGTGAAGTGATACCCAGTGGGGCCACTATCGAGAATATATGACCGTCGTTTGCCTGATCGTAGACATTGAATGGGTCAAGTATCGTTTGCACCATGCTCTCAATCGTCGCATCCGATGATCCTTTTGTGACTATGCGATCTGCCGAGTCGATCTGTGCCCTGACTATGAGCGCTATCTTGGCGGCTATCGCTGTCCAATTTTCTTGTTCTCCTGTCAAGACTTCTTGGTAGAAATCGGCCTTCATGCGGTCTAGATCGTCGACTTGACTCTGAAGCGATAGCAAAGCCCGACGAAAGCTGGCGAGGTCTATGACGGACAAATTACAAGTCAGCACATAGGCCCCCGCCAATCAGCTGTCAATTGACCTCGTTGCTTCTTTCGGCCTGCCCGAATGTTCTCTGCCTCGGTGTCTCTGATCCTTTGACTCTTTTCGCTCGTCTCCTTTTCGTATTGCATTTGCCGTTCCTGCACTTCTGACCTATAATTGTCATATCTCTCCAGCAACGGAATTTCAAAAGACTTGTAGAAGGTATCGGACTAATCGTAGGAATGGAGAGTCAGGACGGGCATTGGGTCATTTGAACAGGCAGCACTGGCGTGCTCACCAAGAGCTGCTGTTGGTTGCTCATGACGTGATGCAGGCCTGCTGCCGACATCAAGCGTTCTGAAGGCGCTGTTTTGGGTGTAGCGTCCTCTTCATCGTCGGCATCTTGTTCCGCAACCTCGTCGTCCAATCCAGGCAGGTCGTCAGGAAGCCCATTGGCAGCTCTAGAGGTGGATGGCTCGGGTACGTAGGCTGCACCTTTCTGGCGCGCGCAATCTTCGAGAGCACTTGCGAAATCACTCGTGGCGGTGGCAAGAGCCAGCATTGCATTGCGATAGGCCTTTGCAGCCTTGAGCAGGTTCTCGTACGTGTCCAGAGAGTCGCGCATGTTGCCCCTACCCATCGTAATCCAAAGTCAGTGCATCTCAAGGCTGGCAGATCTAATGCGCCCTGTGACAATCTGCGTTCCGACGGTGCACGCACCTGGTGATAACGACAGCCGGTGCGTCCACGCCTGAGCCCCATTCCATCTTGCTTGCGCGAGTCGCTCCCGATATGCCACTGATAGCGCTGAGTGTAGGGGATAGTGGTGGAACCACCGACTTGGCGTGTTTGGAGGACCCGCGACTCTGCTGCGACTTCATCCTAGGTCTGTCGCGTGCAGGCGTGCCTTGAATGCTGCCCGCAGCTGAGGAGGCATCTTGTTGAGGCGTGGAGGTGGAAGAGGTCCGAGACCGTGTAAGCCAGACCATGTCGGAGTGCTGCGCTGTTGTCCTGTAACTTCGATGTGGCCAGAGGGACCAGTTTGAGCGTGTATCGACTCGGATGGCAGCAGGACCGGCGCAACGCCTAGCGACAGCAAGTGCTTTGACAGTCGAGCAGCAGAGCCAGCAGACAGTCAGCAGTTCACGCTCTCTAGCAGCAGCTCTTGCGGTTGTGCTCAGACCAAGGTCGTGTTCAACTACTTGTTGTGCACAACGTGCCTCGATCAGCCGCGGTGGCGTTCAGCTTGTGCTGGGCTCGCGACTCTGCTCTTCCTCATTCAGTCTGGCAGCAGCGGGCAGGCGCAATTGATGCCCTCGAGTCAGATACCGAGAATATACGACTGACTAGCTGCTAATGTCTGACAGGTCTGAGCATCTAATGCCTCTCGAACAGCTGCAGTATAAAGTCTCCCTCCTGACAGTGCTGAGGTCAACCTCCCACAGCTTCTACAAGCTGGGCAATATCGAGCTCGCATTGAATGTCAAATATCAAGCTCCGCCTCTATGTACGGCCATATTCTGTCTGGTTCGTCTAGATGCATACTGTGCGATGCTCCCTTTATCTCCACTGACTTCCATCCGTCCTGTAGTCGAGACCAGTGCGGAACATGGAGCGGAGCCACCCAGTCGTGACTGCCGCGGATGACAGTTACTTCGACTCCTGCTACCAGTGTCTCCCGCAGCATTGTATCTTGCGGAAACAAGGCAAGACCTTTGCCGCCTGCCACGCGGACCAGATCAGCTTATTGGTGCTGCAACAATTCTTAGCAGCACCTACTGATGAGCAAAGGCATGAATGCTTCTATCGACGTCTTGCGTCTCACAGTACCGTAAACGTACTTCCAAAGCAGATCGATGAGCTCTTCATCGCCATGCGCAGTTTTAAAAACGTCAGAAGCAGAGACAAAGATTTTTACCAGCCAAGGCATGTATGGGCCGCTTAGTCTGGCGATAGCAAGCGGGGTGATGTGGTATTTGGCCCATATATAGCCTAATATATTGTCGTGCAGTCCCGTCGGTCGATCTTCGCTCTCAGCACCCGGCAACGCCTTGCCATCTTGTAAACCGACTGGAGCAAGCAGGATGACCTTCTTCACCGAGGACTGGAAGCTCTTGGCGTAGTGGAGTGCTATGAGTGCCCCTGAGCACGATTGAAAGCCATCAACGAGGAGTAGCCGCTTCGGTAGGCTAAAGCACCAGCTCTTACCGAACGAATGGCCAATAACTACCAACTTCTCAATGCCAATTGCAAGACGCCAATCCTCGATAGCCGAAGTGTAATATCTGACCACGCGCGAAGCTGTATCAATCGAGTCTGTGTTTGTGTCTGTACTTGCGGTTAATGGTGCTGATGTTTGCCTGCATTGTTTCCGCTCCACCTTGGCAATGGGTGTACTACAACCTGCACCAGGCAAGTCGATGAGATAGATTGTGCGCGGAGGGTGCAAAGTCTGCAAATGTTGGAACAATGGGAACCAAGTGGACTTGCCAGCTGCAAAGCCGTGCAGTAGCAAGAGTGGCGCTGCTGCAGCACCAGCACCAGGCTCGTCTTGATCAGAGGCTGGAGTGTCGTGACCAATGCGCAGCGTGCTGATCAGGGCGCCGTTCGATAGCTCGACGTCAAAGACACTGTACTGCACAGTTGATGCCTCATGTTCACCTTGTGTGCGTATAGTATCGTCTTTGGTGAACAAGTGATGCAGTAGTGCATGCTCTGCAGCTCTTGTGTTGACCAAGGACCAGTGAAAGTGTCTTACACAGAGACCAGCCATGGAGGATGAAGAATGCGGCAGACTCGCTTTCAGCTCTGAGTTATCAGTTGGTGAGCAGTGCAGCAGATAGAGGCTTGACCATAACTACATCGTATCAGCTGTGCGCAGGATGATAGAAAGGGCTGTCGCGCCAGAGCTGGTGCCGCGGGCGGAACAGAACGTGAAAAAGTTCTGCTTGCAGATCTGGCAAATCCACGAGATCTGCACGACCTTCGATAAATGAGCAGCATCAGCATACCTCGGTCAACGGCAGCCGTCAGTCCGGTGCAGCATGAGCCGCATACGTGTGACTCGCATCGGCTTTGTTATTCTCCCTGTCGAGCACCTCCGGGATCTTTGTGATACACTGTCATCTGCAAACTCTGACAAAGTTGGTATCTAGAGCTTTTGGATGACGATAGCGGAGGAACCGCCGCCGCCATTGCAGACAGCCGCACAGCCGTAGTCGCCGGATTTTTCGAGGCCGTGTGCGAGCGACACGACGATACGGGAGCCGGATGAGCCGATGGCGTGGCCAAGAGCGACGGCACCGCCGTTGGGGTTGACCTTTGAGGGATCGATGCTAAGAACCTTGACGCTCGCTGGGACGACAACGCTGAAGGCCTGCAAGAAGTCAATGGCAAGATCAGCTTGCGTCAGTATGGAGAGCGATGAACAATGCGGGGCTTACCTCGTTGATTTCCCATCGTGCAACATCCTTTGCCTCGATGCCTGCCTTCTTCAAAGCGGCGGGGATGGCCTTGAGTGCAGGCGCGACTGGGAAGTCGATGGGTGCGACTGCACCGTCGGCGAAGGCTGCGAGATGGCGCGTCAGTTTTTGAACACGCAGTGACCCTGTGCAATAGTCGGCTTACCTATGATGCGCGCCAGGGGCTTGGCGCCGGTCTCTTCTGCCTTTTCTTTGCTCATGAGCACAAGCGCCGAAGCACCATCATTGATGTTGGAAGCGTTGGCAGCAGTGATGGTACCGGAGCCATCACGGACAAAGACTGGGTTGAGCGATTTGATCTTGTCGAGCTTGACGTTCTTGTACTCCTCGTCTTCCGAAACGGTGATGCTGCCCTTTCTGTCAGGAATGGACACAGGAGTAACTTCCTTGCTGAAGGCGCCGCTTTGCCACGCCTCGGCAGCCTTCTTATAAGAGTTGATGGCGAATTCGTCCTGGTCTTCACGTGTGATGCTGTAGTCTTTAGCAGTCTTCTCTGCGCAATTGCCCATGGGGAACTTGTTGTAGACATCGTAAAGACCGTCGTGGGCAATCAAATCAAGGGCAGTCTGATTTCCGAAGCCGGCGTTGCGCGGGAAGGCGTATCTGTGAGCAGAAAGTATGTCTTGTCAGCCAGAGCCGCAGTGTGACAAATTGCCAGTCCTTGCGAATGAGCGCCATTCAGACAAGGAAGTTACTCACGGGCAATTGCTCATGCTCTCCATACCGCCGGCCACGCTGATGCTCCTATCGCCAGTCGCAATGCCTTGTGAAGCGAGCATGATGGCCTTCATACCAGATGCGCAGACCTGGTCATTTGCAAATGTATCGAAAGCCAAGTCAATAAACAGGTGGTGGCGCGACTTTTTAAGCTTTCTCGTGCGAAGAGTGTTCTTCGCGAGTGAGCACCTAAATTACAGGCAGCGACTCACCTTGTTGATGGTCGTCGCCTCGGTATCTTGTGGCAGACCAGCTTTGATGACGGCCTGCCTAGCAGGGCTTTGGCCGACAGCTGCCTGCAGCACATTGCCCATGTAGACATCCTCGACCTGAGCAGGGTCGACGCCAGCGGCAGCGACAGCCGACTTGATGACAGCGGCGCCGAGGTCGGGGGCAGTGAGCTTCTTCAGGGCACCATTGAACGAGCCAACTGGCGTCCGTTGCTGCAATTTGCAAGTCCATAATTCGTTGTCGTCGAGAATCATCCAAGCAGATGAATGAGACACGATCGTGTAGTCGGGGAATGGCACGGGTCAGCACTGGCGATATGCCCGGCATTGCAAGGGCAGCCAGGCGCAGCTACGTACCGCAGAGACGATGACAACCTCTCGAAGGGCGGCGGCGGAGCTCATATTGGATCGCTGGATTGGGTGAAGTGAGAGGGAAAGAAAGCAAGGGCCGCCCTCAACTTTTGAGACCCGGGTGGTGGCGCGAGCGGCGAGCTGCTGTAGCTGGGAAACAAGCACTGTACGCACCTGTGCGGCTGCTCGAGAGGACGGCGTAGAGTGGATTTGCCTGCTGAGAGAAGCGAGGCGGCGCTCTGAAGCTGCACGCTGCACAACAGAGGGCTCGGCCGTCGAGGTGGCACCGGATGCAGGAGCCAGGGCGGACAGCGTAGAAGCGATTGGACGGCGACAGGCGAGCCTGAGCGCAGGCGAGGTTGACATGTGACGGGATGGACGCGCGCTGTCCAAGTATGACAGCTCTGGACATAACAATGTAAACAGGGGAGTCAGCGCGAGGGTGGACAAGCGGTCCAGCAGCGAGCTTCCAAAGGCTACGGCTCTGAGGGAGCGCTGGACTTCGATAGGGCCGTGCTGCGTGGACTCACATACTGTCTTCTGCCTGTAGATGTACCGCGTTGGCTTGACTAGTAGCTACAGAGCAGAAGAAGAGCGTAGCAGCTGCTGTGGGCCTCGGCCTGCCGAGAAAGCCGGACGGATGTGGCAAATCCCCAGGAGACTCCCACGAATGTTGTACCAGTCTTTGTTACGTGTGTGTGTATGCAGTATTTCAACAACAAACCGCGCAGTTTTTTGAGTCAATCACCCCGACCTGAATCCAGCAGGCTAGTGCGACCTTCCATCGTATCTATGTAATATGCTACAGAAGCCGGCACTTGCAGGGATGCCCGACTATGCGTTGTCGCTCGACGAGCTCGAGGATGACAGCTTCCTCAGCATGCGCACTACTCGAAACCGTCGACGGCCAGTTGTCTTGTTTGGAGCTGTCGTTGGTTCTGTCCGTTCTTCTGGGACTTGCCCTTCGTAGCTTGTCACTGGCTGGCTGATCAGGACCACATCGACCTTTGATGTGCGACGTTGTTGAGGGTGGTCTATAGTGGCTGCACTATTCAGCTTGGGGGAAGTCGAGGGGGACCAGTAGATCCTGCAGCAGGTAGATGGGACAGAATCATTTCAAGTCAGCTGGCACGTACTGCTGTGCATTCGGAAAGCATACATGCGCTCTCACGCACCCTCGCTTGGGAAGCATACCACCAGCACCAACACGATATCCCGTATCGACAGCTGTGTACTTTGGTGGATTGAGATCCTGTCCTGGTGCAGAAGGCTGTCGCTGCATCGTGGAATCCGTCCCGGGAGAATTGTCGTCGGTGGCGAACTGAAAAGCACGTGCATTCGTTGAGCCTTGTAAAAGCCAAATCGTGTTGCACTTTCCACGCAGTCCACTCACGCTGCTGGCGAAAATCTGCGCTGATGAGTCGTGCACAGCTGGAGGCGACGAGTAGCTGAGTCTGTTGAGGTATCGCACGTCGAGACGCTGGACGCTGTTGGCCGTGGGTAGTGCAACGTATCCTTTCGAATCGGGATGGCCCATGTGACTTGGCTCGAAGATGCCAGTCGCGCAGGAGGCCACGTCTCTGCTCCAGCTGCAGACCCTCGTGGAAAGGAGAGAAAGTCCAGTAGGGTGTGAAGATGTTGTTGTGTCGTAGTTGTGTGTGACTGGAGCAGAGGCAAGAGGTGTTCCATCGCCAGCTCGCGCACAGCAGAAGACGATGTGCTCGCGCCTCCAGCTTGAAAGAATGCGCCTAACTCTCTCGGGAACAGGCTACCCAGCAAGCGTGTATTTCGCTCACGCAAGTTCCTCGTGCCAGTTGAGCGAGCTAACCGCGATTGACGGCCGCCCACACAAGCACCAGCGCATCGTCTTGGCATACAGAATTAGGACGTCGTATCTGCGATAGAAGCCTCTGCTGGTTGCTCGACAGCGTCGGAGGCAGCACGCTGGATGGCGCATCGTGTTGACGTCCCCAAGTCCCCGCTCACGTGTAAAGTGGCTCTATGAAACCGACGGACGGCGTGTCCAGACCTTTGCACGACGTGGCCGCCGTCCTTGCGATCCACCGTGTTCATGGGGAGTGCCATCCTGGCATCCTCGAGTGTTGGTGGGTCTGATGCGCTGGCATCCCGCTATCGTCTAGCGTCCGTCCTGACCGGCCACCGAGGCAACTGATCGCTCTGTAGGGCGGCAGGTCCGCCACCACCATCTTGCAGGAAAGCCCTAGGCCTGGTTGCAAGCATCTTCGCTCTGTTGGATCGACCTGCGCGCGTACATTTCCTTCCCTTGACTTCATCGACCCGTCGAAAGTGTCTCCCTTTCCGTGCTTGCTGCGCGCACCGACTCCATCTGCCCAGACAGTGCGCTCGCTTGCCAGACTGCCAGCCAGACTGCGGTGCGTACATGCTATGCGGTAGTCATCGGGTACAGGGTCAAGCATAATCAGCATCGCATGCTCACGAGCTGAGCACACCTCAGACGGTCTTACTGTTGTTGCTGCTCAGGCAGAGCGAGAAATGGAGAACTTGCCTGGAATTATATAGCAGTGAGTCGACACGCGCTAGCAAGGGCAGTCGGGCTTGTATGGTTCGTAAGAGTTCCCAGCAAGAAGATGTTTGCGCCCGTGCTGGCTAGCTGCTGGTACTACCCTAGGAACCCTGCCTGCCAGCGGCTTGGAGCGTATATGGAGCGTATATGTCGCGCAAGTCTTGAAGGTCCAGCAACGCACGTGCACCGGTTTGCTTCATTTGTGCAGTCCGGAGACACCGCCTGACTGTTCAAGGAGGACAAGCAGACGAAGAGAAGTAGAATGATCCCTCGTAGACTTGGCTGGCAGGTCTCGCCTTTCGCTGAGTCCGTTTCAGAGCATTGTCCGTTTGTCGATCACGGTCCAAGGACGCGCAAGAAGGCGCCCGTTGCAGGCTTCCCACTCGCCAGCCAGCGGACATCAATGCGAATACTCTCAATCGCCCTCATAGGTGAGCATGGCGCCATCGTACTCAACGTGAACGTCAGGCTAACTGACTGGTCTCTGTGGTCAGGCCGGCAGAATCAGCCGCTGTTCGTGCAGTCGTACGGCAAGCCCGATGCGACGGCAGAGGAGGATCTCAAATGGCATTTTGTAGCACACACGAGTCTCGACGTGTTCGAGGAACGCGGTGAGTGGCTTATGAGCGAGCATTGCACGGATTTAATTGAAGGACCAGAGCTGAGCGTGACGTCTCTACTCTATCACCTCGTAGAAGCGGCAAATGTCCGTCAGAATGACCACTATGCGGGCTTGTTGCAAGTGATGGACGACTACGCCGTGTAAGGCACACATCTCAGCCAAGCCATGTGTCACCAGCTCATTTCTCTGCTTCTAGCTATGGCTATCAGACGACTACGCGCGTCAAGATTGTGCTCGTGCTGGCACTGACAGAGGAAACTGTCAAAGACAGCGACATCAAGACAGTCAGTGCCAAAGCTATGTGAATACCTGGTCAACAAACGTGCTTAGTTTTCCCTTTTGCAGATCTTTCGGGCTATACACAATGCCTACGTTGGCTATCTCAGCAACCCATTCAACGAGTCCTGCAGCGAGCAGCCAGACTATGTTGCTCCACCCATCAAGAGTGCGGCGTTTGAGAAGAAGCTGCAAAAGATTGCACTGGCCGAAGATATCGAGATTTCCTAGACCGTAGCCGGCAGCGCTGGTCGCGTTTCGCCATTACTCCTTCCGGGCGAGCCCGCATGCAAGTGAAGCGCCGCAGTGAGTTGGCCCAGCCTTTGTCCTACCCCAAAAGCTGCAGAACCGGTCCATTGCGACATGCACCACACGCCGTTTTATTGACCGCCCTCCTTGAGATCAGTGGAGCGTGCGGACAGATACGCGGCGGAGATTCCTCCCTCACATCCTACATTGTGCCCACGGGCTCGCGAGAGAGTACTGATACTAGCTCTGTGGACAGCTCCAATTCGGGTGGCACAGCCTCGAGGCCTTACAGCGTTTCCACCACCATGCACGTACGTGGCTGCCATCGTCACATTCATATGACTTTTGCTGGTCACGACACTTGTGCATTGTCTGCTGGCGAGGCGCCGGCTTCTTCCATAAGATGGGAAGATAGCCCGAGCCCTCCATCGCCATCGCCATCGCCATCGCGAAGATATGTCCAACTGTTCGCACTACATTACTGCCGACTACAGTCTGCATGACGCTGCAAGATTGGTACAAAAAGCTGTCATAACGGAGCAGAAGAAGACCACACGAATAATGAAAAGCGTATGGTGGTCCTTATATCTGGCGACACTCTGTAGTCCAGGCCAGTTACCCCGCTGGCAGCTCTCTTTCACAATTACTTGGTATTGGAATGTGAACAATGTCTGTGTCAAAGAGCTCGATGAACTAGTGGCAGAGAAGGTCAGCGATAGTGTAGCAGACGTGGAATCGACAAAAGTTGATCTACCTGCTCATTGAGTACCCGAACCTTTGCACCAGCGTGCCTGCGGTACTCTTCAAAAATACTGGCCAAATTCCACCGCTGCAGCTTGCGTAGACATCCGACGACTGTGCCTGTCCGATGTCTTCCAAGATTGCACATGACGACGAGCGGGTATGAGGATGGTTGTAGGATGATATCGCTGTAGGACAAGCCGTTTGGCGCCTTTGCTCGAGCATAAGAATGGGGAAAGAAGGCCTACAGGGCTTTCAGCACCACCTCCTCTGTTATCGGATCCCAAGCGTTGGAGGCTTGAAGCACGCCTAGGTGATGAAGCTGTACCGACTGCTCCCGTAGGAAGTCAAGACTGATTACGGGCGGGGAAGAAGCACGGATAAAGTCAGCTTTGGTAGAGGCTGTCGACCCGGACCAGTCGACGGGCGGAGTCTAGACGCCACGCCACTCCACTCACAACCGCTGGTGTGGTTCTTCAGGTGCGAGCCAGATGAGACTCCGTAGGCCAAGTCTCTGTAGAAAGGGAAAGTTGAGCTCTGTAGGTTGAGCCTGTTCCATACAATGTCCATAGCCAAAAGAAAGTGAAGCGACGTTCATCAGCGTGGCGGGCTTGGGATTGAAAGAGAGTGACACAAAGGCCCGACTGACGCTGCGATAGAGGCCATCTTCGACAATGGCAAAGTTCTCTGGAGGAATGAGGACGCTGGCTTTGGTGAACTTGTTCTGTTTGCGGAGCTGCGACTGCCGCCGCGTGTCGAGGTCCTGGGCGTCTGCCTCTTGCTCCTCGCTCGTCTTGAGGCTGAGCTCTCCGCCCTCTTCACGTCCCTCGAGCGTGACAGCGAGTCCGTCGACCTTCATACGCGTGTTCATCGAGCTGACACCGACGCTGCTGCCCTCCGCTGTTGCTTGCGTCGTTGCAGCCATGATGATCTGGCTTGCTGAAGTGCTGGCCTCTGGCTGCTCGTCGAGCGAGGTTGCCATTGCTTCGACTGGACAGTCCAGCCGGAGGCAAGGATCCCCGCCAGAATGTCGTCCACCTTGGCCTCTGGCAGCAGATGACTTGTTACTCGGACCTGGCACTGCTCGACCTCCTGATGATCCTTGGAATCGGCCTCGATATCCTCTGCCTGTCCCGGCTAACAGCGCTGGTGGAGAGACGCGGAGTAGCCAGGCTGGCGCGCCGAGTCTTGACGGACAACGAGCTGAGCCTGCTCGGAGCAGAGCAGGTCCTCGTGGACAACAAGCCGGCCGCGGTCTTGAGGTTCCTGGCGGTGCGGTGAGCTGGAGGTCATGCTGAGCAGAGGGTCTGGCCTGTTCCAGCACGCCGGCTACCCCCGTGGCGATTATGCCCAACATCCACTGACTCTTAACGATCTCGTGTGCGCAGATGGACTGCTAAAGAAGCTGCATTCAAGGCTCTATCATCGCGCAGGACAATCTCCTGGAAAGACGTCGAAGTCCTCAAACGCCCAGAAAGCGGCGGTCGCCCTCTGCTGGCTATGTCGAACCGCGACTCTGCAGTGAAGGATGACATTCTTCTACACCTGAGTGTCTCCCACGACGGTGACTACGTGGCAAGCACGGTGCTGGCGGAAGTTGTGCCTGCTCAGGCGCGTCAAGCACCTCGATGACCTTCTGCGATTCCGGATCTGTGGCAAGCAGTAGTTCTCTCAAATACAACAGACGAATGCTTCACCGTCAGCGATACAGATGCAAGATTCTCGACACGATCTCAGAGTATAGATAGCGAGGAGAGACGAGAGATCCCGCCGATTCGGGCAGAGTAGTGCAAACGAACCTGTTACAGGAGTTAGAGCAGGCCATCCGGCCGTCTGCCAGGCAGGCAGCGCACTGGAGGCTGTACTGAAAGGTATACAATGTAGCTCAAGCATGTTTTCTTACGTGGATTTGCATATGCTGGGAATGAATTGCTCGACCAGGTGCCTCATCTCGTACTTACACCGTTCCGAAGTGTTGCATCATCGCCTGCTGGACTTAGCGATTTTTGGGCCGAAATCACTTAGGACACCTTTCGCTCTCACCGACACAGCGAAGCGGCTTTCTGCCGTACGCGGCACTTTCATCAACACGAGCAACCCAAATCACTGTCACGACACGACGTTGAGCCTCTGCTACAACCGCGGAAAGCTAGAAAGGTGCTTCTGCCAGGTCCGAGAAGCCCGAGCGTATGTTGGCTCTCTAGCGGCGGCAACACGACCTACAACAGGCCAGCATGGCAATGGGCGACCAGTCGCTGGCGCTCGTGTACAATGACCCGTCCAGATATCAGCTAGCCGCGCCAGAGCCATCGGTCTCAGTGCCGACTGCAAGCTCCAGCAATGCTTTGACCATACCTGCGGCCAGCCGGCCAGCGGGTGACCCCAAAACTGGCCTGAAGAACGTCCCGGCATTTCTAAACAAGCTCTACAGGTGGGCGTGAAGCTCGTGCTCGTCAGCACTGGCGTGCAGCAATCCCTAGGATTTGTCAGAGCATGCAGCCTTACTGACACTTGCTCGCCGATCACGCCGTTCACAGCATGGTCAACGATCCATCAACAGACAAGCTCATCCGCTGGACAGACGATGGATCAAGCTTCATAGTTCCGGCCCACGAGAAACTCGGCAAAGAGCTGCTTCCCCGCTTCTTCAAGCATTCCAACTTTGGCTCTTTCGTACGCCAACTCAACATGTATGGCTTTCACAAGGTGCCACATCTGCAGCAGGGAGTGCTCAAGCCCATGGATGAGGATGAGAAGGAAAGGTCCGAGATACTCGAGTTTCAGAATGAACACTTTCATAGAGACTCGCCAGATCTGCTCTACCTGATTCAACGGAAGAAGGGACTATCGACAGCTACTATGCAAAGTACATTGGCTGGACGGCCAGACAATGAAGATCCGGAAGGTGCAAATGTACGAATACCTGGTGCGACAAACCAGGCAAATGGAGCTGCGAAGTTGCAGGCAGATCTCAGTCACATACTGAGCGAAGTCCAGGCTATCAAACGGCATCAGTCAATCCTGTCGGGAGATCTTCGCGAATTGCAGACTGCCAATCGATCCTTGTGGCAGGAGAATTTGGAGCAGCGCGCCAAGCATGACAAGAATGCAGAGACGATAGACAAGATCCTAAACTTCCTGGCTGGCGTTTTTGGAGGACGTGCGTTGAGCGAAGGGGCGAGTTTTATGAGCGGCCATAACATTGCCGCTGCGGATAGCTCGTCCGGGCTTGGACTTGGCTCATATGGGCAAGGGCGGTCCAATGCAAATGGCAAGAGCTCAGAAAAACCAAGTGCACACGCGGAGCCGTCGTATAACGACCTGGAACTCGTTTCTGCAACCAAACGGCGGCGACTTCTATTACAAGATTCGCCTACAAAGCAAAGCGCTACAGTCAATCAGTCTGGATCCGCCCAGACGACTGACCATCCTATCAGCCAATTTGAGGAAATTGAGTCAGACGAGGACATCCCGGTGCTTGCTGGACAACCCAAGACCCGGTCGAGCTCGGCCAAGGGTTCTTCGAGCTCTGGAACATCACCGCAGGATATGAACGCTTCTCGCTTCACGGATATCAAGAGTGTCAGTGCCGAGCCACCGAATGAGGCGCAACCAGTCAGTACTGCCGAGACTGGCCAGCCGCCGACTGCAGATTTGGACATCAACAGTCTCATGAATAGCAACGACGTAGATTGGGCCAGCATCAATGCTATTCTCAATAATGGCAACCCCGCAAATTTGTCAAATACCAATGCCAGTCAACCATCTACTTCGAACGTTGACTATTCCAACACCGATTTCTCAAACTTCAACTTTGCCGATACAAATCTCTTCCCCAGTCTTGGTAACATGTACGGCTCCAATGAGCCCAGCAAAGCCGGTACTGAAGGTATCCTTGCAAAGTACAGCCCATCGCTACCCGGAGCTGGTCTTCCTGCCCAGAGACAAGATTCTTCATCATATCCGCTAGCGCTTTCGCCTAGCAATGCCACCCATCCGACAGCGGCAGCAACGACGCAAGCACCGCAAACTCAGGCTTTGACCAAATATGGCGATGCCCTAACGCATGTCAGCGATGAGAACGCCAAGATCAAAGAGCGGATGGATAGCTTGAGTGCTTCAATCGATCGCTTGGTTGCGCAGCTTCCCAGTGGCTTCAATTTCCAAGATTATAATGCGGGAAGTAGCAATGGTGGCCCACAAGCCATGCCTACCCAGAACAACTACGATGACGAATTCGACTTTTCGCAATACCGTACGTGCCGATCCAGTGCTAATTGTCGTTCCCGCATGCTGACTTGTACTTTCAGTCGACAACCCAAATCTTGATATGGATAGTCTGAGCAACTCTGATCAATCGCAGCAAGGTCAAGCAGGGCAGTCGGCAGCTGTACCTTCAAGCCTTACTGCGTCGACTAGCAACATCGCCGGCAGCTCTAATTCTTTAGACTTGGCAGGCCAGCCTAATGGCATCACTCAGGGTGGCCTGTTCGGAGCGTTCCCTCGTAGTGCTGAAACACAGTCACAGCAGCTCGCTGGCCAGTCATCCCGTGGGCTTCCATCGTCAAGCCTAGACATCGAGAATGCCGTAAAGGCAGAGCCGGCGCAATCTCCGCTTTCCCAAGCGGCAACGGCTCCCTTGGCGAGCAGTCACACAAATGAGTCAGCAGGCAAAGGTCCAGCGCAATCTCAAAAGCAACCAGCCAAGGCGCCTAGTCGCGGCGGCAAGAGACGTCTCTCGATGGCATCGACCGTTGAAAACGATCCTGGCTCAACGCAGCGGCGATCTAATCGGCAAAGAGGCAAAGTCTGAAAATTCAGTCCCTATTCCACTCATTAATCACTGTAGAAGTGCCGCGAAGTGCTATGCTATGCTATAAAGTCAGTATGTCGAGTCGTCGTGTTGTATCAGGAAAGTCCATCGATGGGGTACTGTTGCCGTGTCTGCTCGAATCTCGTGACATAAAGTTACATGTAGCCAAGTAAAAGGTAACAAATAGCTTTGATTTCCTCTTGTGCCCTTGCCTTGCTTGCGTGGTGGCCATTGTTTCGACACGGTAAGCGCGTGAAGACGCCGAACGGTTGAGAGAACACTGCGGGTTGCCTTTGCGCCAAGAAACTATCCATAGGCACTATCTTCACAACGAAGCATGGCACCTCCTGCTCGACTGCAGAACCCATATGAGGAAGCACAGTGCGCAGTGCTCGGCCGCATACTGGTCAACGTTGTAAGTGACTCGCGCGTCAACGAGCCAGCACGCAGCTGAGCGAAGTGGTCATTCCGCAGGACAAGCTCAATGAGGCTCTTCTGGAGCTCACAAAGTCTCTCGGAGTGAGTGCAGTCTTGGCAATGCTTGTGTTGTCCTCTCTGCTCACGTTACCACTGTCCGCGTGCTTCGCGCGCGTACAACAGGAAGTCAACGCACACAATCAGCAGATAGCCGTGACAACGGAGCACTGGAACAACTATGCGCGCAACGTGCACTTTAACTTGGAAAGTCAAGGCAATCTGCAGGACCCCGTCTGAACGCGACGGGAATCAGTCTTCACGATCATTCGAGTGCGGGCACGTCTCACCAGGGTGATGCATTGGCAACGCAAGAAGAGCACGCGGGAGCCCATTCTATCAACAAACATGCACGAACCACCTGACAATGTGTGCCTGTCATGCTCTGCCAAGACTCCTATTCAAGGGTGCGAGCTCGAAAGCAAGACTGAGCGCTGAACGCGACACCTTCAAGACTGCGGAAGGTTTTCATGCCTCTAAAGCTACACGGTATTGTTCAATTACATGGATGCTTTGGACTAGCTCCCTCCTCGTCGTGGTGGCTTGAACGCGTCGGAAGTCTCCTTCAGACTGAAGAAGAGGCTGGGTGGCGTGGACGCGCTCTCACGAGGGCGTATGCCAAACCAAACTTGCACACCCCTCGAAACCTTGCGAGCAACTTGTGCAAGATAGGCCTTCTTGTTCCTCCGATAAGATGTTGGAGGCCGATCGTAAATCTCTTCGAAGAGGAAAGCTGGACGGCTTCGTACAAAGCTCTCATCGTGATCCGTGCCCTGGCCTGTATCGTGACTGAGCTTGCTCTCCTGCCCGTAAGAATCTTCCGCATCGTGCGCTCGCACCGTGCCCAGCTCGTGGAATTGGATAGCATGCCGGTGGAAGCCAATCTTGACTGGTATGCCGCCTCTAGTTCCCTCGAAAAGGATTTGGTCGAGGTAGAAGTAGATGCGGCTTAGGAAGAAAAGTCGCTTGTTAGTAGACAGTAGCGAGATGCAAATGTCGATGGCTTACTTCAAGATTCCGTGCGTGAAGAATCCTTTACGACCGTCCTTCTCCCAAAGTCCACGACTGGTCAGAAAGGCCACCAAATCGCGCCGCGTCATGGGCTTGTAGCAGATACTACTGCGATACTTGGGCGAGAAATTGTGCTCATAGCGTCGCAATTGGGCTACGGAACTGCTGTTCCTGCGATATATATCGTCCCACAGCAGGTACCACCATTGGCTGGCAGTGTTGCTGTTCACTGCGCGCATACGCTCGCGCATGAATTCCACGGCGCCAGAATACGTCTCGGCTATACCTTTTGTCGACGGATCCTTCTCTCTTGCGAGTGCAGTTTCCAGTTCAAACCTATCGAGATGCTCATTTGCGTAGATGTCCGTCAAAAAGGCATAAGATAGCTTGGAAGCTTTGCCCTCGATCTCTTCACGAAAGTATCTGCGGTACTTTTGGTATCTATCGATGATAGCGAGCCTATTTTGCTCTATAACTTCCCGATTGATGTTTAACAACCGAGCTAACGTTGCAGTAACAGCGAAGTCTGCAGCGAGACCAAGCTGTTCACTGGTCAAGACAGCCTTCACGCCGTTCTTGTATTGCCCGCCTGTCTTCAAATACCTACCGTCCTGGTAGTGAAGCGTGACCTTGAACCCTGAGTTGAAGCTAACCTTGTACTCAGCTTCTAGCGGTCTCCGAAACACAGCTACTGTCACACTTACTTGTAGCCTCGCCAGCAGCGCTTGGCGTTTCTTTCGATTCTGAGTACACCATAGCTGAAGCGTATTTGCGCAGTTATCTCTTCTGACTTGCGAGTTCTGAGCATGCCGCTGGAAATCGCTTGATCCGTAATGTACGGGTAGTACACTCGACATCCTTCCAGCGCTCTCAAAGCTAAGCGGACACGTCGGCCTGAGATGGCTTCGGGCGAAGTGTTCTGAGCAACATAAGTTTCCAGGTCTTGTTCGTCTGTCAGGTATGCCACTTTGCCATTTTCATCGTATTCGAAGATCAGAGTGAAAGGAAATGGGAGTGCGGTGGCTTTTCCAAAGAGGCTGTTTTGTCGAAAGTGCGGGCCGGTAAAGGAGGGCGACCAATACACGCAATCTGGTCCGGTGAAGTCCTGAAGAATGATGGCTTGTAATTCGGACAGCCGACTTGATGGATTGCGCAGTCGCGCAACGGCAGCCACGTATCTGCACAAGCCGATCTCGCGGAGTATCTGTAGTTTCATCAAATAGGCCCAAATCTCAGATAATTTGTACGTGGCGAAGGCCGGAATCGAATGAGACGAACCTGGAGATTTTCGACATGTCTTTCGCCCTGACTACCCTTGAAGCCAAGCAAATAGGGTGGTAAGGTCAACTGCGCGTCTCCTTCGCTTTTCTCGTTAGTAACATTGTAGAAGACGAGAGAGCTGCCTTTCTTTTCCTTGATTTTGAACTCAGGTTCCGCCAATAACAAAGTCGACAAGGTCTCTTGCTGGATGCGGCGCATGACATGCTTGGCCGTATCCAATTCGGGTGAGAACACGTCGATGGAGAAGTCCAGCCGCCTCTGCCAAGTCTTGATGATCCGTTGGGCGACCAAGGTTCCCACGCAAGCAAAGTAGCCGTTGAAGAGGTATGAGACCGCCGTGACGAGTACCAGCAGCCATCCGCCGTAGGCCGCCTTGCCCGGAAGCTTTAGCGCTGCGGCGAGGCCTAGTATGGCGATGACAACATATGCTATTCGAGAACACCAGTCTGAATTGTTCTGAAAGCGATCGTTGAAGGGCTTAGCCCAGATTTGCAAGACCATCCAGCAGATCATAAAGCCGAGCTGAGAAACAAGCGAGTTGGTCCACTTGGATAACATCTGTTCAGAATTGTCACTTACGATTGTAGATTGCCGAATAACATCCAAAGTAGCCCGATGCCGATGTCTAAATATGCAGTTGTCCTGTTATGCATCAATCAGCACGAATTCGCCGTCTTCACACGCTGTTCCTACCTTGGTCAAGAGTGTGATACAGAGCACGTTAATGAGCTTCAGTGCCATGTAAGCACTCTTGAAGCCAGCCCACGGTTTACGGTACTCATTGTAGATGAAGGAGAGAGGTGACTCATCGCGCTCAAGCAAGCGATTGTATTCCGCTCGGAGATCTCGCCGCCGTTCGCCGAGCTCCGTATACAGGTCAACCTTTGGGACTTGATTTTGTACCGCCAACCACAGTCGAATCGGGAACCAAATAGTTACGACCAGCACAGTCACAGAGGCTACCATCATGATCGGTATTGCCCAGTTCAACCCAGTCGTGCGCATGGTGGTAGTATAACAAAAGTCCAGAGGGTCGCGAAAGTTATCCACCGGGCCTAGCAGAGGTGGCTTGGGGTCATCCGTAGCTAGATAGTAGTTGTCGACAGGCCAGTAATCGCTTGTCCATGCCAAAGCACCGATTGCTATTTTCGAGAGCGGAAGATATAGAGAGGTCACCATGAAGACGACGAATATCCTGTAGGCGCGGGAGTGTCGCACCCGGGTGTGCCATTTCATCCTTTGGGTGAGGCCACCTTTGCCTTCGTGATCATCTGAGCCTTCGCAGTCAAGTCCTTCAGTGGTATTTGGCCCAGATGTGCTCCGCTGCCGTCCTGGCCCGGAAAGCTGATTCGCCATATACCTGAACTCCCAGCAGCCGATAAAGCAAAGAGCGGTGAAAACCCAAAGCCAAAGGATGGCTTTGCCAAATGCAGACACAAAGTCCAGCCCCAGCACGCTAGGAATGACTGTAAGGATCACGTATCGTGTGTGGGGAACGGCAGGCATCTGCGCCAGACCAATTGTAGAGTCTGCAATTGTTGAATTTGACAGCCCGTGCCTAAGGGCTGACAAGACGGCCGATGAGGATGTCTCGCCGACGGTCGGCTTTGCGAAATTCGTCACAGACCCTATGATCTGTATGAGGTCACGAAAAGCCTCGACGCGAATAAGCGAAACGGCATAGGTCGAGCCTTCGGCGCCCAGTACTGCATCGATGCCAGTAGCGAGAAGCACATTGAGGGACACGAGAGGAGCTTTGGAAGAGCGGTTGTACTTGAGGTCTGTGACGGTGATGTTCGGCGGCAAGCGATGCATCGGAGGGAAGATAAGCGCTCGCTTTGCATGCTCCGAGATTTCTTGGCTCGACGCGCTAGTTTTCTGGTCCTGATCCTCCATTTTCGCATAACTGCCTCGCTTGCTCCTGAATATTCGGGTGAGCTTATGCAGAAGACCGGGCTGATTTACCTGCCGTCCCCCAGCCAGCCATTCATTCCATCCCTTGAGTTCTTCCACCGACATGACCTTTTCCGGTTGTGAAAAAGTGACCTTGGGTAGATTGTCGATATAGTCATCCAGCAGAGGTAGATCGAGAGCTTTTGCGTCTGATGCAAAGACGTTGTAGGCGGGAACGTCTGCTGTCAAGGTACTGAGCTTTCCGTTCGAATGGGAATTTGGCAGGGTTGGCCTATTCTTCGGCAGGATTGCCTCGCTGTCATAGGGGTCGTGATATGCCTCCGGGTCCTTTTCATCCTCTTCGTGAGCATCATACTCTTTCTCTACCTCTGCCTTTACTATCCCTGTACTTGTATTGCTGTCTGGAGGACCCACAGCGACAAGAGTAGCCAATGAAGACATCGAATCCCATGCAACTGCCCCAGTCGCGCCGTTGAGTAGGCCCTTGCCTCTATCAACGTCACAGGAGCTGTATGAGGGCGCTGGGTCGCCTTCGTCTGTCGGTCCCACCTCGACGGCCGGAAGTCGACCAGTCCGGAAACGTTCTTTTATCGGAATGGGTATCTCTGCAGCGGCTGTGAAAGCTGTCGCAAGCGGCTTTGATTGTTGAGACTCGGGACTGTAGAGCTTTTGGACTATTGCCTGGTGTGCTTGTTCCCCTGATACATTCGTAGCATTCGTCTTTGACTCCAAGGGCGCGAGCGGACTGGTTTTGGCGCTCCGTAGTGCTGCTGGCGAGGACGATGGAGACTTGCCTGTCGAAGTCTTGACTGACTTTGGCTCTTTGCCAGTAGTGGGAGTCGACACCGGACTTGGACTTGATAAAGTCGGAGCAGCATTCAAGCTGACCGAGCGCGGTGTGCTGGTGGCGAGCGCACGTGCACGGACTGGTGTCGACGTTGCCGTTGTTGCAGAAGTATGAGCGGGCACAGACGTGTGTCGGCGTTGTTGAGGCCGTGTAGGGTTGGAAGGTGAGCCATGCCTGCTGCTGCCGGGCGAGCTGGACGCTGAAGAAGAGGCATCGTCGAGCTGACGCTGCTCGAAGAACTGGACGAGCGTGGCGATCTTGGGCGGCATTGGATGCCTGCGCCGGCCAGCACAGCTCTCTGTTGAGCGATGTGGTGCACTTGAGAGCAGTCTCTAGACGATTTGAAGTAGCATGGGCTGTTGGAAAGTGCTCAGATGCGTTGCAGTCGATGTCTTGACGTTGTCACGCGGACCGACTCGAGGCCAGGCGAAAGCAGGCAGTGAAGCCTGCAACTTCGCAGCGCAGGGACGATGGCAGTCGACGAGTGTTGCCGAGGTACGAGAGGCCTGCTTCTGACGGTGTTGGCAGTCACAAAGCAGTTGAAGCTGTTAAAGACCGCCATCCTAACGCCCGACCGCCGCTGAGAATGTTTGCGGGCGTGCCTGTTTGGCCTTGAGGTGGCTCCTGTCGAGTTCGCAGCACGGACGCGAGGCGCGACTGTTCCACAGTCTCTTGACTCATTCCTACTATTGGATGTAGACGGAAGGGTGAGTACGCTCCTCTCGCCAGGCCAGCTTGCAGCTTGCCCTCTTTCTTGCGGGAAGAAGTCCATCCTGCATCATGATGACCTGCGAAAGCTGCAATGCGATGAAGTGAGTGTTGAGTGTCGGTCAGCAAGACCGACCAGTGCCCGCAGACGTCGTATCTGTGTTTAAACTTCTCCCTACCCTTGACAAGCAGTGCGAGCACTTGCAACAGCATCGACGACGAGCTGCGGTCTTCCACACTGCCATTCGCCACATCCTCGTCATGCACAGCCTGCCGAGCTTCGCTGCAGTCGACTCTCGCCTTTGCTCGAACTCGGAGAAGCCAGCACCACAGACTGGGCAACCACGATGACGCACACTACGCAGTCTCAACGGCGCACGCTGCTGCTGGTCACCTTTGCAGCGCTCTTCGGTGGGTCGACAGCCAGTCTTTCCTTTTCCCATCTGGGCCAAGAAGTCGTGCTTGATGCTGGTGACTGCGATGACGCTTGCTGACCTTGTGGACCTGCAGGCCGCTCGCAGGCAGCATGGGGCAACAACTGCTACTACGATGCAAGTGGCTACGAACGGTGTGACCCAATGAACTATGTACGTCCCGCTCGTCTCTCAGCATCCCGTCTGGGCAGGCATACCACGTCTGCCTAGGCTGTTTGGGAGATCGAGAAAAGTCCAGACAGCTGACTGACTCCCGCATTGCGTTCGGATGCACAGGGAGCTAGAGTTGGAATCGCCATTGCTATCCGTAGGCCGCAATTGGACAGGCCGCCTGTTATGCGAGCGCACGCTCTCGCAGCGGGTGGCTGACACGAAGTGTGTTCTTCTTGGCTGATGCTCCGTCATCTCTCCAATGCAGTCGCACTCCTGCTAGCCATCGTGCTCAGCATGTTCTACGCAAGGAAGCGTCGTCTAGCACGCTATCAGCAACAATCGCTGCAGAACAACGTAAACCGACCAGGCGCACCTTCAGGCTATTACGGCGGATCTTCCTATCCTCAAAATGGAGCATTCGGCTATGCACCTCAGCAGGCTTACAATGGTCCTCCAGCTGGGCCAGGCCAATACTATGAGCAACAGTCGAGGACGTTCGATTATGGCCCAGACGCAGGAGGATATGCTGGCGCCCCACCGCCGAAATACGAGCCGCCCGCCCCCGGCACTCAGACCATGACCAAAGGTCCAGAGGGACAGCAATCTACCACTACTGGCTCCGATCAAGCTGCCGCTGCGCAATACTATGCTCCACCAGCTGGACCTCCTCCCGGACCCGCTGCTGGCAACGACAACAGAGTCTAAGACCGCCCTCTCTATCGTCTCAAACCCCCACAATTAATCAACATTCCGCTTCAGTCCAGCAGTCTTTGAGCTGTTGATATTCTTCTGTCTTTCATTTGTATCGTATGGCGATCTCTCGAGACTGGACGAGCGTTTGGCCAGAAGAAGCGTCGCCATAAGCTCTCTGTATCGCTAGGCCTGTCGACAATTGTGTATGTAGATACTAGGTACACACTCCGAAACTTAATGTGCAAGAGCTTCCATTCCGTGCCTAGCTTGCTGCACATCTTGAAGCCTTTTACTTGTCTTCATTGTTCCTGAACCTTGCTTTTTGTCGAATCGTTTCCTACCCTAGCTTCTTATGCTTAGAATGGAACTCTGCGAGTCAAGCGGAGGTAGTATAGGATGCCAGCTCCTGCACCGCCAAGATGAGCCGCAGATGCAACGACGCCGTTCTGACCGCAATGTCACCCATATTACCAATTAGTTGAGCTGGCTACTGCATGCAATGAGATTATATGTTTGAAAGCTCACTGGCTGGAAGAGTGCGCGGTACATGTCGTACCCGATGATTCCGGTGACTGCCAGCTATCGGGTAAAAAATAGTCAGCTCGCATCGTCTGCGTTGCAAAACTGTCTTTCAGATAGTGCTTACCCAGGCTGGGACTGGTACAACCATCATCATAAGGATCTTGTTTTGCGGGAATGCCATCGCATAAAAGGAGAGAACTGTGCCGAGTAATACGAACTCGCAATTAGCCTAAATTGTTCACTTGCAAGAGGTCTAGAGACTGCACACCTCCACTAATGGCACCACTGGCTCCAATTATGTAACCGCCGACACCGCTGTTATTGCTGCGAAAAGCAGACCAAATCATCTGGACGCCATTCCCAGCCAAGCCAGCGAGGAGGTATAGGCCAAGGAATTGCGAAGCCGACATTGCAGCAAGCGTAGCACTCCCCATGAAGTAGAATGAAAGCAAATTGACGATGATATGGCCAGAGTCCATGTGTGAGAAACATGATGTTATCAGAGTCCAGGGGCGCGCGAGGTTCACCCATGCGGCTGCGAAGTTTTTATACATGAACTCGAGAGGTCCGAAGTCGCGGAAGCTAGGGATTCACTTGTCAGGCCAAAATATCATTGAGTACCCTTGGATGATGCGAACTGCTCACCGTTTTGCGGTGTTTCGGGCGTACTCCCAGCTCAGAAAGACGGCAACATTGGCGCCAATGATGCCAAAGAAGAGCCATGACTGAATGAAAAAAAGCAAATAAATCAATAGTACCGTGCGAAACAGAAGGCTTTTTGGAATAAGCTCCTACTTTTGGGACCCTTCGGTCAATGACTCGCTGCAGCTTCTTTATCGGTCCTATGCGTTCAGCTTGCACAGGTCGTCCAGCATACCAATTCGACCTCGCGGCTCGTAGTGCAGGCCAAGTATAGAAAGACCGACTTTTTGAAATCGTCTGGCCTGAATGAACTGATGGCATTATTGAGGAAAGCAGCCTGACAGGGCGCGCATTGCGTCCTGATGAGGAGGCGAAATTACGAGCTGATGCAGGCCACGCAGTAGACTTTGAAGCGCGGAAGTTGGACAGGAAGGAGAAAGTCGACCCATTTGGCAGAACTAGACTCTCATTCGTGTTGAAGAACCTCCCGAATGCCAGCTTTGCTGTTGATGTTGCCAGACGTGCACGCGTATGCAGCGTGATCGGCGCATGGAGACTCGACTGCATGATTCGCGGCGAAGCGGTTCCAAGCTACTTGTAGACCGCTCAGACCAATCAACGTGCAGCCTCCAGTCAGCTCTTTAGTGCCAGCGACTCGCGAAGGTATGAATGGAGGCAAGAGGGGCGCTCACGCGATGTCAGAGCGGCGAGCACTCTCGCCACCGCATGCGCACAATGCAGATGTCGAGCAAACGAGCATAGGTAGGATGTATCCTATGCTGAATCCGCTTGCGTCCTGACGACGTGGTCGGCTTGAGACAAGCTCGATCTATAGTTGCAAACTGCTTCTGGCGCTGTCTATATCTACACTTTGGCCACTCGCGGAGCCTACAGAATCTCTCCGGGGCAGCCTTCTCGAGCTTGCAAGCTTTCTTCGAGCGGGCCTCTGCGGTGCTGCAGCACTATCACCATCATTTTGACCAGAAGCCAATGACATCGACTGGCTCGGCGAGACCGTTGTACCATCCTCGAAGTGAATGTTGGATAGCGACGAAGTCCGAGGTTGCCGGTGGACGCTTCGAGACAGAGTACTGCTACCGCCAGTAGGCGATAGCGGCATATCATCGCTGACTGAGGTGTGTCTTGTGATTATCGACAGTCTTGGTGATTGCGGCGGTGTGATGATAGAAGCTGATGTATCGGTCAAACCGGTATTCTGAAAGAAATGCGACATTGAGCTCGATGCGCCAGACTCTTCCATGTTCCCGGCGATATCGTCCAGTATCTCCAGGTCATTCGAGGCGCCCTTGTCGCGTAGCAATGAGAGCTGGCCAGATCGTGACGCAGGACGCATGGGTAACGGCCGCTCGAGCTTCGTGGTGTTCGGGGAACTTGCAGACCCGATAGATAGCTTGGCAAGCGGCACATCGTCTTCCAAAGATGCATTGCCCTGCTCAGAGATCTGAGACAGGCTGTGTTCTTGTCGATACGGTGACAGCGGCTGTCCCGACACCAAGCTTCCAGTGCGAGAATGGTCGAAATGGCCATTCCTGCCATTGCCAATCTTGTAAGAGCCTGCTTGACTGGCGGATGCTGCCTTGACGTGGGTGCCGGTTCGGAAGGCTGTAGTAGGGGACGGTGTGCGAGAACGGTGCAGAGAATGATCCAGAGACTGTGGGAGACCAAGACCCAGGCTGCTGGCAGCCGGTCCAGAGTACGACGTCCGCCGCGATGCCGACAATGGTGAAGCCGACTGGTTATCCTGTTGCAAGGTTGCGCTTGCGCGCCTAGCTGACGAGCTGAGAAGCAAAGGTTTCGGACCCGACCCTCTGCGCTCGCCGAGCACGACACCTGGGCTTCCCGTACCTTCTGGAGACAACCAACGTCCGGCATATGTAGTGGGCGGCGTAAAGGGTGGATCCATTTGCGGACTGGGTGGCCTGACCATCGTCTTTGCTGCTCCAGCTGCTCCGTTCACCTTAGTTGACATGTCATTGCGCCACTTTGAAAAGGTCGACGGTGCAGAATCCTTGAGCTGCAGCGCGGCGATATAAGAATTGGTGGTCATCTTGTTCAGCTGAGCCGCCGTATCGCTCGAGACTAGCGTTTTCGCATATTTGTTGAACAGGCTCGAGGCCGAGGAGGGCATCGTGGTCGCAGGGGAAGTGTTTGCGGAAGACTGGGTGGGTGATGTCCATATCCTCTCGAGAGCACCGGGAGCGGTGACGCTTGAGATATCGCTTGCATCGTCTGGAAAGTCTACCTCGCGCTGCTTGAAGAGGCGTTGACGCAGAGCGCGAGCCGTAGGATTTGCAGAGAGACTGTTCGCAGCATTCGTCAAGGTCTGCCTGGCATTGCTGAGACTAGGACCCGGCGTTGAAGGAAAGGCATCGAACTCGCCGCCGTCTACTAGCGGAGAATTTGGGACCGAAGAGTACGAAGAGATCTCCATGCCTGTCAAAGACGAGGTAATTCGACGTTCTCGAATCGAGAATGCAAGAGTGAGGACGGTATGTACGTCCTCACAAACATAATTTTGCAGCGTGCTGATGCAACTGGAGAACTAATGAAGGCGGAAATAGGGTCAACAGCACACTCTGACGGCAGATTACGCTTTGGCAATACTTACAGACGAAGAAAGAAGTTCATGCCGCTTGATGAGCACCATAGCGACGCAAAGATCGAGAAGATAGGCGCGAGCTTCACTTTCACCGCGAGAGGTAGCCTTGCCCGGCTTGCCAGTAGTGTCGGCTAGCATCGAAAACAAGCTATCCCAGACTCGAATGAGATCCGGTATTCGAAAGTCCATGGCCAGTAAGCATGTGATCCATCGAAGGGCGTAAAAAGTTCTGATCGTGTGATAGGTATGCTCAGCACTTTACGTCTCAGACTAGTAGTCTCAAGCCAGTATGCAGACATACGGCTGAATCTCCTTGCGTGTATGCAAGTCATATGCTAGCTCGGCGTCTATCCAATGTAGCTGCTTTGCATAGCGTCGCAGAGCGGCTCCAAGTCCCGTTATCCCGCTCGACGGGGTATCCGTTGCCTGACTGTCGTTAAAGCTGCCATCCGAATCTTGCACGTAAAAGTCGCCAATCTCAGCCATAAGAGTTGAGAAGGCCCAAAAGCAGTCGGCTTCTGCTTCTTGATTCTCGCTTGACAAGCAGAAGACGTAGTATAGCGGCGCGATGAGCTCGGACATGCCTTGTACGTAATGCACCGGATTCAAGAGGGCATAGATATATAACATGCGAATCAGCCTTTCGAAGTTGCGCTCTTCTTCGCCGGCGGAATTTTCCGAGAACTCGAGCGCAGACGAAGTCTCTCCTATGCTCCCTGTCTTGCGCGGTGACAGATTGTATCGCTCTTTTATTTCGCCTTGACGATGCGGGTGCAGCGCATTCAGACGATTGAAGATGGACCGCGGTAGCGGGTGCGCATCTCCTGGATCTCGAGGAGCTATTTGCGAGAAGAAAGCGTACGATGTCTGTGTCCGACGCACATCCTTGTCAATGTCGTCAAGCCAGCTGTCCTGAGGTGTGCGGCTTCCTGCTCCCAGCTAGACATTTCAGAAGGGATAGAGGAGCCTATTAGGACGGAATGTGGGTATTAGAAAGGACGACATACGTCGGCTGAGGTATCTGCAGGCAACAAGTCGTGTGCCAGGTCGTGGTACTGCTTGCGCTTGCGTTGCTTCGAGGCTGCTCGTGCATTGACATTATTCGGGGTGCTAGTTGCGGGGTCCGCGAGCTCAACGACACCCAGCAGCGCACGCCAGGCTTCCGCGCGCAGGTCGGCGTTTTCAGGTATACCATGCAGGCAAGCTGCTCTCAGGGAATGCGCATGCAGGTGCTCCTCACTGAGCAGCCTGGCAAACTGCGCCTCCCTGTAGCGTGTCGCGTGATCGCAACCACACAACATGGTGATTAGGCCGTTAGCTCTCGTGACGACAGAAAGAGAGCACCAGCGCGCACCTGTCATGTTGCATTATCTCTCTTCATGTGCTCTGCATGCCCGCTGCTGCTGTTTCTGTTGCTCGGGTCTTTGTGGCCAACGCGCCTTGAGTAGTTGCCTCAAAGAGGACCAGCGCTGGCTCTGCTCGCCGCCGACACAGCGTAGCGGGCGATAGCGCCGACATCAGCGCAAGAGCAGGCTGCTAGCTGAGGAGCAAGCAGTACAGCAGTACAACAGGCGTAGACCGCACTATCGCCCGCCATGGTGCTCTTCCGCCGCAAGAAAGCGAGTGACGACCCAGACAACGAGGTCAACGCCGAGATCCGCGAAACCAAGAAGTGGATCCACCGGCCAGCCAGTGGGTGCAGAGAGTGTGGTGTGAGCTCGCGTACAGCGGTCTGATGTCGTTGTATGTCCTCGTCCCGCCGTCAGACACCGCCTTCAAGTGAGCACCCCGTCCTGCCCAGCGCGCCTTACTGCTCCTTGCTGACACAGGCGCGTAACGCTCTGCAGGCAACAGCGACTCAAGGCATGGCAGCCCATCCTCACGCCCAAGACAGTGAGAGCGAGATGACTGGTCTTGCAAGAGCTGCGCCATTACTGACTGGCTGCCGCCCCACAGGTCCTACCCACGTTCTTCCTCATCGGGGTCATCTTTGCGCCCATCGGCGGTGTGCTCCTCTGGGCTTCCAACAAAGTCAGCGAATTCACCATCGACTACACGCAATGCCAGTTCCAAGCGCCCAACACATCGTTCGCCGACATTCCCAGCGACAAGTGGTCGTACCGTCTTGCTGGCGATCCGACGACGCCCATTGTCACGCCTCAGTGGCAGTTTCAGCGTGACGAGGCGCAGACGGATGTCGCTCTGCAGAACAGATGCACAATTCAATTCACCGTACCACGCAACCTCGACCATGCTGTGTTCATGTACTACAAGTTGACAAACTATTATCAAAACCACCGGAGATATGTGCGCAGTTACAACTCGGACCAGTTCAAAGGCAACCCAGTCAGTGCCGACACGCTCAGCGGAGGCGAATGTGATCCCCTATCCACTCGCGATGGCCTGCCGGTCTACCCTTGTGGCCTTATTGCAAATTCTGTCTTTAATGGTAAGCACAGAGGCAACTGCGAAATGTCCCCTCACCTACCAGCCAGTATTGCTGATTGATCGGCCCTGCAGACACCTTTTCTACGCCTACGCGGATCCAGGACGCAGGATCGACAGAGACAGTCTCGGTGCCATACACCATGACGGACCGGGGAATCACCTGGCCTGAAGAAGGGAGAAAATATCAGACTACACGCTATCAGCTGAATGAAGCGGTCCCTCCGCCAAATTGGCTAGATCGATTTCCCAATGGCTACACCGCAGAGAACGGGTTCCCTGACCTATCGCAAGACGAGCATTTCCAAGTCTGGATGCGAACGGCTGGACTGCCCACCTTCAGAAAGCTATACTATCGGAATGATAACGATGATATGGCCCCTGGCCGCTACTCGATAGATGTTTTCATGAGTACGTTTCGATTGCAGAACCAGCAGTCGCAGCCTTGGTACTAGCTTATAACGATGACTGACCAATGTCTTTAATCTGCAGACTACCCGGTTGCTCAATTCGGAGGCACCAAGTCGATAGTGTTCAGCACAGTCTCCTTCATAGGCGGCCGAAATCCCTTTCTGGGCATCGCATACATTGTCGTCGCAGGCATCTGCGTCCTGTTCGGCTTGCTGCTGACCTTGCGGCATCTCATCAAGCCACGCAAGCTTGGCGACATGCGATACCTCAGGTGAGCTTCTTGCGGGTTTGTTCCACCCTGATAGGCAGCTGAACCCTTCGTTCTCTTCCAGCTGGAATCAACCTGAGAAGTCCCGTTGATTGGCGTAGAATGTCTGCATTACAGTATGGTGGATGTAGATTATATTCATTGTAGTTGTAACAATCCAGAAAGTGTGCTTCGGTGTCAACTGACTGGTGACCGAAATTGTGTGGCGAACGTCGAGGCAGCCTGAGACCAATGGGCCTCATGCTGGCTTGCATCCTTAGCAACACAGGTGCAAGCGACAAGCACGCACTCAATTCCCAAGATGCCTACCACTGCAGTCTCGCTGCTGACGGGCCTCTTGCCGGGCCTGGACTCGCACATCACAAACTACGTCTCTGGCATTTGGGACGAGCACGATGAGACGATTTCCGACGATGACAGCGAGGATGGGCTGCGAGACTTTGTGCGGCCCTTGCTCGAGGGCGAAGGCGTCGATGAAGAAGAGATCAATGCTGTCATTGAACAAATCAGGTCGCTGCGTCCGGCGTCTGCCAGCACGAGTGCGCGTCCTGCAGCAAAGCGCCTCGACAAGGCAATCGACATGAAGAGCAACACGAGCGTGTCCTTCACGGCTGCAATGGCAAAGGGTGCAGTAGATATTGAGTCTACTACAAAGGGACGGAGCACACAGGTCGACCTGAAGAAGCTGGAGAAGGCAGAGGCCAAGATCAAGGCCAAAATGGAAAAGCGTGCCCGGAGGACCGTCGAGTTCGAAGGCAGCAAGCTGGTCGATGCGGCAAAAGCACAGAAGGCGTACGAAGAAATGTACATGGCAGTCAATCCTCTTCAACTGGCTAGCGCCAACAAGGGCAAATCAAAAGACATCTTGCTGGATGCCATCGATGTATCCTTCGGATCTAATCAAATATTAAGCGGTGCGAGGTGTGTACTCACAGTGCACTACTACGACGCCAGTAGCTGATGTTATATCCCTCACAGTCTCACTTTGGCGCATGGTCGCCGATACGGCATCATTGGTATGTGTAGCCTGCGTAAAATGGGAGTGAAAGTAGCCTTACTGAAATACTCTCGGTTGTCAGGTCGAAATGGTGTTGGTAAATCTACACTTCTACGCGCCATGGCTCTCCGAGAGGTCCCTATTCCTTCTCATATTACCATTCTGCTCGTCGAGCAGGAGGTGTTGGGCGACGATACCCCGGCCCTTGAGTCTGTCCTGAAGGCAGATGTTTGGCGAGAAAAGCTCATGGCCGAGGAAAAGGAGCTGAATGCGACGCTGAACTCTGCTGAAGAGACGGAAGCAAGTGCTGGAGGCGACGACAACGCCGATGTCCGCTCTGCTCGTCGTACCAAGGATGACGCTGCGGTACGATTGGGCGAAGTCCAGCAATTGTTGGTCGAAATGGAGGCGGATACAGCACAGAGCCGCGCCTCTGCTCTTTTGGCCGGTCTCGGCTTCTCTCAATCAGATCTTACCAAGCCCACGAGGACTTTCTCCGGTGGTTGGCGCATGAGGCTGTCACTGGCAAGAGCGCTGTTCTGCAAGCCTGATCTTCTCATGCTTGATGAGCCGTCCAACAATTTAGATCTCAACGCGCTGGCATGGCTTGAAGACTACCTGCAGACTTGGGAGAGCACTCTGGTCGTTGTGTCCCACGACAGGAGCTTCCTCGATGCAGTTGCAACGGATATCGTCTGGCAACACTCGCAGCGCCTCGACTACTTCAAGGGCAACTTTTCGCAGTTCTATGCTACCAAAAGCGAGCGAGATCTCAATCAAAAGCGCGAAGTCAGTTCTCACATGGTTGGTATTCGCGGCGTCAACCAACTGACTCTCGTGTGCTTAAACAGTATGAAACGCAAATGCAATACAGGGCGCATTTGCAAGCCTTCATCGATCGTTGGCGGTAAGTGCTTTCAAAGCGAACAAGGGTGCATGCTGATTTGTGCTTGTTCAGCTACAACGCCAATCGAGCACCACAAGCTCAGAGCAAGATCAAGATCCTCGAAAAGCTGCCACAATTGGAACCGCCCGAGGAAGAAGAGTCCATGTCATTCAAATTTGCCGAAGCAGACAAGATTCAGCCTCCTCTACTGCAATTGGACGAAGCTTCCTTTGGCTACAGTCCTGAAAAGCTCATTCTCAATGGTGTCAGCATAGATGTGGACTTCGACTCTCGTCACGGCATGATTGGACCCAACGGGTAAGCGCCTGGCAGAATGGCATACTCCACATTCGTTCATCAGCCCTTGACTGAGGTTGTACACTACGCAGAGCCGGTAAATCCACCTTGCTCAAGCTTCTGACCGGCGAGAACGAACCAACTACCGGCAAAGTCACACGAAACGGTCGGCTACGCATCGGCTATTTTGCGCAACACCATCTGGACCAACTTGATCTTGATATCTCGCCCGTCGCTTTCTTGGCATCTCGCTTCCCCGGCAAGGACGAGCAGGAGTACCGACGACACCTGGGAGGATTTGGCATCACGGGAATGACTGGCTTGCAGACACTCAATACGCTCTCGGGTGGTCAAAAGAGCAGAGTAACCTTTGCTCTCCTGTCGCTTCAAAGGTGCGTGATAGCGTCCAACGGCATCTTTGCGTGAGAACAACTAAAGCAACTGTGTTCTCGCTCCTGTAGACCTCACGTTCTGTTGCTTGACGAACCGACCAATCATCTCGACCTCCAGGCGATGGTGAGCAATCTAGATGCGTGGAGATTTGGCAGGACCTGACGCTGATTGTCCGGCTTTGCTTCCAGGACGCCCTCATGGGAGCGCTCAAGGTGTGGAACGGGGGAGTGATCCTCATTTCCCACGACGAGCGTTTCATCAACAACGTATGCAAACAGCTTTGGGTGGTCGCCGATGGCACTTTGACTAAATGGTGCGCAAGGAAGCCATGGCCTTCGTTCAGATCTTGACTGACCGTACATCTTGACTCAATTTTCATCATTACAGGAAGGGCGATGTCAGCTCGTACAAGGTAAAATCAAGCTTTCATGAGAGTCCTGAGGGGAATTTGCTGACTTTCATCTCGTCTGTGCCAGTCCCTCATCGTCAATGCCCCAAAGAACAAGCCGACGTAGGCTATCGAAGTTATGATATCTATCAGCTGCACACCAAGACTTCCTCAGGCGTATTCACGTATCGTCACAGTTTCTGCGTGCTTTCGCTTGCAGTAGACGTTGTTGCTACGCATTATACGTACTATGCGTTCTCCGCTCTGATGAGCTCAACCTGCGCTGCATTTTACAATAGCACTTTGCGCTACTCTTCCCACCGGTCACTTGTGTGGCGGGCGCGCTTTTGTGGTCCTGTATATTCTATCGCTTCTGAGGACCGTTCCATCACTATTTCGCCACGAGCGCGATCATCCTCTTATTATGACCCTCGTTCATGCTCGCGATGCTCTCTTTGATCTGCAAAGCAATACCAACTTGCGATGTCGTTGGCACTCCATGCTGGCGTCTTTGTCGCTGGCTTGGCCGTCGGTGCCGCAGCAGTCGCATCAACGAGCAAAGCGCCAGCGAAGCCAGTAGAAAACCAGGCGTCGAACAAGTTGCCTGCTCTGCTGCCGCGGTCAGAAGGAATACAAGGGCAAAGCATAGGTCTGGCGCACAGCAAAGAAGTGCTCAAGTATGGCTTTCCAGGTGGGCTTGTCATATCGCGCGAATATAGCGTTGTGCATGCTAATGTGTTTATGTGCAGGTCCGGTCTCTGATGTCCTGCAAAGAAGCGCGTATGTGGCTGCTTATGACCGGCAGAAGCGCCATCCAGCCTGGGTACGATGCCGTCTGGAGCGAAGAATGCCCTTACGTCTGACTTGAAAGATCACACAGACAGCCGAGCACCTGACCGCCGCACTTTTGCGGAAGCCAACGCTACCGCCGCCACCCTTGCCGCCAAGTGCTTCTGGATCTGCAAATTCATCCTATGCCGAGGCTCTCATCAAGCAGCAGCAAGACAGGCAACAGATACCAGCTGGTGACCGAGCTAATTCAACTTTCAAGGAGGACCCAGAGGTGCCTGAGCCTTTTCGTGCAAAGTTGCAAGACTACTTCCGCTCGGGATATGACCGCGGACACATGGTGTGTGACGCATATCACTTGGCCGTACTTGTCGTAGCTGAAATAACGGCCTGCTCAGGTACCTGCAGCGGATGCTAAACGAAGTCAGGTCAGTTTTTACGCATGTTTGGGTAGAGGTTTCTCGACTGAATAGTACTTCACTGCAGGAAGCGATGGACGAGACGTTCTATCTGACCAACATCGCACCGCAAGTGGGAGACGGCTTCAATCGTCATTGTGAGTGGGAGACAAAAGATGAAAGGGTTACCTGACTGATCGCTTGTTTAGACTGGGCATACGTGGAGGACTTCTGCCGTCGACTGACGAGCTCATTCTCGGATGTCTATGTCTTCACGGTGCCACTCTACTTGCCAAAGAAGGAGATTGACGGTAAATGGCGGACGGTCAGTGAAATACACATACTCTGAATATGCGACTTGCTCCCAAGTGCTGAATTTTGGCTGCAGACGTACGAAGTCATCGGGCCACAGTCAGGCGGGGCTCCCTCAGTATCTGTTCCTACGCACTTTGCGTAAGCTGTGCAGACCAGTGTCCATGGAACGATAAAGGCTGATATGTCGATTGCAATCAGTAAGGTGATCCTAGGCGCAAAGCCTGCCAATCCCACCACGCCGCTCATCATGGACACGAGCATCGGAGCTTTCGTGCTGCCGAATGCTCAGATACCCGACGAAACCCCTTTCGAGACCTTCAAAGTGCCGGGTGCGTACGAGGGGATTTCCTCGTACAAACATTGCAACAAATGGCTGATGTAATGGTCGTTAGTGGACGCGGTCGAGCGAGCAGCTGGACTCTCCTTATTCGATGGCGTCACCAAAGCGACCTCGAAAGAGCTGTGCAAGACGGTTCGCTGCGATGTAATCGTCAGACGATTCGATGATGCGGCCAGGAAGGCAGGTAGTAGCCGGCGGAACAGCACGGGCAGTATAGCAGGCCGTGCATGAGCTTTGAGCTGGGGTTCGATATTATCAGCGTAGCGGGGTCGTGCCGTAGAGGGCATCTCTGGTGCAGCAGCATACGCGATAACCTGACTTGCATCTTTGGTGAATTGCCTGCAAGCCGTCTAACTGTATACAATGATATGGTCCCAGACAGCGGCGAGGCCAAGCGTTGCAAGCCTCGTTTTGATTGGAAGGGTTGTTTGCGCCGCTCGTCCTAGCAACTCTGCTCCCCCGCATCCCGACCTAGAACTGCATGCTCGACGAGGGGTAAAATGTCGACAATGCGGGGATAAGAACAGCGTGTTGCACTGCTGAGGCATGTACGACGCTGTAGAGCCGTCGCCGTCCTCTAGAAGACCTTGCCCTTGCCGTCTGCGCGAGCAGGTCCGGTGAAGCTGCAAAGAAGAGGACCCGATCGGAGCGTCAGCGTTTGGGAGAGACGAGCGCAAAGAGAGCACAACAAGCTGAGCTCAACGGAGGGGAACATCACTCACGGGTCCATCTTCTGCTCTCGAGCCATCTCTGTCTGAGCGTCCTTCCATTCCTTGCTCATCGTTTTGGGTGTTTCTTGGGCTGCAGGGCGTGGGCGTTCGAGAAGGAAAAGCCAGGCGGACAAGGCAAGGCAAAGAAGCGAGCGTGTGGTCAGCAAATGAACAGATAGCAAGCAGCGATGGACACCCACATCCTGAGCGGACAAGTGCAAAGACGCCAAATGCAGCAAAGATGCTGCCGATGACGCCGAGTGCGACCTTGCCGTTTGTATTGGGGGGAACGACGGGTGCGCGGGGGCCATGGGGGCCGTAGGAGATGTAGTAGGCTGGGTGCAAATCCATACGTCTTAGCGATGAGGGTACCTCTCCACAGACGGGCATAGCCTGCTGCTCACCGGCCTTCTTCTCGTCAAGGGTGAGCTCCTTCCAGTCCTTCTTCTGCAGCTCTTGGAGCTCAGTGTAGATGCGCTCTTGCTCCTGGCGCGGCAGCCCTGCCCACGCTGCTTCGATCTGGAGGAGCGCAAGAGGAACGCACGGTTGAGTCAGCTTGGCTGTACTTGGTGCTGCGTTTGCCGCTCAGAAGGCGGCCTCTGCCTCTGCAATGCCGCCATCCAATGCCCTCTGTCTCATTTTGCCAGCAGAGGGCATTCATTCATGGACTGCAACTGACCGAGCCAAGGTTGGTGAGCCTGGACGTCTTGATCTTTGGCTCGGGCGTGGTATGGACTGGCTGCGTCGAGGCGTCTCCCACTGCGGTCGCATAGGACCTCGCTGCAGAGCTCGAGCTGAGGACGAGCGGCGAGAGCCTGATGGCGGCGCTGTGCTGCTGGACGCCCATCATGCTCGCCCGGCGCGAGGCGAGCAGCGCTGCCCACTGCGATGCGGCTTTCTGCACTGGCACCATGGCGAACTGCTTGGGGGGTGCGGGCGTGTGGTGTGCTGCTGACAGGTGCTGCTCTGTGCGACCTCGAGCGTGGGTGAAGAGAAAGATGAGCGAAGGGAGAGCCCGGCTTGCCAATGAACAGGCGTACGATCGGACTCCGACTCGCGGACATGCAGGAGAACAGCGACAGGCGAGTCGCGGCTTGCTTTACGACCACACACGGCGCACATCTGCTGCTCTGGCGTCTGCTGTGCGAGTGGCTGCATTGCGGGCTCGGCTGGAGATCAGATCAGCGACGATTGGGAAGTCACTACATCAGTAGTGACTTGGAAAATTCAAGATCAAGCAGCATGACAGCTGTAGCGGTGTGTAGCGCTAACTATATTCGTATTTCAGTGCCCTTTTGGCTTGCTGTAACCTGTGAATGGTAGATTTGACTCGCTAAAGCTCCACCTAATCCACTCCCGACTTCTGCCGCGGTCTGGCATCCTGAACGACTAAACCAGAACGGCCTGCTCCATCTTTTTACACTGCTTTCCGCCGCTGACAATCACGGACAACCGACGCTATTGAAAGCTTTGCAAGAGATCGCGGTACCTGTTTACCCTCAGTCCGTCGATGTTCTGCAGCAGCTCGAGTCGCGTCGTGCATGTCTTTTTCAGTTCCTGCTCTTGTGCTTCTTCGAGCTGAGTATCCAGCAGAGCTTGAGAATAATGGACAAGAGACTCGAGACACCCTGTGATGACCTTAGATTAGTCAGAGTCTCCTTGCGCAAGCCGAGTGCCGCGAGGAGACTTGCATTTGCTGCTCGGCTCGAGCTCGAGCAACTCCTCTATTGCGGCAATCTCTCTGCGCAGCACACTTGGTCCAGCTGCGAGTGTCCTATGTCAATACTAGCCAGGGAAAACTCAGCGCTAGTGTACCTACCTGAACGGGTCAGCCAGCGATGGTAGATCCAGGCACTCTGGTCATCTGGATCTGTATACAGAGCCGATTTGACCAGGTCGTACTCTTTGCATGTTAAAGAAGGCAAAATTCAGGCATCAGACGCTTATTCGTGAGAATCTCGCATGGAAAGGACCAGCTTACCTTCTTCCAGCTGTCGGAGTCTTTCTGGATCGTCCGGCAACAAGCCCTCGTCCTGCCAAAGCCGTGTAAGCAGCTTCGAACGATAATGCCACGCTGAGTAATTCGAAAAAGATGCAGATATCTTGTTCGTCGTGTATGCTAATTCGCTTTTCGTGGTCGGCGCTGGTCGCTTGCGAATTGAATAGGCTGGCGGATCAGGCGCCGCTCTGATTGATGCGACTACGTAGCGACGATAGTCCCAACCGTGGACTGGTGAGAATACATCATTAGATTGCGTCAATAGGGACTGGTGTTCGGTGTAAGCTCATGACATTACAATTTCGAGCATCCCGCTCGAGGTAGCTTTCCACCATTTTCATCTCATAATGCCAGTCTGGATCAGGCATGACCTTCAACAGCCATTTGCGATGTTCCCAGATGGCGTACTCTTTCGGATTGCGTAGTAAACATTTGGCAGTCAATGCTAGGTCGCCTTCGAGGATACCTTGTGTCTCCTGTTCTGGTCTGCGCAAAAAAGGGTCAGATCCTACAGCACATGCCTTATTGTCAGGACTTATGCTGGCTTACCGATCCTTCATGATGCCTCTCAGGAGGATGCGCCGCCTATGTGTCCATCCTGACGAGTATTCGGGATTTGTGGTCAGGATCCTCGTCGTCAATTCCAATGCTTGTTCAGAGTATGTGGCGTCGCGTTTCTGTGCATATAGATACCATCATTCCAGCAGTGCAGGGGAAGTTTCGGTAGTCCCAGCACATACGTATTGGGCCAGCTGCGCCCGTAGCTTGAGATACTCGTCTATGCGCGCTTGTTCGCGAGCGGCTTTTGCGCGTTCGACCTCTTCAGGCTCCCTCTGACCGGGCCTGGGACGCTTGACTCCGTGCTACGAAGCGACAAACAGGCATGATATCAAAGTCCACCGCCATAGAAGAACATCACAAGAGGTGTGCAACGTCAGGTCAGCTGAGGTTCTGCTTTTACGTTTGTCGCTGTCACTCTTGCGCGTGTCGATCATCCCTCGCAGGACATGGCACAAATGAAGCGTACCATCCTTGCAATGAGCCAGCGTGGCTATTCTGCCTGGGACCAGAGATATGGCGTCGTCCTAGACTTGTGCAATGAGTTTTCGTGCGCAGGAATGGCTCCAGTCGCGTGGAGGTCGACCACGGTCGCACATTTAAGCAGGAGCAGCTACGTGCAACGGCGCAACTAATCGAGCACGATACTCAAAACGGAAGCAACGAATCTGGATTGAAGACGCCAGCAGGGATGGGCCCTATAGCTGACGCTACACTGCAGTCCGACATCCGTGCCAGTTCTCTTGTCGGGACGAGTGCGCCATTCTGTACAGTGAAGTCGCCACACGGTACTCGTCGCAACGGATCCACCTGGGGTGCTTATAGAATGACGGCACCAACTGTGTCCTGACACAGCTACAGTTAGGACGGTCACTCATGAGCTCTGCAGTATCGGCCGCAACAAAAGGCCAGACACAAGTGATAGACCGCGTAGACCCGCGGTGGCGTGCTTACCGATCAGATTATCGCACTCGATGGCGCCAGAGGATGAACGAGGCCAGGGTGAGGTGACAATGAACTGCAGGATGTGCGCGGATCCGCGGGTCTGCTTCTGTTCGTTCCAGCTCGAACCCTTTCGAGTCTCACGCACACTGCGCCTGTGGCAGAGACTCGACTGACAGGGTCTCCCACACACTTTGTCCCAGCGCTCGCTCGCCAGCTCACCCGTCCAAGACCCTTTCGCTGGTGGCACCCCGGGCCAACTTGGCACGCAAAATTTGGAGAAGGGCGACGTCAGGACTTCCTCTCGTCAAGTTGCAAGACTCTTTGCGCGTCCCAGTCCGCCCCCCTGCTCTGCTCAAACGCTCGTCGCAGCTTCTTGCAAGTTTCTCTGCTGAAGCTTCACGTCCCTCTTGTACATCCGCCGCGGCCCGGCCGCTCGTCCAGGCATCATGACGATCAGCAACGCAGCGCACTGGGTGGGCGAGAAGATTTTGCGAATCCCATTTGAAGAGACGCGAGAGAACAGACAGGACCGCGTAACTCGAGGCGAGAGCATTGCAAGCGCCCATCAGACCGACGCGTACATCGACGACGAGGCTTCCGTCGCCGACTGGTTCAGGCACATCAAACCCACCACACACGATGTAGCAGAGTACGCAAAGTCTCTCTTTCCCTTTGTCGAATGGCTCCCTCGGTACAATATGCAATGGCTCATTGGAGACATGGTCGCCGGTATCACCGTGGGAGCCGTTGTCGTGCCTCAAAGTAGGTCTTTCTTGGAATGTTGCAATAGCAAAACGTGAATTGATTGGTTCCTGTAGGTATGGCATACGCAAGGCTCGCTCGGTTGCCCGTGCAGTTTGGTCTTTACTCCTCCTTTGTCGGTGTCATGCTGTACTGGTTCTTCGCGACATCGAAAGATATCACCATTGGCCCAGTCGCAGTCATGTCCCTCCTCGTCGGCAACATTGTCGATGAAGCCGCAGTATCCGCGCCGCAGTACGAAGGTCACGTCGTCGCTTCTGCTTTGGCAGTCATCGTCGGAGCCATCGTTTTCGCCTTTGGCTTGCTGCGCGCCGGATTCATTGTTGACTTCATTCCCCTACCTGCCATCGCTGCATTCATGACTGGTTCAGCCATCAATATCGCCGTCGGGCAGGTTCCAGCTCTCATGGGCATTACCGGTGTCAATAACCGCGAGGCGCCCTACAAAGTCTTCATCAATGTTTTGAGACACCTTGGCCGGTCCAACATCAGTGCTGCCATGGGTCTCACCGCCCTAGCAATGCTGTACCTCATCCGCTTTGGCTGCAACACAATGGCAAAGAAACAGCCGCACAGGCAAAAGCTGTGGTTCTTCATCGCCACCCTCCGAACGGCCTTTGTTATCCTGCTCTACACCATGATCAGCTGGCTCGTCAACATGAACAGGAGAGACAGACCCATGTTCTCTATCATTGGCAACGTCCCGCGGGGTTTCCAGAACATGGTACGCGGACTTACAATTATCTTGCACAATCTCACGGTGACCAATTGACCCTTTTGTTCGTAGGCTGTTCCAACTGTCACCACAGATATCATCACCTCTTTCGCTGGTAACATTCCTGTGTCCGTGATTGTACTCTTAATCGAGCACATTGCCATCAGCAAGTCATTCGGCAGAGTCAACGGTTACACGATCAATCCTTCGCAAGAGCTGATTGCTATCGGCATCACCAACGTAAGTGTTCATGTCCGGACCTGATCGGACCTGTTCTGACGATCTTTTGCATGTCAGATCTTTGGTGCTTTCTTTGGAGGCTATCCCGCTACAGGCTCATTCTCCCGTACTGCCATCAAGTCCAAGGCTGGTGTGCGAACACCGCTTGCTGGTGTCATCACAGGCATTGTCGTCCTTCTCGCCATCTACCTTCTTAAAGCGGTCTTCTTTTATATTCCCAACCCATCCCTCTCTGCCGTCATCATTCACGCTGTCGGCGATCTTATCACACCTCCTGCGACCGTCTATCAGTTCTGGCGCATCTCACCCGTCGAAGTCGTCATCTTCTTCGCTGGCGTCATTGTTGCTGTCTTCAGCACTATCGAAATCGCAATCTAGTGAGTCCAGGGAAATTGTTTGAAAACAAAAGTGCTGCAGCGCTGACATCGTCACACCTTTAGCACCACTGTAGCTGCCTCTGGAGCTCTCTTGCTCTTCCGTGTGGCCAAGGCAGACGGCGAGTTCCTCGGCCGCCTGAATGTCCAGTCCATGGGAGCTGGTGTCGGTGCACAAAATGTCTACCTACCCCTCGAGAAGGGCATCGCCAACCCTGCTATACCGGTTGAGGAGCCGTATCCTGGTGTTTTCATCTTCCGCTTCACCTCCAATTTCCTCTACCCCAACGCTGTTCATGTCACAGACCAGCTTACAAATTATGTCACGACCGTTACCAAGCGTACCAACCCTACTTCGTACGGTACGTTGGGCGAGCGCCCCTGGAACATGCCTGGCCCGCGCAAGATCGATCCCGAGGCTGCATACAAGGATACGCGACCAACGCTCAAGGCCATCATCATCGACTTCTCCGCCGTGCGTGACATTGACGTCTCGTCGACACAAGTTCTCATCGATGTACGGAATCAGCTTGACCGCCATACGTCGCCTGAAGTGGTCGACTGGCACTTTGTCCACGTGAACAGCCCATGGACGCGACGAGCTCTCGCATCTGCCGGATTCGGCCGCGCCAGCGTAAACGGCAAAGAGGTCTTCTCTGTGGCAGAAGTTGGCGATTCCATCGGACGCTCGCTCCAGGGCGGTCAGCGAGGCAAGGCACCGCAAAGAACTGCATCGGGCAATGATATCGATGTTGCTGAAGGCGAGACCGAAGCGATTACACAGGGCAAGACAGGCCTTCGAATTCCAGTGTTGAGCACGGATTACCCGTAAGCGAATGTTCCGAAAGCCTCTTATTGAATAAAGCTAAAAGTCCACTTTTCCAACTCACAGTGCCTTCCATCTCACGATCGACGAGGCTCTTCACTCGACATTGCACACTCTGGGTGTTACACAAACCACACGTGCATCACCAGTATCGTCCGGTGAGAACAGTATCAACGAGAAAACGGATCAGACGGAAGCACGAGATGGCTATCGTCAATAGGCCATAGGCAGCAATGCGAAAGTTCGCAGCAATTAGAGTAAGATACACACAAAAATCATGTTCTTTTAGATCTCAAAGGTCGGGCATCCATAGCATTTCATCTGAATTGTTCACGCAAAACGCGACTCAGTCGTTTCATTCGCATATGGCCGCCCGGCTTTTCACGAGGTTGCTTCTTTTGAATGCATTGCAGCAGCTGTTAGACTCGTTACTGCTATACTAGCAAATCTTCTAAGATGTCGCTGCCATGATGGCGTTCAGAATGTCGCCATTGTTCTCTTTCAGCGCTTGTATGGCTTTGCCTTTGGAGCACTTTGTCTGATCCATGACGGTCTTGATATCGTTCTCGTCTACTCCCGTTGCATCGACGTCTCCGGAAGGCTCTTCTGTCTTCTTTTTGCTGCTCGACTCTCCTGCTCCAGAAAAGAGCTCGTTCTCGCTGAGACCGGGTTTGGAGCCTTCGGCATCGTCGCTGCCGCTGGCCTCGCCTCCGGATCGTCCTGCAGCCTTGGCTTGACGGTCCTTCTCGGCCTTTTGACGTTGCTCGGCAGCTTGTGCTGCTGCTAGTGCCTGTGCGCCGAAACCTGCTGTGCTAGGGTCCTCGTACTTGGCCTGTTCAAGGGAAATTGACGTGATCGCATGAACCGAGTAGCGATGAGCAGGACAAGGAAGCAGACAATGTATGCATGGATGGCAAAGGTGTCAGAACTCTGCTATCTTCGTGAACTGCGAATATCTTTCGCAAGACTTACGTCGCCAAAGACAATGTAGCAATCCGAGCCTGGAGCTCGGTAGACTTCAGGCTTCGCAACTATGAACAGGACCTGTGGAAGAGACACCGGTGTCAGTACGTACGCACAAGATGTTACAGGTCACGACATGCCACATACACCCTGTGGTCGCCTGAGGACGACTCGGTTGATGCCTTCGACCTTCTTGAGGCCGAGCTTTGCGAGCGTCTGTCGGGCCTTTTTCTCGAGGCGCGGCAGGATCTGTCCCTCTGAGGTTGCGAGGATGGTGTCGGTGTCCATTTTCAACGGTGAAAGCTGTGCAGAAGCGGTGCTCAGCGCTTGATTGGCTTCTTGTCGATTGTTCGGGTTGTTCGCAAGCCAGGCTGCCGTCTCTCTGCAGAGTCCCGACTGCTTCAGACCAGCAGGCAGCCCCGTGGCGTTCTTGCAACGGGGCAGCTTCGCACAGCGCTCTACTCATCGACCGCATAGTCACTGCTGCCCTTCACACTCCCTTGTCTCTCATCGACAAGCCCGCTGCAAGCGAGCTGCGTCACCTTCCGACCTTTGTCCGTCAGCATGGCCACCTCAGCGACAGAACGGTGCACCACAGAGCACGTCGCACACTGCTTCGACGTGCTCTCCAGTCAGCTCAATCGTCAAATCGTGCCTATATACAATGGCGAGGATGCCCAGCAAGAATAGTGAGTGTCTCGACGGCGACACATGTTCCAGTCATCAGCTGACGCCACAGCTCATATAGCCCCCTCTTCGTGACCTGGAATACCATCAGATCAAGCGGATCGACGAGGCTTCGCGGTTGTATTGGCTCGTTCAGTGCTTTGCCGTTAGCGAAGGGTCTTCCCGAATACGCACTTACCTCGGCCATGAGGGACAGACGCTTCCCGCCAATCGGCCTGTCAGAACTGCCACGCCTCGAGTGCTGGTAAGCTTAAGCCTGCCCTGCTCAGGCATATCTTGAGAGCTGACTCGCCGCTTCAACCCTCAGTGTCTCTCTTCTGACCGACTTTGAAGATGTAGACGACCCCTTTGACTGGGAACTCGGTACACATGGCATACACATTCACTTCCAGGACCCAACGACTGTTCCCAGCCCTGCCCCTACCGATTCGCCTGCTTCAGAGTCAAGTACCAACTCAAGCTCTGCTTCGGCCTCTGCCGATGAAGGCGGCCTCAAGAGCAGACTGAACAATCTTGGCAGCTTCGCAAAGCGCAAGACGGCCCTTCAGCCAGGTGGGAAGACGCTTAGTGCTACATACCTTCCCGATGTTGCGCCTGCCCAAGGCTGGACAAAGGAGGAAACCTTGGACTCTGCGATGCGCAAAGCTGGTTACAAGTAAGATCTTAGAATGTAGAGTCTCCCATGCCAGTATTCGCCCTGACAGAGTCATTCTGCAGCGGCAAGATTACAGACGCAATTCGCAAGTCTATCCGTGTCACTCGATATCAGAGTAGCAAGTGCGACATGAGCTACGAAGAGTGGCAGCAGCTTCGACAGGAGCAGTGAGCGCGACTCTCGAACAGCGTCGCCTCGAGCCTTGTACGCATACCCTATGGTTCCCGACTTTGTAAGGAAGGCGCCCATGGTCTCTCTCCCCAGACAGTCACCTGTAGCATTCGATATCGATGGACGTTCTGTATGTGTGTAACATGATGCCTGTATGTCTGAAGGACGCTTTTGGAATTCACCGCTCCAGTGGCCTCTATCAGGCACCGTCTTGATTTTTTCTCTGAGTGCAAGGCTGTGATTATTGATTATAATACATTGCTCTTTGACAGGCAGATGACTGACAACAGGACTGAGTTGACTAGTACCTCGCAGCCCTCTGCTTACACAGAAGCTACGTCGGCTTTGCAACATTGCCAAACGGTATCCGCTGAACATGTTCCCACGGTCCACCTCGGTAGAACCACAAATCCAGCCCTTTGGCAGACCCTTGACTGGTAGCGTTTGAAGCACTGAGCACATCCTTGACTTCGTCAAAGACGCGCTTAGCTTCCTCCTCATCCACCTTGTTCACGACCGTTGCATGGGGCCAAAAGCGAGGATTGGCATCTTGCGCTGTGAGGTTCAAATGCTGCTTGAAAGTCTGCTGAAGCTCTTTGTGCAGGTCTGACAGGTTCTTTGCAGTGACGGGAATGAACACGGCGTTATTGCGCGAGAGGGTCGGTTTTTGACAGCGGACATTGAATTGCTTTGTTGCTGTACATATTGCGGACAGGGAGCCGGTCAAGAATTCGAGGTGTTCTGATGGAAGGGCATGAAAGAGGGTGAGGTGGCCTTGCAGATGATTCCTGCTGTGCGGGAAATACTTGGAGCGAAGCTTGGAGAAATGTTCTTGAAGAGCTTCATCGAGCCACAAGCTCACGATCATGGCCGGATATGCTTCAGGCGGGTATTTGTAGGCTTTCGGGTCGCTTGCTTTGTTGCGGTGATTGTTGCGCGGACTGAACGACTTCTGTGTGGGATGACCATTGCTCTGATGATGCCCTGTTTGTTGATTCTGATGCTGTCCCTGCGGGTTACTTTGCTTCTTTGGCATCGATGATGACGGTCCTGCGCCACCACCATCGTCGGCGTTGCTGGACGAGACCGCCTTGGAGTAGTTCAAGCCTGTCATGTTGTGTCCTTGGTTGGTGCAGATAGGCCCCAATGGCCGCTTGGTGTTGTAGCTGCGCTGGCAGCGGAAGAACAGGCGAGGTAGGCTCTGTGCGGTTGCAGCAGTCATGTGCGATGGTCGCCCAAGAAGCTGTCTCTTTCTTTCGCTGCGGTGAAGCGTGTTTCCGACCCTGGCGTGGGCTTGATGGCCTCAGAGACGGCTTCTACTTGTGGACTTGGAAATGAAGGTACAAGTGCGGATGCCAGTCTGACAAGAGTCGCTTTGACAGTTGCAAGCGCGTCATGGACATCTTTGGACATCGACAACTATCACGTGCCCGATCATTTAGGCGGAGGCAGCCAAAAAATTCAGATGTGCCGGCTTGGACGCACAAGCAACGACAGCAGCACACAGTACAGCAGTTCTTGCTCCTAGTAGCCCGCTGTTACCATCATGAGCGCCAGTGGCAGTGGGAGCGATAGCGAGGCTAGCTTGCAGTCAGCAGACGAGGCTCAGCCGGTGGCATCGACTTCGCTCAAGACGCTCGACAGCAACAATGACGAGGCAAATGGCAGTGACAACGAGGACGGGATAAACGCTGATGGTGATGGTGACCAACCACCGGCGACCTTCGAGTCCTTGGGCTTGATACCCCAGATCTGCGAAGCATGCGCACTTCTCAAGTTCAAGGCGCCGACCGCAATTCAGGCAGAGACGATACCCTACGCCCTACAAGGCCGCGATGTCATCGGCCTCGCACAGACTGGATCAGGCAAGACAGCTGCTTTTGCACTTCCCATCATTAATGCGCTCTGGGACAATCCTCAACCATACTTTGCATGTGTTCTGGCGCCAACGAGAGAACTCGCATACCAGATCAGCGAGCAGTTCACAGCGTTGGGGAGCACTATTGGCGCTCGCTGTGTGGTGCTCGTGGGAGGAATGGACATGATGGAGCAGAGTATCGCTCTGTCAAAGCGGCCGCACATCATTGTTGCCACACCAGGTCGTCTGCAGGACCACCTGGAGAACACGAAGGGCTTCTCTTTGCGGACCTTGAAGTATCTCGTGAGTGTCACAAGCCTATATACACACTATCTCTGCTTCTATGCGCTGACACCGTACGATGCAGGTCATGGACGAAGCAGACAGACTTCTCGACATGGATTTCGGGCCAGCTATCGACAAAATCCTCAAAGTTATCCCTCGCGAGCGGCATACGTATCTATTTTCAGCTACCATGACGACCAAAGTCGCCAAGCTCCAGCGCGCATCCCTTAGCAATCCCGTCAAGCTCGAGGTCTCGTCCAAGTATTCGACCGTCGACACACTTCTGCAGCACTACATGTTCATTCCGCTCAAGCACAAAGACACGTATCTCGTCTATCTTGCAAACGAGCTTTCTGGCCGCACCATGATCATCTTTGTCCGAACCGTGCACGATGCCTCGCGCATAGCGCTCATGCTCCGTCATCTAGGTTTCCCGGCCGTACCGTTGCATGGTCAGCTATCACAATCACATCGTCTAGGTGCTCTGAACAAATTCAAAAGCGGTGGGCGTACTATCTTGGTTGCCACGGACGTCGCATCACGCGGTCTCGATATTCCACTTGTCGACTATGTCCTAAACTACGATATCCCAACGCACAGCAAAGACTACATCCATCGCGTAGGCCGAACAGCGCGTGCCGGACGAAGCGGTAAATCAATCACTCTCGCTACGCAATATGATGTCGAGCTACTCCAGCGGATAGAAGGCGTAGTAGGCAAGAAGATGGACGAATTCCCAAGCGATAAAGAGCAGGTTTTGATGCTGTCTGAGAGAGTCGGCGAGGCACAGCGAGAGGCGGCAAAGGAGTTGAGAGAAAAGGGCGTCAGCGGTGAAGGACGTGGAAACAAACGACGGAGAAACACGAGGGATGACAGGGATAGGGACGACGATGTCGTGGAAGCGGGTGTGATGGATACAAAGCGGCCGAAGAGGAAGTTCAACCGGAGACATTGACGATAATTGCAAAGCTTCTTAACTCGACGATGTTGTTGTGCTACCGATATCACTGTGCGATGACTGCAATCTCTGCCTCTGGGAGATTGTGCTGAAGTCGAGCAGGGGAGCCCTGCACTGTTAATTTGGAATAACCGGTCTTCAGAGCTTCAGCCAGGCGTGCTGTCTTCAGGAAGTTGCGGGATCTTTCTGCCGACAACTTGCCAAGCTTCCTATGATACAACCTTTCGGGGCGACTTGCCATCCATTATGTGACTCGAATAAGAGCATTATTGGGAATGAACGAAGGTGATGCGAGCGAATGGGTACTGCGGCGCTTATAGCAATCTAAATATGAAAGGCGTGCTCTTTTTGAAGGTTTGTGAGCCAGCGTATGCAGAGCGTCTTCGGGTTGCAGATCAAGCTGTCCATCTATCATCGGAAAGTGAAGTAGCCCGCGACTGCCGTGTTGTTGCCGGTGCCAACGATGGCATTGCTTCCCAGCTGAACGTCCTGCACGTCATGTGGCGTCTCGTAGCCGTCATTGACCCATGAACGATTCGTGTGTTCCCAGGCGCGCCATAAGCTAGACCGCGTCGAGTCGCCATCTGAAGATGCGAAAGAAGGCCTGTGAGGGCGGGTATCATCCAGCATCTGACCACGGAGCACAGTTGCAACAGGAGCCGTAGGATTCAGATATTCCCTGCTCGACTGGTGTGGCATGCTGGTCTGCGCAAGTGGCTTTTCGGATGGCCCATCATACGTCGAATAGGTATCTCTGGCATTTGGACCGGAGGTCCCAGCTTGCGCGCCAGCTGAGCCATAGTACAGACTTTTGCGAGCTTTTGCAAAGGACATGGACGGCTGCCATGGCTGCCACTGCTGTTGCGGTTGTGGTTGCGGCGTTTGCTGTTGTAGCGAAGGCGGCGGCACAGGTGGAGGTGGCATATCGCCGATTGCGTTGGCAAGGTGCTGATATGATTTTTCAGGCGTCGCGGGCATGCTGGGTGGGACTACTCCAATATTTGGCGGCAAAGGAGACACTGCCGTATTGCCGAGATAGTACTCGAGACCGCTGCTACCTGGCACTGGCATCTCGTCGACCGAGTATGCACCACTTCCACCTGTCAGCTGAGGCGGCGTGCGACTCTGCAGTGCTTCCATATGTTCTGGAACCGTATCATCAGAGTCGGGATTGCGCACGGACAGCTATTAGTCGAGCGAGTGAAAATTATGAGTTTTTTCGATGACAGACAATCAGAATGAGGTGTGACTTACAGGCCGGCTCTTCCGTCTTCTGTACGTATCCGATGTGTAGCCCGAGTGCCTCCGCTCTGGCCCTTTACCAGTTATGCCCAGTGCTGCTGCACTGCGGTCGTGCGTGAAGCTAGAGTGTCCGGGACTAGAAGGGTCCTTGAACGGATCATGGCCTTGACTACTTCCCGATCCATTGACGTTTTCACCAGAAGAGCTCGGACCCTCATTCGACGATGTGGCTTGCATATAAGGCGCATGTGCACCAGCATGCTGCGCGTCCATGTACGATCTCGGCTGTTGCTCCAGCCTCTCGAGCGGAGAGACTGGTATCCTGCCTTTAGCAGCTGCTGCACTCGCGACGTGTATCGCATCACTGGTGGGAGAACGCTGTTTCTGAGCTGCAAAGTCTTCGTATCGCCTCGACTCGACGAAAAACGAGCCAGGAGGGCCAGTACCGCGTTGTGCCATCTCTGGGCTCGTACTTTGAGCCGGTCCAGCTACCAGAGAGGGTGAATAGTCAGGCATCATGCCTCGCGCCCCACTTTGATCCTGACTAGAATCGCCAAAGCTCGAGCCTGAACCGCGATTTCCAGCTCCTCCTCCTGCTCCCTTAGCATGCTCGCCATCGTCGCCCTTCCGCCGCCGCCGCCAGAGAAAGACAAATACAAGCGTGAATAGCAGAGCTGCACTTCCAATGCTGATTCCTGCAATAGTGCCTCTTCCAGCTGGCGTAGCGAAAAAAGCAGGCATCACTTCCTCTTCCGACCCTTTATTGTGCGGAGGTATGCCCATTGATATGCTTGAGCTGTCATTGTCGTTGATATTGTCGGAGATTTGCGTAGTTGGGGAGGTGAAAACGTCGGTACTCTCGACAGACGCGCTTGACAAGGTCGCGCAGTTGAAGTCGGTAACGGTCAAAACCGGCCGACGATCACGTGAAGCTGTTGGACGCGCGTTTCCACCAGCGCCCTCTGGCCTTATCCTGCTCGTAACAAGCCTTGTTGCGATGACCTCGCCGCCTTCGTCGTCGTCTTGACTCGGTATTGATGGCCGCGATATGCACACCCGCACGATATTTGTCGCCGGGACGTCATCCTCGTCTGCAACGCTCGAAGTCCTCACGCGCGAAGTGCGCGTAGAGCTGCTGTCACGTGCAGTGGAGGTGTCACTGCCTTCGCGTGTACGTGTGCGTGTACGCGTCCGACCAAGAGTGCGAGACGTAGGCGAGCTTGGTGTCTCTTCGACTGTCGTTTCAGGCCTTGGCCGGCGTGTGCGAGTCAATCGACGGCTTGTACTGCTCGTTGTCTCGGTTGTCAGGGGATATGGAGGCAGAGCTCCTGTCGGGCTTTCATTCTTGAGCGTTACAGTCTCGCGGACGATTCTCGAAGAAACCTCCTCTTCCTCCTTGCCTCGAGACTGAGGCAATGGCGTCCTCCTGACTTGACTGCTTGTGCCTGAGTGCGTAGCCCTGCTGCTGACGCGAGCTGTGGTGACAGAATGCGTAGTGCTCGCCGCCTTGCTCGTAGAGGCAACTGGTTCCGCGACCTCGCGCGAGCTGATGTCCACAGTCGCGGTGGTGGACAGGCCGAACTGGTTGTTGCTCAGAACGATGGTGAAGAGGCGTCGAGGGTCCAGCTTGTGCCGAGCTTGTCGTAGCGGTGAGATGGCGTCGAGTGCTCGACGTGCGAGCCGAGCGTGTGCTTGGTGCTGTAGAGGCCGCTTGCTGCGGGTGCAATAGAACACCGAACACATCAGCAATCAGTGATGAGCGATGAGATACGCTGTCTATACATCAGAGCTTACTCTGCATGGCTACCGATGGTCCCGCTGATGCTCCCGTTGCCAACATTTTCACTCGACATGCGTTCGTGTACTTGGCTGGACTTGTCGCAGAGTACCTGCTCGCAAGCGAGAATCTCTGCGGATCCTGGTACGTGCAATTGAGCATCCTGTCGACCGTATCCAAGTCGCGCTACTTCTGAGCCATCCAACTCCTGACTGCTAGCTCCATGCCCGCGTTCCTTCATGACCTTGACCACCGCGACGCGCTCTTGCCTTGTGCTACTACTGCCGCGAGTAGTCCTGCTGGCTGCATGCTATGAAACACCGTGTCGCGCAGCAGCAAGCACGCGCGTGTGCATCGAACAGCAGCAAGGCGCAAGCCTCACGCTGCAGGTACTGGGTCCTCCCTTTGCTGCCCGCTCGGATCCAGTCCAAGCTCGAGTTGCTCGTCGTGGCGTTGTTACCAGAGTGGCGCGAAGAGAGAGACTTGGTGAGGACGAGGCTGTCCAGTTGGCTATAGAGAGAGCAGGCGAGCACACTGAGATGATGCCCATCTGTCTGGCTGCCCTGTTGGTCCATGTTCCAGCGGTGCTTTGGGCAGGCTAGCCGGACAAACTGCGTCATAAAATCGGACAAGTGCAGAGGTCAAAACGCGCAACGCCAGCTTGGTCTTCTTCTCTTGACGACTTGAACCCGAACCCAGAGTGAAGACAGACAGCAGAGCATCGCAATGATGACAGATTGATGATGACAAAGGTCCCTACAGGACGACGTGCAACGACTGCCAGTGCCACGATCAAGTACAACGAAGGAGTGTCCACGATGAATGACCACTATGCCCACGCATGCAGTACCCAGCCGTAGGGCGATTTCTGGCTCAGGCCAGCAATTCTTCAGCCATCTTCTGAACATCAAGACCAATCTCCATAATTCGCTTGAAGACCGCAGTCGGATCATTGATACCCTCGTCACGGGTGATCTTTTTCTCGCCCACGCCCAGAGGCTTCTCCAGTATAGCAGCCCATCTTGAAGTATGAACCTGCTTCTCGGAGTCTGCAGCTAGAACCACCGCGCCGTCACTCGTCAAGATGATGCGGTTGTTGGCCTCGTCAATGGTCGTCACGACGTTGCTGTTAACGTGTAAAGAGGGTGGTCAGTCACCCATCAAACCACTTCACAGCAAGTCAAGTAAAACGCCTGACCTGACTTTCATCGTAGAGAACATCTTGTGCATGGACTTGCAGAACTTGAGTATGGCGGCTTTGCCTTGAATGGGTGGCAAATTCGGTCGAATGATGATTGCATCGTCTAAGCCGGGCGAAGATAGCAAGCAGCAGCACCATAAATCAGCGTAGGGCGTATACTATCCTGCTAGAGCAGGTCGACCCCTACCGCTGTAGTACGAAGCCCACTCCTCTGGGCTGGTTGCGGCGGCCTTGACGAGGGCGTCGACCCAAGCCTTTTCGTCGGCGATTTGAGCATTGGTAAGTACCATCCTGACGCTATTTTTGAGGTGTCAAGCTGATGAGACTGAGTCTGAACGGGTTTGGAGCAGGGCAGAAGAAGCTGAAGACCTTGCTTTGCCTCTCTCTTTATACCCAAGGTCGTGAATACCACTGAAAGGGACGCATCTTTCGGTCGAGCTGACTGTGAGTCTGTGCCTCTTCATGGATTGATAAAAGCACGCGGCGAGCTCGGTCACAGCGCTTCCAAGGTCACGCTTTGGCAAACTATCAGGAACTATCATAGAGGCCAGCACCTGTGCACCACGGCCGAGACCCGATGGTTGGCTTGCCACTAGACGGTTGCACGCCGCGTGTCACCATGTGGAACAGCGTGGAACGTTGACTCAGCTTGGCATCCCTTTCAGTCGACGTCAGATGTAGATCCGCTTTGCAGAGCTCGCTTGCCCTTTCCCTCTTTCCTTCTCCATTCTCCATTCGCCTCCCTCACAGTGCAAGACAGACAACCCCATCATCAAGATGCCACTCACGGATGCTCAAATCGCCGAAGAGAAGGCTTGGGTCGAGCAGTTCTTTAAGGCCATGCTGAACGATCCGGAGGAGTGGGCTGCATTCTACAGCGGTGAGCCAGAAGCTCAGAAGCATGTCGACTCGCTCTCATAACTGCTGTCTTGATTCTGTTTAAGGAGTCAACTATTGCCCGAGCAGGCGGGCCTCCCGTCAAGGGCAAGGCTAACATCCTTAAGTTTTGCAAGTTCACCCACGCACAGTTTGCGCAGATGAGAGCCAGGTGAGTCGGTGCTCATGATTCTCGTAAAGTTCTTGGAACAAAGGACCTGGCGATCTGACGATTCGTCTGAATGGTTTCGAGATGCAGCAACATCGTCATCAGCGTTGACGAGGCCAACAGCCGCATCGTCGTCACAAACGAAAGCTCGGCGATTCTGATCGCAGACCCGGAAAAGAAGGTGCTGTCTTTCCGATGGGCAGGAATCTTCGAAAAGCCTTTGGGTGTCGGTGCCAAGCAGATTCTTCACGACGAGGCGATTAGCGACCCAACGCCCGTCTTCAAACGGGTCATGGAACTTGGACTGGATCCTGCAGCAATGATAGGCGAGATACTGGCTTAGATCAGTCAGTATCTACCTCATCTAAAGCTGCTTGATGTGCATTCCCTGTGCGCTCGAGCAGCTTTTGAAGAAGTCACGGTCAATTGCGGATTGCAGTGCGAGATCACACTTCTTTGTCTTTCCTAGTTTCGTTGTCCCTGACCGGCGCTCCATCGGCACCGAGTGGACATATTGCTGGAAACGTGTGCTGTTATGTCTCCTCCCTTGCTTCTTCTTCTTGTTGATAGAAGGGCTCGCTGTTGCTGATGGTGCTGTTCAAATGGCGAGTGAATTGGAAATAGCCTCTGCACGAACGATTGGACATCGCTTCAATCCTTTCCAGTGCCCTAGTCAATCATCAATATCTCCACCCGTTGCGTTGGCGCAGGCGACTGCGACCTTCAGCTCCGCTTGAACCCCAACATGTCCAAGTTCCCGCCGAACAGACGGGCGGCGGCTTGTACATTCCGGAGCTGTGCGGCTTCGTCAGCGTCTTATTCTTTGTTCAAGTTCTCTGCAGTCAAGGAAGTCGAATAGGATGGTGCTGGGGGAATGGTATGCAAGTAGTAGTGGCAAAGTGTAGATTATGGAAGAATTGCAGATGAGAAGAGAGAGCTAAAGGATATTCACCTAGCTGGTATACTAACGATTCTTGTTGCTGATGCTTGCTGATGCTTCTGTTGATTTAATCTTCGATATGTCCTGTCACTTCTGCATTGTTGTTGCATTCTTGCTTCATTGTACTGTGAGTCACGTGTCTTGAATACTGGGCTTTTGTTCAGACTTTCAGCTCTGACAGACTTCTCTTTTTGTGACGATTGTACGAGCCGCGTCGAGCTTTTTGGACGATGAGCGCTTGACCAAAGTGCTGACGCATTTCAGCCTCCTACTCTTAGTCTATTGAAAGGGGGACGTCGGAAAAGCTATGCCCGAGCTCGCTGCGAGCTGATACATGACGAGACCTGCGCACCACGGCCATGACCCGATGGTCGTCGTCACTAGGCATTGTCTTGGTACCAAGATGCACCGCGTGCCACATGTGGAATCGTGTGGAACGTTGTGTCAGCTCGCTTCCCTTTCAGTCGGCGCGAGATATAAATGCGAGTTGCAGAGCTCGCTTGCCCCTTGCCTTTCCAATTCACATCTGCATTCGCCTTCTTTCAAGAGTCAAAGCTATCAAGATCCAACTACATCATCAAGGATGCCACTCACCGATGCCCAGATTGCCGAAGAAAAGGCCTGGGCGGATGGATTTCTCAAGGCCTTTGAGTCGAGCCCCGAGGAATCCGCTTCGTATTATAGTGGTGAGAAGAGGCTGAGAGTTTTCGAAGTTGCCAGCACACATGCTGATCACATCGTGATTCTGCCTGCTGTGGTGTCCTTTGACTCGCTCAGATGATGCAACCATCCTCAGGTCCGGCCTGCCGCCCGTTGAGGGCAAGGATGCCATCCTCAAGTTCTGCAAGTACACCAGCAAGCTTTTCGCTAGCTTGAAGACCAGGTGAGGCACTATTGTACCCTGATGTTGTAGTGTCGAGCTAGTGACTGAGGTTGTGTCGGGTTCCACCTTGCGCGTCCTCACAGCAACGTCATCACGACAATTGACGAGGCCAACAATCGCATCATTCTGACATGCGATGGCACGACAGTTCTTGCTGGGGACCCCGAGAAGCAGACACAGACTGCACGATGGGCTGCCATCCTGGAGAAGCCTCTGGGAGAGGGCGAGAAGAAGATGACCCGCGATGAGGCCATCAGCGATCCGAGTGCCATCTTCAAGCGAATCATGGAGACTGGCATCGATGTCCTCAAGCTGCGAGCGGAGATGATGGCCTGAGTTCGCGGAAACGGAAGCATGCAATGTCCAGCTAGCAGTCGCATGCAGCTCGGGTTTCGCCTCCTTGTGTGCTGGGTTCCAGTTGCGCAGGTGGCCCCAGTGCCCAGGACACGGATGTATCTAGCACTGGCAGTCATTCTACTTGATCGACAGGAGGTGCACGCTTCTTGGAAGATCTTACCATCGCTCTGCTTGCTTCTGGGGTCTTTGTTGACAGGAGACAGACTTGTCTTCAAGTTTTGGCCTCTCTGCGCTTGTCAGATTTAACGACGCAGTCTGTTCGGCAAGCCCGCCCAAGGCACCGCTGCAAATTTGACCAACAGGGCAGCCAGCCTGATGAGCATCGTCTCAGCGTGCTCACCAGCTCTGTCTTTAGCCAACTGGACAGCCTTGTCCTCATCCCGTCTGTTCTCTTCGCGCTACAGCCAGCACCTAGTCAGCAAGCGCGGTTCAACCATGTAAATCGGGGTGCCGCAAAGAGCATGACTGCAGCTGGTCTTCCATCGAACATGAACGTCATAGAGACACCGTACATTGCTCGCCAAGCTATTGGCTAAGATCCACCTCTCTATTGCCAGCGTGACGATAGGGCTGCGAGCGGGTTTCACATTGCATCACTGTCGTCTGCCGTCTTCTTGCTCTTGGGCGTGACCTTCAGGCTAAAGTCGATGTGAGGAACTGACTGGTGAATAGAGGAGGTGGAAATGATGTCCACATCTGCATAGTGCAACAAATGCATTAAATGTATGCCCCCAGAATTCCGAAGGAAGGATGCTGCTGACCTGGATGAACATGCTCCTCGAAGTTTTCTGGCGTGACACCTCCGCTGACCTCAATGAGCCACTTGCGTTTGCCCGCGGCCGCCGCTCCTTTTTCACCATACTTGCTTTTCAGCGTCTTGCAGCAGGCATTGAGCTCTTCGTGAGAGAAATTGTCCAGCATGATGACGTCGGCCCCGGCTTCTATCGCTTGCACAGCCTCGGCCTCGGACGTGCATTCGACATCGATGCGCAAGGAAAAGCCGCACACTGATCTTGCTGCCTGGATGGCTTCAGGGATAGAACCTGGGAAGCCAGAAATTGCCAGCATTAGCAATATGCTAGCTAGCCTGATAATAGTTGGCACCTTTCGACCAGATATGATTGTCCTTGAGCATGACCATGCTGCTTAGATCGTACCGATGAGGATCAACGCCGCCAACTAGCATGCCATATTTCTCCACGACTCTGAATCCAGGCGTTGTTTTGCGCGTGCCCGCTACAATGCCATTAAAGTTGCAAGCCTTTGCCTTCTCGGACAGACGTCGTGATCTAAGTAAAGATGAGTGGCAGCCTCAATGTCAGATGATTCGGCCTAAGAGAGCGCCTCAAGACCTACTGGGTGGCGATTCCAGAACAGCGAGCCAAGGTATTCAGCGCTACCCTTTCACCAAGGAGCAGATGCCTGGCTCGTCCTCTGACAGTTGCAACTTTGATTTTTGGGTTTTCTTTGCTGGGCACTATAGAGTCTCCTTCCTTGAAGTGCCATGTTACGCTACCGGGGAGGTGATCTTCAGCCCAAGACAGGGAAGACCATTTGAAAAAGGCCTGTGACATACGAGCAATCAAGCTGCTTGAAGATCTCGTCGAAGAAAGGAACGCCAGCCAACACACCCTGCATTGTGTCGATGCAGACCATCAGCTTGCGTACGAAGATCCCAAGGGATCAGCCGGGATGCTTGCCGGCTTCTTGCACAAGAGAACTGCGTCCTCCTCCTGCTCGCCGACGACGAATCCGCCATAGTCGAAGGAAGGCGTGTCTTCGGCTGTTCGGGAAGTGTGCTGTCAGAATGACTGTTGCGATGAAAGGCCAGCCTGCTCTACACGCACCCAGCCAGCCGGCAATGACCGTCTTCCAGGAGGGTGGCAGAAGATGAGCGTAGTCGCCGAGAGGATTGGCCATGGTGCAGTACGAGCTGGACGCGATGAGCTGTAGTGTACTCTAAGCTAACTGACACACCCAGACTGCAGTCGCTTGAAGCTGGTCAGAGTCACAGTTGCTCTGCTTTCTGTACGTCGCCTTGCTGGAGGCGATCGTGGCGGACTGGCCGGCCGTAACATCGCCCATACTTGTAACCTAGCTGCGACATCCACCTAGTAGATGTACAGACCACCGACTAGCTTTCTCTCGCACTGTTACACGGTGCTTGCCTACGGATCAGTCGAGACTGGATGTTCTAGAATGGCCCTTGACATTTGCCACGATCACGTACAGTGCGCGAAGGCAATGCAATAGACCAGGCTCTCTTTGGCAGACAGCGGTCCACCAAGGACTTCTAGGCAACATGAGCAAGCTCAACTACTCGAAGTGGGATCAGCTTGAGGTGAGTTTCACCAGGATGAATCAGCCCATTCTGTGTTCCGGGGTATCGCTGAAAGGTTCGGTTCTGCAGCTGAGTGACGACAGCGATGTCGAAGTACATCCTAAGTGAGTGAAGCTCCAGCATTCCTTGTCCTAGGACTCTGCTCATATCCTCATCGCCTTTTGACAAATCAGCGTCGACAAGAAGTCCTTCATCAAGTGCGCCTCGCAGCGCGCCATTGCATGACTTCGTGTTTCGCGTACGCCAGCTGATTGACGCTCCCACAACGACGCAGATGGAAACAGCGCGACATACACGAGAAGCGTGAAGAACGAAAGCGCAAGATTGCCTTTCTGCATAGCGAAATCATGCTCAACAATACCCTGCTACCGCGAGTGGACGAGGTCATCAAGAATGTCGCTGCCGAGGGTGTAGACTACTATCAACGCAGAGTAGCGGAGCTTGCAGCTATCAAAGACAGTCCAGATGGGGAGAGGCCGCCTGGTTCTACTCCAGATCAGCCAAGTTACGACAATATGATGCACGCACTCATGACGACGGTGGCGGACGAGGTCAAGAAAAAGGGCCTCTCAATGACAGACAAGAACGAGCTCGGCAAGGCCCTCGAGGCCAACTTGAGATCTCATCGTCAGCAGCTGGCGGACCGGACAGAGCAGTGCAAGAAGGACATTGCGCATGAGGAGGCAGAATCCAAAAAGCACATTACTTCAGAAGACATCCGTGATGGCTGGAGTAGTGGGCACGTTACCAAGAATGCAGCTTCTGCACAGATCGTGGATCCCGTCAACAAGCATTCTGCCTCTTCTCAGACAACAGCCAAAAAGGTCAAAGGCAAAGCAAAGGAAATCGAGGTGCTCAATCCCAAGTCTACAGGCTCGCAAGCCGATGCTGTTCCCGCAAAATCAGGCTACGAGTCTGACAAGGAAGGAGCCGAGGAGCTAGAGAGCGGGGACAGCGACCAGGAGGAAGACGTACCAACTCTTACGCCCGCAGCAAAGAAGTTTACCGAGATTCAGCCTGGCAATTGGGAGTTGGCTTTCCGGGCTATTTCAAGCGAGCCTAGCTTGCTTAGGGAAGAAGTCGACGATGCCATCCTTATACAAGCATTCGAAGCGGCTATCAAAGGAGACAAGAAGCAGGCAAGGCAGTGTGTACATGCGGCCAAAATACTCTCTTATTGCCGCAATCTGGGTAAAGATGGCGTGGCGCTTTTCTTCAAGCGGTATGTGTGGAACAGATCCCCATTCAAGCTCAACTTCCCAGCTAACATCTGTCTTCCTGGCATTCAGGATGTCCACCAACAAAGACGCGCTCAAGGTCTTCGAGAACGATGTTCAGACCACGTGGGCTCGCATAGAATCTCGTTCGAAGGAAATGGCCGCCGAGCGCGCTGCCAGTGGCGTGAACGAAGCCGGCGAGCGAGAGCAGATCCAGCTTGTTGCACAAGACGAGTCTACGACGATCACGTTCGAAGTGCCAGACGGTCCACCACCCGAAGAGATCACGATAGAAGGCGAAGGGTCGGACCAGATGGACCCCGAAAAAGTCCGCGATTTCCTGCAGCGCAGGTGGGACATTTACCAGTCTTTCCCCAGAAACCTTCGCAAAGCGCTTGCGGCCAAAGATCTCGAAGAGGTGAATCGCGTGCTTGGTCGCATGTCGGTCGACGAGGGAGAAGAGACGGTGCAGAAGCTGGACGAAGCTGGTATCCTTAGCTTCTCCAGCACCGATATTGTTGACAAGACGCAGGAACAGCGTAGTAGCTAGCTTCAGGTGTATTCCGTCCTCTAAGGTAATCTAGGTGGCGACAGGCTTAGCGAAGCTAGATTTGGGACATCGCTACTTTCTTGTCCGAGGTGTCTTCGAAGTCCTCTGCCGTGACTTCTGCCACTGTAGCAGTGGCGTGATTGCTCTCTCCCTCTTCTGGCAGCGCTGAGGAAGTTTGAAGAGATGCGGCCTCTTCTTCGTCTCTAAGATTGTACTTCACAGACCGTTCGTCCTCTTCATCATCACCAATGAGCAAGTCAAGCTGTTTTGCGAATTTCATCGCAACATCTTCTGCGAAATTGATCCGGTCTTCACGATCCGTCATGCCCATTGCTTTTTCCCGCAGTCCAACAAAGTTGGCAAACATGTCGGCTAGATGAGAGGCAGGGTCTTCGCCTCCATCCTCGCTGAGCTCTTCGTCCAATTTCGGCTGACGGCCTGGAAATAGAGAATAGTCGAGGCTTTCTTGATGCAGTAACGTAGGCGAGCTTGAAGCGGAGTCTGGTGAGCCGGCCAGGACCGTATTACCAGCAGTAGCAGAGACAAAGGGCGCAAAAGCGTCGTCTGAGCGAGAAGACGCATCACTGTCTCTTCGACGTCGGAATTGCGAAGATGTTGAAGCTTCAGGAACCGCATCATCTTCCTTCGCATCATCGTCATTGTCGATGCTCGCGGCGCCATTGCTCCTCTTGGCTTGATCTGTAGGCCAGATATGCGCCTGAAGAGCTTCTGACAATCTTGCCATGCCACTTTGACCTGTGGGTGCGTAGTGTCAGACTGCTTGGATATTGAACAACAATTCGATTCAGCGGCACGTGCTCGCTGCTTACCGCCGTATTCCTCTTCATCTTCACCAGTATCAGAAGCGTCTACATATTCCCAGCCTAGCGAGATACACTGCTGAACCATGTCTTCCCATGATACAGCTGTCCGGCCGGGGCCGGTCGAGGTACCAACGACCAGCGGCACGTCTATCTGGTCTGTCTCAAATTCTTGCAGTATCGACTCGTCTACCGCCTGTATTTGCGAGGATTGTCAGCACTTAGGTCGCACTACTGCACCGAGAATTAGCTCACCTTGCTATTATCCACGAGAATGACAAGCGCAGGGGTCTCTGGGCGTCCAGCCTGTTTCAGAGCCTCTTGTAACTGCAAAGCGCTGTCGAAGAGGGTGAATTGTACTTGTGCAGAGTAGTACTTGTTGCTGAAGCGCCAAGGGTGATGATCACTATGTTCAAACGAGTGTGTGCTGCCAGTCAAGCCTGTCAACAAGGGTTGAAGATGCCACTGTCAGCTTTTAAAGACGTGGCACTGTCCATTCGGCGAGACTTGCCTTGAATGACCTCGTTGCACACAGCAATTGGCACCTGCGAGAGCAGGTATATCGTGCTGTCGTGGCCTAGAGCGTCCCTCTTCTGTAACTGCACCATGTTCGTATTGATGAGCAGGAACAAACCGTGAGACACGTGAACTGAGGCGGCGTGTCCTTCAGCGAAGCGCCACGATCATCAACTGACGGCCGTCTCGCTTGCCGCTGTCCACCTGTCAGACTCGTAGCAATTGGATCAAGTCGTACTCTAACGTCGCAACCCCAGTCGATTTCTACAGTCATCGCTAAGCGCCATGCGCTTCGACCAGCTACCGCCAGAGATGCATCTGCGGATCATCGCATTGATGCCACACCCGACGCTGTTCAACCTATGCGCCACGTCTACGCAGTTTCGGGATCTCGTCCTGCCAGTCATGTACTCGCATCTCCACTTTCAGAACCTAGCAGGCTGCTTGCGCATCCTACGACAGCTCACCACGAAACCGCTCGACGAGCTCCTCGAACCAGCGCCAACAAGCTACATTCATCGGTATCGCGAAACCGTCGTGGCGATCTCTATTCCCCGTATTCCGGCTACTCACGAAGTCAAAGCTGCTATAGCCCTAGCATTAGGTGCGGCTATCGATATGGGAATGTTCAAGAATTTGAAAGATCTCTACTGGCCATTCACGTACATACGGCGCGGGTTCTTGGAAGAGCACGATGCAGCGCGATTCGATGAGCCGGTATATGCAGCTTTGGAAGCGACGTATGAGCATTTGTAGGAACTATGACTCAGCTTTATCAATTCTGCGAAACGACCTGATGTATCGATTCCCAGTGACAAGCTGGTCGTGGCCAACGCTTCGCATGTTCCAGATTCATCGGCTGTAAGCGTATTCTATTCGGGTGCCGAGGGTGCAAGAGGCTGACGTTCATCATATGGTTGCAGCTCTGGTCTTTCAAATCCAAATGCAAGATCTTCAGTGCTCCACAGCCAACTCAGGATCATAATAGCATGCCGGCGTGGGCGGTGCCTGGCCTGCTCTGATCACAGCTTTCCTGACGAGTTAGGGTTCAGTGGAAGGGGGCGGAACCAACTAGCATGGCAGACGAGGATAATCCAACGGCTAACGTCGTAGCGCACATGAATGAAGTGGGATGCTCGATTTGCGCGAGGGGGTATTTCAAGCTTGCTCTGACAGGAGTATCGTTACATAGGGTCTGCAAACCGTTTGCGAGATAAACGAAGTGTTTTGTTGAATTGAAGGTGCGCTTATTGCATGCCGGCCTTTTGCATCTGTTCAGCATTGAACTCTGAGAAGCGCGAGCCGACCCTGTCACGACAAGCACAAGTTCAGCTTTCGATCTGGCAGAACAGTGACTGCAAGAACATCAGACGATACGCACCGTGTGGAGAGGGCCAAGAACTTGTCCGCGCAGTGGTTGACGCATGTCTCCTCGCTGGACTTGAGCTTGGTTGTCGTCATGTCATTGGCACAGTCCATGAAGCACCGCTCGACGAGTCCAGAGTAGAGCGTCATGAAGTCCTTCATCTGAGCGAGTGTAGGGCGTAACTTAGCATACTGGCTCGGTGTATACCTTGTCGATAGTCACACACCTGCTTCTTCTGCATGATTTGCTCGAGGGCAGCGGCCTCTTGAGGCGAGAGTCCTGATGCGTCCATGGTGGTGGCTGCCGGGCGCAGGCAAGAAGCGTCAGGACCCGCGCAAACGCCCAAGCCTGACTCGCACGCTACTCACTGCTCTGGCTTATCTACTGCTACTATGTGACTGCGCGCTGCGTGACTCGGTTGAACGTCGGGAATGCGACAAGCTCGCTCGTCGACTCAGCTCGGCGACAACTTCAAATTTCAGAACAGATCTCACCACGACTTCTCAGCCACAGACAAGCACGGACAGGTCTCTTTACCACCACAAGCTCGCAGCAGACCAAGTGCCGCTTAAAGGTGTTTGACAAGACCATAGCGGACCCACTATTTCACCTCTCGTCGTCCACGTTAACAACCGCAACCATGGCTGTCCGTGAGTGCCAGGCTTCGACGTCGATTGCGTAGTTTCAGGATAGCCACAGCTGACAAGTGATCCCTAGGTTGTCGATACGAGAACTCCTCTGTACGACTTGGCATACTCGTCTTCTGTCAATCGTGCTCATCCCCCGCTGACTCTCTTTTTGTGCCGCTCTAGGATATTGGCGTCTTTGCCAAATTGACCAACTCGTGAGCCTAGGAATGATCTGCGAACGCAACGGCAGATGTCTGTGCAGCAGACTGACTAGATGTTCGCAACAGCTACTGCCTCGCTTCCGCTTCTATTGGGTCGACAAACTTCTACTCGACCTTTGAAGCAGAGCTTGATGGCATCATCCCAGTCATTCAGACCTCAATCGGAGGTACCAGAATCATTGGAAGGCTGACAGCTGGTGGGTCGCACCCTCCATCATATTGCTACTATCATTCCATTCGCTGATCCCGTCACTCAAGGTAACCGACATGGACTCCTCGTCCCTTCGACAACTACCGACGGCGAGCTGCAACAACTGCGGAACTCTCTACCAGACACTGTTGCCATGCAGCGAGTCGAAGAGCGTTTATCAGCCCTTGGAAACGTTATTGCATGCAACGACTATGTCGCCCTCGTTCATCCAGACATTGACCGGGAAACGGAAGAGATCATCGCAGATGTGCTCAAGGTTGAAGTGTTTAGACAGACGGTAGCAAACAATGTGCTCGTTGGCAGCTATGCGGCGATAACGAATCAAGGTGCGCTAGTCCACCCAAAGACGAGTATCCAGGATCAAGATGAGCTGTCAAGCTTGCTGCAAGTGCCGCTAGTGGTGAGTCGCTAAATTTACAAGATATGCTAAGGATCCCGCTGAATGACTTTCTTCATGACACACAGGCCGGTACTGTCAACCGAGGTTCCGATGTCATTGGCGCTGGCATGGTTGTCAACGATTGGTGCGCATTCACTGGCATCGATACGACTGCGACCGAAATCTCCGTCATCGAAGCAGCGTTCAAGCTGCAAGGGCAGGATGCCAGTAACATTGGCAACATGCGTGATACCCTCGTTGATACCCTTGCATAGTAGTCTTCTTGCTTCGTTTAGACCGTCAAGCTTGGTGATATACCCCTTTGCAAAGCGACGCTGCGCACGTTCTGCGGTTGAAAGCAGCCATTCTGCATTTCTGTGGCGCAGTCTAGCATTCAGGCTGTTGAAGTTTCCTCCTGATGCTCTCGTAAGCTACAGTTGAGTGTCTATTGCTCGATATCTATGACAATTTTTTTGGGGGGTATCTCCAGAGTGGCAGTTGATGCAATGCAAGTTGCGACGTACGAAAGCAGAGTCTGCATCTATGACGAATAGTCATAACGCTTGTAGAATGTTTCGCTATCGGTTGTCTCCTTGGTGCCCGTCTTGCTACCACGAGCGCGGAGCTGTCCCTCTCTTTCCATGCGTTGCCGAACGTCCTTGTCCTCTTGCAGCCATTTCAAAGCAAGCGCCAACATCTTGCTTCCTGCTCTGTCCGGCCTTTCCATTTCCGCAAGTACGCCTTGTGGGACGCCAGGTATGTCTTCAGATTTAATAGGCCAAGGGATGGGCTCAGGCTGCGTTGTTCTGCCGAGCTGTATATGAGCTACGTGCGTTGGGAAGCCGTCGAGTCCGTCAAAGATGTGCGTGGCGTATAGCACGGTTGCTTGTCGTTCAGCGCATTCTTGTTTCAAGAAATCTAGCAAGTTTGAGCGGACTAGAACGTCCAGGTCCACGGTGACCTGACGAAGAGTTCGTTCAATGCGAGGAATTTCTCATCATCTGCCTTTCGAGCTTACCTCGTCTAAGAGGAGTACCTCCCATGGCGCCATCAGACCCTGGACAATCTGCACTCGACGTCTCTCGCCATCGCTGATTTCGTGCATGTGCCACTTGAGGTCAACGTCCAGCAGATCCAACAGACGGTCGCGGCGTTCCTTAGGTATACAAGCACGTCAACTCAATTAGCTGTTGTATTCCATGAGACCGACACGATGTGCGAACCTTATGTCGATAGCCGCCAACGGAGTCTCTGAGTCCAGCAAGTTCCCACATTAGAGCGAAACCCAGCATGTTGATAGAGCTGACACTGACAGGAAGTGCGCGACCTCTAGATCCGAACGAACAACAGGATTATTGACAAACTCCGTTCCTAGACCAGATGGCGGTTTGTCAGTACGATGTATCGATGAGCTCGACTTGTGAAGCAGGCATACCCAGATACGTCGCACCCTGCAGGGAGCGTAAGAAAACCGCAGCACGATGCGCCATGTCAGTGAGTGGACACCCTGGAATTATCTTGCAAACATACTGCAGGCGTTTTGTAGCTGCCCAGGATATCAGCCTTGAGCCATGCTGATCATGAAAGTGACGGAAATACCACTCACAAGACCTCGGCGCCCAACACTTTGGCACTAGCTCGGGTCATGCGTTTGCCAGCCAGTATCTGCAACAGCGTAGATTTGCCTGTGTACGCGGCATGTCAGACACTTCAGAGCCCTGTTAACCGCTCTAGCTGGTCGAGCTCGCCTGCTCCGTTAGATCCGACGAGGATGGCAATCGAGCCTCGCGGCAGTACGAGGTCAACATCTTGAAGCGCAGGGATCTTTGAGGTGGACGAGGGAAAGGCAAAGGTGAGCTTGTGCACCTCGATGGCTGGCTCGGCGCCATTCTCGGCCGCCATGATGCAAATGCTACGGCGTCGGAAGCAGGACAGCAGACGTGCAACGATGACTGCCTGGCCGCAATCCGATCGCCGAAGACCACCACGGTGCAGCCATCTGGAGCTTGCTTTGCTTGTCCTCTGACCAAGAATATGACAATTGCTCTAATCCATGACAATATCGCAATACTCTCAGCTCACCCGCCAGGCCCTCACGGCGTTATTGACCGTCAGTCCCGGTTTGCCATTTGGCAAGCTTGGACGACAATGCGTCGCGACGGACGTGGAATCAGTCTATTGCGGTACGGTACTGGCAGTCTACTAGATACGGTCTAATGCAGGCGCGACTATGGCTCTTCTTCGTCTTCATCAAAGACTTGCTCCGTCTGTGGCGAATATTGGCATGGAGCATCTTTGTCGAATCTCAGCTGGATTGGACTTCTGCTCGCAAAAGTGATGGTACGATACGCCATATTCGCCGGTGTCCTTGGATCTGTTCTGCAGCGAGACTTTATCGCCTCAGCACCTCGAAGACAGCGCTGCATGCCCGGCAGCACAGCTCTCACAGGGATCTCTCCTGGCTTAGCTCGTTGAAACCTCGGAACGCAAGCCAAGCTGATTTGCACTCGTCCGAGCCAGCATACAGACTTCGTCTGAGACTCAAGCGTGTTGGTGCCACAATGCCGATGCTCTGGCATTGTACCTGGCCCAGCAAGCTGGCGACCCGTGTATGCTTGCGACTGGATGCTAAGCGAGCTGCGGAGAGAGTAGCCATACTGGAGCTTTGATGCCAACGCGTGATTTCGCAACTTTCAGATCCGCCAACGTCTGAGTTGGTGCCGTTCCAAGTACAAGCAAGCATCGCAGTCAAGGTCAATGACCCTTCGATTCGAAGGAGCCGAGCCAGGAGGATGTCGACCGAACAAAAGGCGGTGCTGCTGCCCGGCTTCGATGCAAGCACAATTCACTAATGGTTGCTGCAGTGTATTCACAGAAAGACTCGCTAAGCTACAGGCTATGGACATCTTCTCATCGCTAGACAGCTAATAAACTGCTTCCAAGACCTTTGTTTGTAATTCCTTCGCACTGGGGCAAATTGAATCCCAACCTGGCTTGGCTACTGTAGCCTTTTGTGCTTTAGCGGCTATCTTGGCGAGGTCTTCTTTTGGCACCTCGTAGTGACTAAGACTTGTGGTCAGACCAAGTTTTTCTATAAGCTTGTCCAGAGCAGCTGCTCCGACCAAGCATGTCGACAGCTCTGTATCCCCATCTTCACGATCGTCGTGAAGGCTCATATGATCCCGCACAAAGGACGTAGGCAGGTAGCTGAAGACGTTGGCAAGCATGCCGCGCGCTTCTCCAGCTGGCAGCGTTCGCGCCATGATGCGAATCGTGTTTGGAAGAGTGAGGACTGAGCAGTAGCCGTGAGGTATGCTATATGTAGCTCCAAGTGCGTGGCCAAGAGCATGGGCTACGAGATATACGAACCAAGGTCAGCTTGGAACGACAGACGGCCTGCTTCACTAGTAAAACTCACAAGGTCCCAAGCCAGTTTCCAGTTTTGTAGGGTACAAGCTGCGCAAACTTGTTGTCAGCGTGAAGCAATATGGGCGGACAGAGTATCTCACTCACGACATCCATGCTGCCACTTGCAAGCGGCCCCGCGCTTCCAAATCGTCTTGGTTGTTGTCCATACACTGTGGAAGGTAGGTGAAGAGATCTCGGATAGCCGCCAACGCCATCTGTTGCAGTGGATATTGCGCTCCCGGCCTGTACAATCCTTCGAAAGCATGATCCAAGGCTCGAATGCCGGTTGACAACCACAGCTTCTCTGGAGTGTACCTCGTAAGTTTCGGATCCAGGATAATTGACTTTGGACAGATGTTCTCGTCGGAAGCGGTGGCCTTGTCGCCATCCTCGTTCGTGTAGCCAGCAACCGAGGTGAACTCTGCTGCAGACAGTGTGGTGGGAACAGCAATCTGTAAATGAAGAATGCTACACGTCAGCTTCATTCGCTGACACATCCTGCCTGGCCTTCGGCACTTGCATGATTGACATAGCTTCCATGTTGCTGCTTATGGTGATACGATAAAAGCTTGCAGGCATCTATGACTGAGCCTCCTCCGACGCCGACGACCAGATTGACTTGATGGTGCCTCAAGAGCTCGAGTGCTTGTTCGATATCTTTGGCCGGTGCGTGCTGGCGCATCCCCGTGAAAGTGGCGGCATATGCGCCTTGTCGCTTTAGAAGATCTTCGACGTGGGGGATGACCGGCGTCTTGGATAGTGAACGGCCAGTCATCAATAAGACTCTGGGAGTCTGTCCTTCCGGCACGATCTCTTGCATGACTTTGGACAGCTGCTCGATGCTATCTGGACCATAGCGTACTTCGCGAAGACACGTGGTCTTGAAACTGCCTGAAGGTGCGCCTTTTCCGCTCACGCGCTCCATGATCTGTAGTCCGACTGTTGCGTTCAGTGTTGCGTTCAAATCAGTGAGCTGTCGGCTGCAGCAAGAGAGCAGTATCAATGTCTTTGCAGCTAGGGAACGACCGCGCGGAATCGGCGACTTTGTACTGTGCGCCGGAACGGGATCGCCGGGTATTATACACGTGCCGTCTCTCGCCAGGTCTTACATCGCCCTTTGCCGCTCTCAACATTTCTTCGCCCACTGTCTTCTTTTCTTCAAGTGCGTGCGCCGCATCCACTTCCGCTTGCTTGGTAGTCACCGCTGCTCCCACGTACTTTTGCACTGTCACATCTTCATTTATAATTCCACCCATCCAAGTTGCAACCCGTGTTGGCTTCCTTCTTGTGGTCAACAGATACGGAGCTCTGGCGTCAAATTCGGATCCTTTCTTCGGAAAAGCCGTGTGCAGGCTGCGGGCGGCAGACTGGAGGATTGTATAGGTCTTGACCAGCTCCTCACAGTGACTGGCGTATACATCGCTCGTCCAGGATTTCTCCCACCAACATCGACATCTGCGAACAGAATGGCTTGCCATTTGCTTCGACGTGATTGATCGCGTGATTGATCGCTTGACGAAGGAGGTCTCTCTTGCTCTCCGCAATGGATATGACTGTCCAACCGATGGGCATTTGGCATTGGATGTATACGGGTGACTTCGGTCAAATCAACTCTGCAGCTACATTTGGTATTCGGCTTGTATCTCCTTTCTAATATCCCATTACGCTGTTTATGAAATGACTGTGCCTCCGTTGGGGTGCAGAGTGTTTCCAGAGATCAAAGAAGAGTCTTCGCTGGCCCTGGATGTGCAGAATCCAAAGAAGGTCAACGCTCCGAGGCTAGTGGAAAGGTCAGCAGTGAAAATCGCGTACAGGAACACACAGCACGTCGCAATTTCGACTGGCTGGCCGGGTCGGTTCATTGGCGAAGAGAAGCCCTTGACGTTCTCGTGACCGAAAGTAGCGGTAACCAGAGGTGTGTATACAGGCCCAGGTGCGATAGCTGTAGACAGAACCGCACCGTCAGCTGTACCATTCTTCGATGAACTAGTCGAAAGCACTACTGACCGTTGACCCGGATCATCTTGTCACTCAGGATCTGGTTGCTAAGACCACGAGTGAATGACGTGATAGCGCCCTTCGTGGACGTATCTGAGCAGGATCGGCGGAATCAGTAATACTGACAGAAGATCTACACCTTGTGACTTACAGTCAAGCAAGTCCGGTCGACCGATGAAGCCGTTGATGCTGCACATGTTGATAATGGACGATCCTCGCGGCAAGTGAGGAATGGCATGCTTTGACATGTAGAAGTACTATTACGTTGTTGTTTGTCAGTATAAGTTCCGTTCGCATGGTTAAAACGAGATGAACATACGCTGTGCATGTTTAGCTGGAATGTCCTGGGAAGTCAATAAGAGGTTAGCAATCTACAAGTAACCGGATGGCGCAGGCATCGGCTGAGCTCACTCTTCCCACTGTTTGGAAGACAGAGTGGTGATATCGTGGTTCTCAAGTTGCTGAGCGGCGTTGTTGACGACGATGTCCAGTCGGCCATAGTTTGCCATGTGTTGCTTTATGACATCGATAGACGTCTGCTCAAGCTTCAGATCGCCAGGAATGAGGAGTAGAGTCTGCTTGCCGCCAGTCTTCTTCTCAATGTATGACTTGACATCTTCTGCGTCCTTTTGCTCGGAAGGTAAGTAGACAATCGTGCTGTCTGCGCCCTCGAGCGCGAAAAGGATCGCCGTCGCGCGTCCAATACCACTGTCGCCGCCGGCGATGATGGCTTTTTTGCCAGCTAGCTTGCCAGCTCCGATGTAGGGTTTGCCATTGGCGTAGATATCGTCAATGGCTTGCTGTATTGCGTGAATCGATGAGAATCATGGAAAGTACGGGCAGCATCGGGCGTCAGCCATGTAGAAAGTGAGCATGTACAAAATCCCAGGCACAACAGCCATCAAGGTGCTCGACGAGCGTATGAAGATCTAGCCTACCTTTCGCATCTTGCTCTGCTTGCCGGGACGCTGTCCAGGCTGGTTTTGGTCTTCTACTTCCTCGTGCAGAGCTGGATCTTCGCCCGACAGCTGAAACTGCTGGGCAGGGTACGAGGGAGCTTGTTCGCCCTGGCCGGCGACCTGCTTGACCTTTTCTACGATGCCTGACATGATGAACTGAGATGAGTGGTGTTGAGTTGATGCAAGGATTGGCTCTGTACGTTGGTAGGCACAAGGAAGAGCGTGTGCAATGTGCAGCTCCCAGTAACAAATCCGCGATCGACGCGTTGTCGCGGCGTGCCCTGCGTCATAAGTTGGACCGCGGTGGCAAAGATGCGCTTCTTCCTGCGGTCTGGGCACTGGGACCTTCTACGACAAGCAACCACTTGAGAATACTGTTCACCAACCTTTCATCCAGTGATGGTCCCGCAGACCGCTGAAGGGACTTGCGGCTAGATGGCGTTGATGGAGGACTTTGCTGGTCAGGATCACGTGCAGCTGCAGCGTCAGACCTCTGCTGCTGAGGTATTGATTGGAAAGATATGCTGTACACAGATAACGTCGATACCTCACAATATGGATCCATGCCATGCCATAAGTACAATTTGCCGCTACAAGGTGACTATACTTCCATTTGCCCCTCACTGCTGGGCCTACCCCAACCTTCTGAACCTCGTGCACCAAACCTCGCTGTCTACCATTCTTTCGCCCGCACCAGAAACTCTTTACGCCGATGCCGAGAGTGCCTCTCCGCTGTTTGCCCGGGCTGCTTCTTCCCGACAGAGATCTTGGCACAGCTCGGCAGTATCTTCCATATCATCCGGAGTCGCAACAGTCGCAATCTGAAGCTCTTTCCATCCTTTCCACGTGCCCGACTTGTTTTCCTTCTTCGCTAGGTTGGCTAGCGCTTTTCCAGGTCCTACAAAGACGTAGCGCGAGACTCCCTTTTCGCGCATCACGTCGAGAGCAGACGCCCATTGTACAGGCTTGTGTATGGATGCGACAATGTCCCGCTTCAGACGCTCGGGATCCGTAACGAGCTCGGCGTCGAGGTTGGAGACGATAGGCGCTCGTGGCGCTTTGGCTTTCACTCCGTTGTTCCAGGCATGGGTCATGCCTCGGGCAGCCGGCTCCATAAACGAGCAGTGGAAAGGAGCACTGCGCGATAGAGACAGAGTATGGTCAGCTTACATCGCAAAGCAGCATTTTGGAGATGCCGCTCACAAGACTGGAAGATCCGCCGCCCGTGCAGCCAAGTCTTTCTCTCCCAATATCTCGCAAGCGCGCAAGACGCCAGCGCGAGAACCAGACAGTATCAATTGCCTCGAAGAATTGTAGCTCGCAACTTCGACCATCCCTTGATTGCCCTCATTCTCCTCTCTGATCTTCTTGATGACTTTCCTGACCTGCTTGGCGGTCGCGTCCCCTTGAAGGACGATGGCAGACATCTGCGCTCTTTGTTCGTCTCGCGCTTCGTGGTCAGAGTACGTCTTGAGGCTTGAGAGCTGCAGGGCTCGGGATGTGAGCAGGCCATGTAGCCGCGTAAGATGCACACCTTCGGTGAATGTGATGGCTCCGCTGGCTACGCATGCGCTGTATTCGCCGCTCGAGTGTCCGGCGAAATAGTCGGCGCGCTGGCTGATTGGGATACCAAAGTCTCGCTCTAATGTCCGTAGAAGAGCGATAGAGGTGATGCATATCGCAGGCTGCGAATTTGACGACCGAGTGAGTTCGTCCTGTATGTGTCAAAGGAGCGAATGCGTGTGAGTAACGGCTTCTTGCCCGCCTGTTAGATGCTTCGCCTACCTGCGGACCATTCTGAACAATTTGGCGAAGCTCCTTTTTGCTCCGCTCCTTCTGCCACACAGGCCAGTCGAGGAGATTCAGATGCTTCAGCTCTGGAAGTTCATGCAATTTCAAGTCTTTCCGCCATTTTTCGAATTGAGCGAGAGCCTGTGGATAAATCGGTCAGACCAACAAAATTGCTAGAGTATGGCGGAGGACAGCAACGCACTTCTTCAGCCTCTTCCCATGTCTCTCTTGCAGCTTTGTAATTCTCCAAGAACGAAGCCATGCCGACGTATTGTGAGCCGCTGCCGGGCATGAGCAACGCGGTTAGCGGAGACGGTTTGTGGCGGCTTCCGCTCGAAGAGCTAGAGTTGTCGGTCGGGTACGATTCATTGGCAGCCCAAGCCTTTTCCATTTCCTTTCTCGCATTTCTGACTCTACCTCGCGTCTCGTCGATGTTGCGAGACGTGCTTGCTTTTGGGTAAGACGAGGAGGTTGTGTGCTGGGCCGGCTGGTCAGAGGCCGCTGCCTGCTTGTCTTCGCGGGGTAGCTTGCCCACGATGGAATTGACGGTCGAAGGGGCGAACCATGATGCTCTTCCGCGTCTAGATACTGGCAGCGTGCTGCTGTGGGGTGCTGAATCGTGTTGTGAAGGGTCGCGGTAACGCCCGATGTATCTCGAGTCAAAGACGACTGGCTCAAAGCTATTCGGCCAAGTGCCAGGAGAGACCACAGGGTCGGCCCTGGACTGAGCCTTGCTGAGTAGGACATCTGATGTCGGCTTGCCAGACGTCTTGCTTGAGCCTGCTGCAGCTCTTGTCGAGGTGTGCCCCTGACGGACGACGGCTTTAGAGCCACAGCCGGCAGCTTTCAGCGCTGGACGAGACGGCATCGTGGTGATGGCTGCCGCCGCAGATGTGGGAGACGAGAGGACGCCAGCGTGATGACGACCGGGCTGCAGTATGGAATGCTGTCTTTCTGGCCGTCAAGAGCCAAGTTGTGTGTGCATGCAAGTCTCGAGAGCGAGGGTCCTCCACAAATGCCGGAGAGCTCCGGCCGGATCCAGGTCACGGGGTTTCAATTATTCACAGAACGGGTTCCACTTGCTCCTTCACGACCAACTTCAAGCTGATAGACGATGTCAGTGCTCCAGTCCACGGCTTTTTGGTCCCTCTACACGCTGCAAAGGCTGGTGACGACTGCCGAAACATATGAATAGCAGTGCTGACCACGCATACTGTACACCATTCTGCGAAAAAGGGTCACCGCTCCTCTGGAATAGGCCTCGCTGAACAAGCAAGCCAATGATAGTGTGCTCGCCGTCCTGCACCACCCAGGCTGCTCTGTATGGCTGGCTATGCGTGACTTGCAGGTCTACTTGAGACGGCCGACGTCCTCTCTCCATGAAGGCCATCATCTATATCGCCCGGTGGGATTGGGCACTGGCTGATGGACAGGCTCTAGCGCAGAAATCATTCTGCGCAACTTGGGCATCGGCCCTGCTTCTAGGGTGCCGCAAAAGGTCAACCTTCGGCTCACGGCATGATTCTCTTTGAAGCGAACGCTGTGAACGCTTCTGACTTCCGTTCTTTCGCCCCACGGAAGCACACCGCCTTACCTTTTCCTCCTCCCCTCTCAAGTAAATCTAACAGCGATCTCACAGCGATGTGCTCAAGGGCTGGATGCTCCGCTGCTCCTTCGTGGCCAAATGTGCCGGTTCCGAGTCCGAAGATCAAGGTCGGCCGCAATATTATTGTCCCTCTCGTGGTGATCCTTACGGGAATCCTCCACATGCAGAATATCTGCTCATGGCAGACACGACGGTGCGCTTGTGTCAGCCATGACAGCCGTCTGGTCTGGTGTCACGGTACTTCAAGATGCGCAACCATTCACTACAGGAACTCAGACTCGTGAGTTGTTGAAGCGAAATCCAATGCACTCGGGAGTAGGACCTCCACAGGTCGTCATTCGCGGCTACTGTCACGTCCCACTGAGCAAACCAGTGGTTGAATTCGAAGTTCAGACATTCCGCACTTCGGTCTGAAGATACTGTTAGCAGACTCGCACGATGTCTACTTCGTGAGAGGAGGAAAGTCGCCATGAAAACATGTATCGAGATGTAGTAGACTCTTGACCCTTCTTGGCTGTCTTTACTGGCAGTTGGGTATTTATGCAAGGTCTGTACCAGCTGCAGTGCCCGTCACGCAAAGAGCATTTGCCACAATATTACCGGGCAACACTTGAGTCAACCTCTTGCTCTTGCCATGAGCACAACTGCACATTATACGGTCTTGGAGATCTACCCGATACTTACTGTGCGTCCCACTAATTCCTGTTCTGTCGGAGTGTCACTGCCCACAAACGTGTCGCCACCTGGCAGCAGTGTAGCACGACACCCACGTTCTCCAGCAACCTGACCCCGGGACAACAGCCTGACAAAGACGGAGCCCGACACGCGCGTCGTTGCCGCCAGCAAACTGTCAACATGGGCGAGTCCTTCAGGGCGGTGAGCTTGGCTTCGCGTCTTCTGTGTCCCGCACACCGGACATGCACGAGCACCTGCACCATGATGCCAGCTGAAGGCAGCCTGCTGATCTATGCGACAATCACCACGCCGCCTTTGTCTCCACTGCAGGCGCCTATCTTTGCGGACACCACGGGTCGCGTAGGCTCGAATCCAGGCAGCGCTGCGCCGTCCCCGAGACCTGGTCTCTCGCGCTCGACGAGCGTGTCATCGACGTATCTGGGCGAGCCAGACGACTCGTTTGCCGGCCTGACCTTGTTGGACCTCTTTGTCGCCCTCGACTCGCACCTCGACCTCGCAAGCAGAGAGCTCAAGCGCAAAGGACAGGAATGGAGGAGCAAGGCGGAATCTACCGCCATCTCGGTCAAGCGACAGGCTGAAGAGGTCCTCACCCAGCAACGCAGGTTGCGCAGGCGAGCCACAGGAAGGCAGAGCGACCCTCTACGACCGCATGGCGACTCGGATGACGATGTCAAGGTCGACATTGACCGCGAGCTGCAAAAGTTCAGAAGTCGGGTGGGTGGTTTGGCTTCGTTTGTGAAAGAGCCCGTCTGACGGTAGTGACGTTATCTATTCCCTCACGTGCAGCTACAAGGTCGAGTAGCCACGGTACGAGCGAAGTGGAAAGACCAAAAGGTCGTGTCGCTGCGAGACAAATTGTCCTTCTTCTTTGGTGTAGAGCTCGTCCTCTTCTCGGCTCTCCTCATCGGCTTCCGGCCTGAATGGATGTGAGCTGCTCGTTTCAGGACATGTGATCGCTGGGCTGCGCCGACGCTGAAGTGTCGCTACTGTGATCGTTCTCCCAGACCTGGCGTCTATTCAGCTTTGTCCGCTTATCTATTTCCCATTCGCATCTATGAATACCGAAAGAAGCACTACTCGCTGTTTCTCTACGACCTCTGCTGTTCGTACCCTCAGCCTATGCTATGACAAGAGCTTTTTACTCACTTTCAGCCTCTCTCGCCAGACATCGTCAACGTCTTATGTCTCGCATACCTGTGGATCTGGCCACATTCGACCAAGCTATTCGTGGCGTGTTACTGCCTGTCCCATGGTCCCCTTTGTACCGCTATCGCCACCTGGCGCAACTCGCTCGTCTTCCATAGCGTTGACAAGACGACCTCGCTCTTCATACACATCTATCCGCCATTTGTCTTTACTGTTCTTCGACACTTTTACCCCAATGCCGAAGCCAAGTATCCAGCGCTCGTCAATTTACATCAGATGAGCATCTGGCAGAGCTTGCTCTTTTCAAGCATAGCCTGTGAGTGTCGCCTCAATGAATCGCAGATAGTCTGTCGGCTTAGAACTGTTCTTTCCGCTAGATCTCGTCTGGCAAGCAGCCTACTACTACGGCGTTATTGTCGCACGCAAGGAGGAGATTGAGAAGAAAGGCAGCGTCACGAGCTTCACCTACATGCTCAATAATAAGCGCAGTCTCATTGGCAAGACGTTGGCGAAGATTCCGCCAGCGCGAAGAGAGATGTCTTTCATGGCTGGCCAGTTTGTGTACACCATTGTCACCATGTCTCCCTCCGCTATTTGGCTATGGCACAGCATGTTCCTTTCCGTGATCTGGCTCCTTCTCTTCTTTAGGTGAGTCCACCGAGCGAACACCCTTTCCCAGGCAGATTTGCTGACGTCGAATATACTCAGCGTATCGGTTTGGAACGGTGCTTCCTTCTACTTCAAGGTCATGTCAAACTCGAAGGAGGTGGCCTCGTTGCGCAAGGAGCTTGAAGACTTGCAGAAGGAAATTGACGGGCGCAAGACTCCGGCCTCGCAGGCTTCGTTACCTGCTGGGGACTCGATCGACAGCCTCAGTCTCGGACCTAGTGCCGTCAACACGCCTGCCTATGGCCCTGTTGATTCGCCAAGCCAGTTAACATCGCCGCTTCCAATGCAAGAAGGCATGTCACTGACCAAGGAGGCTATCGGAACGAATCAGACAGGCGGTACTCCCCAAACACCAGTCGTAGAGCCAGACCCTCGCAAGCCTACGGTCGAACCGAACAGCAAGATCCCGACGCTCAAGCTAGACGAGGGCGAAGGCAGCCAGAGTGGCAGCAACGATGCAGAGTCCGATACAAGCGCTGTCGTCGTTGATGCTGAAGACGGCAGACCGCCGCAATAGTCTGATCCTACTGTATATTTTTACAAGCCCCTTTTGGACTTTTCCTGGTCCTGTTATACACTTCCACAGCCCCTTCGGGGCTTTTCGTGATCTTGTTGTCGACTTACTACTATGATTTGCTCCTACAAGTCCCGCAGGGACTTCCTCTGATCTTACCATGCACTTGCAGAGGCCCCAAAGGGGCTTTTCCTGGTGTCCTGATACACTGCAATACACACCGGCAAGTTTTGGAATAGCCGTTATGACAGATGTCACCGCTCCTGCTTGCCGGGTGGCGACTTTCTCGCCGGCCGCGCTTTGCCGCGTCTGCGTGACTTCACACTTTCTCTCTTGACAACTACTTGAAAGTGGAGTCCTAGAAAGTGCTATTCTCACACCTCAACGCAGTCGAAGCAACATGCCTGCAGTACCAGCTGGATCCACCGTCCTCGTCACTGGCGCAAGGTGGGTTCCCGCTGCCAGTGGGACAGCTGCTGCAGTCACTCCTTCCCGGACCTGGACTAAGCGTGTGCCCTTCCACCCCTGCAGCGGCTTCATTGCCGTGCACGTCGTCACCGAGCTCATCAATAAAGGCTACAAGGTCCGAGGAACTGTTCGCTCGTAGGTTGCTGTCTTTCTTTAAGGCTTGCTCAACTGGCCTGAACCGATGCCGATCGCTCTATGGCGGCATCATTCCCACGCGCAGCAAAGACAAGGGCGAATTCTTGACCAAGAAGTTTCCAAAGAACTTTGACTATGTCATCGTTGAAGACCTCGAGAAGGAGGGTGGCTTTGATGAAGCTGTCAAGGGCGTCGACGCGGTCGAGCACACCGCTTCGCCTTTCCACTTCAAGGTGAATGATCCATATGAAGATCTGGTCAACCCCGCCGTCAATGGCACTCTTAGCGTTCTTAAGAGCGTCCAGAAGAATGGCAGCAACGTCAAGAGGATCGTCGTTACCTCGAGCTTTGCATCAATCCTGGACACCCGCATCAAGCCGCCCCACACTTTCACCGAAAAGGACTGGAATGAGAACTCGCCTGCTCAGCTCAAGGAGAAGGGCAAGGACGTTGCCGCTCCAGATGCTTACCGCGCCTCAAAGACTCTTGCCGAGAAGGCAGCCTGGAAATTCGTTGAAGACAACAAGCCCAGCTGGGATCTCGTGACGATGTGCCCTCCACTCGTCCTGGGACCCATCATCCACCAGGTGCATAGTATTGCCTCTTCTGCTATTTCATATTACTGACTTAAATTCTCGATTCTCAGATCAGCTCGTCCGACTCGCTCAACACCAGCGTGGCCCAATGGTACGCCTGGATTGCTGGCCAAAAGAACGGCGATGAGGCACCTGGAACGTGAGTCCAGCGAAAGCTGCGCTGACCATTTGTTCGAGCATACGCTGATGTCTGGCCCTAATGTCATAGTGCCAGCAACGAAGTCGACGTTCGTGATCTGGCAGCCGCTCACGTTCAAGCCATCGCTGTCGAAGAAGCTGGCAACAACCGCTTCGCAATTAGCAAGCAGCCCTACACCTGGCAGATTTGCTTGGATGAGGTGTACGGCCACCCTGACATTCAAAAGAACTGGCCAAAGCTGCCCAAAGGCAAGACGGGCGTTGACACCATCGAAGGCCAGCACAGTAGGTTTCCGGTTGTCAAACATACCGATATCGAAGGGTGCTGACTGTTAATCTCATGGCTGATTCCGCAGAGCTCGATGCCAGCAAGAGCGAAAAGATCCTCGGTATCAAGTACAGGAGCCTCAAAGACACCCTCATTGACATGTCCAACAGCCTTGCCGAACATGACGCTGCTGGCTGGAAAGTGCAGCCATAACTTTTCGTAGATTTGCACAAGCTGTTTGCAAAAGTAGATAATCGTGGCTACGAATGCACAGATAAGAAGTGTATCTATACTGCAAAGACGACAGTGTCGTCGCGATATGCGAGTCGCACTGATCAAGCAAGCAACGGCGCCGGCATCGCGTTCACTTTGAGAGCTCGTACAAGCGCAGAACTTCCTGCGCCAAGCTTTCCGATGTATCTTTGAGCTCATCAAGCTCGTGTGCCAGCATATCCAGCCCATCAATCTGATCTTGCTGATCTTTCGACAAGACAGCCCCTGCTGCTGCATAGCGCTTGAGTTGTTTGATCTGCCGAAATAGTCGAGTCAGCTTGTCCCTTGGCTGACAGAACCTGCATACCTCACCTGTCTTATGTCGTCGCTGAGCATACGAGACCGTTGGCGTATGTCCGCAATGGTGAGCTTGCCTAGCGTCTCGGCCGTGCGTACGACAATGGCTCTAGGGGCCTTTACCTCTGATATTGTGACGGGTACGGACGCAGGTGCCGGTGCCGGCTTTGGTGCTGGACTTGGGCCTGGGGCTGCTGCAGGCACTGCTGTGGAAGTCTCTGGCTCTGGCACCTGCTGAACAGGAACAGGCGGACCTAGACGGCTGAACAAGTCCACTGCGGGAGCCTTTTGCGCGGGAGCCTTTGGCTGTGCCGCGCGAGGTGGTTGGTCTTGCTTGCGGGTGCGTGCTGACTCTTTTTGCGGACTCCATGGTGCGTGATTTTTCATGGAAAGTCCAGCTGAGGGCGCATTGTCCGCATTGCCATTGCGCGGGCTTCGCCGAGTCTGCAGTGCAGTAGGAAGCGTTTCTCCCGATTGGGTCTTGCTCCGAGCGCCTTTGATGTCCATGCCCTGCAGGGCCTTTGCAGCGGCATCGACTTCAATGTCATCGTCTTCGGCCCACCAGTCACCGCCTTCCATTGAAGGCAGCTCTGGAATGCTAGTATTCGGACTTGGAGGCGCACTAATGGGTGCCGCAGGCTGCAACTCTGTGCTCGACGGCTTATTGACAGCATCTTGTTCGTCCTCAGTCGACCCGCCGGGTGATCCAGGCGCACTGGAAGCAGACGCCGTGTCTGTACGTTGCTTGCCTTGCTTCCGTGACCGCGATGCTTTGGATTTGTTCGGATTAGGCGAAGGTGGCGCAAGTAGTGGCATGGGAGGCGCTACTGCAGGCGCCGGAACGACAGGGTCTGGTGTCGAGACTGCCCAGCGAGAAGAGGATGCACCAGCTTTGGAGGCTTTCGTCGGCGACGATGGCACAGTGAGGGCAGCAGATGACGAGGAAGCTGCTTGCTGTTGTTGCTGTTGCTGCCGGTCCGCGAGGAAGTCCGATGGGCTTGGACGCCGCGCGGCCGCTGGCGCAGGCGAAGGGGACGGAGGTGCAGCATTCGCAGCTTGTGCAGCAGCATGTTGCGCGCGCAGGTTGCCATGTCCAGGTCTGTACTTTGCGACATCTTCATTCGGCACGTGGCCTGGCTTGACCCGCCTTTCTTTGCGGACCCTGGGATAGGCAAACAGTACGACACCAGCGTTGCAATGAGCGTCAGAGGTTCTCGCCATGGTAGCGTAGGCTATGCAGGGTAAGAAGACCCACGAGCCGTCTGCGCGCTGTGAAGTAGGAACAACACGCCCTCCGCCTGCAGGATCATTGACGATGCCAGCGAGAGAGGGTGCCATCGCGGCTTGGTGGGGCGGTACCATGGCTGGATCTTGATCAAAGCGCGTGTCCAGGTAGCTGCTGCTTCACCGTTCCAATCCTGCGCGCATGCTTGTTGTTCGTGTGGAGCAGAACTGTCAAGCCGCCACATACTACGACTCTTTGGAGCCTTCAGCAGTCTGCAAGACGGGTCTGCCGCCCGCCAGACGCGCAGACACACCGCCATGTCTGACCAGCAGGCAGCCCAGCAGCCCGACGCTGCCACGCCGTCGTCCACGCCTGCAACGACGCCCGCAAGCTCACTCTCCGCGCCCCCGTCTGGCCGGACTACGCCAAAAGATGGCAGCGGGAGCAGCAAAGCGCAAGAAAATGGGACAGGCGAGCCGCAGATCAAGCTTGGAGTGTGTGCGATGGACAGAAAAGCACGTAGCAAACCCATGCGCAACATCTTGTCGCGCTTGCTCGCAACTGGCAAGTTTGAGATTATCGTCTTTGGGGACAAGTGCATTATCGACGAAGGTCAGTGGCAGGCCTGCTTGAATTCCCAGGCTCCAATGTTAACCTTCTCTGATATGGTGTGATCATATATAAGACGTGGAGAACTGGCCTCTGTGCGATTTCCTCATTTCCTTTCATTCTGGCGGGTTCCCGCTCGATAAGGCCATCAGATACGTGAGTGGCGGCGCACGTTGGTAGTGCAGCGAGGGGGAGAGAGCAACTCCATTAACACGATATGTTCACAGTATGAGCTTCGCAAGCCCGTATGTATCAACGATCTCCCCATGCAGCAGATCTTCTGGGACCGTCGCCTCGTTCTCGCCATTCTCGACAAGGCAGGTGTCCGAACTCCGCCACGCATAGAAGTCGACCGTGATGGCGGTCCTAAAGTCGACAAGCGAGTCTCAGACTCAATTTACCGCGAGTGGGGCATTCGCATAGATGCACCGCGGCCAGACACGGAATTTACCTACGACGAAGACAAAGTCAAGGCTAACGGCAAGACCATTAGCAAGCCATACGTAGAGAAGCCAGCCGATGGCGAGGATCACAATGTGAATATCCTATATTCTAAAAAGAAGGGCGGAGGCGGTAGACGCCTGTTTCGCAAGATTGGCAACAAGTCGAGTGAACACGATAATGAGCTCGTGTATCCTAGAACCGAGGGTTCCTTCGTGTACGAGCAGTTCATGGATGTCGAGAATGCCGAAGATGTCAAAGCGTACACGCTGGGTCCCCACTTTGTGCACGCCGAAACACGGAAGTCCCCTGCAGTGGACGGTGTCGTACGTCGCAATATCGAAGGCAAGGAACTGCGCTACGTCACGCAGCTCACCGACGAGGAAAAGGATATGGCAAGGAAGCTGGCAACTGCTTTCAAACAGAACATTTGCGGCTTCGACCTCATCAGAGCAAATGGCAAGTCGTACGTCATCGACGTTAACGGCTGGTCATTCGTCAAAGGCAATGACTTCTACTAGTAAGTTCTGCACATATTGATGAGATCAGGCAGTATGCTCAAATTGTGACCAGCGACAAATGTGCGGAGATTCTAGAACGATTCTGTACAAATCAGGTCGCCATACCCAAGACGCCTTCGACAAAGAGCGAGGCCAGCACAAAGGACAAGTCCTGGGCACTGAAGGGAGCAGTCTGTGTCTTCCGTCACGCAGACCGGACGCCCAAGATGAAGTTGAAATTTAATGTCAAAGGCGTTTGGGCGTGGTCTGCTCCGTTCATCCGACTCTTGCAAGGCCGCAAGGACGAGATCATACTACGGGAGGATGAGCAATTGCGATACATCCAGGAAGCAGCGGAGGAGGCTTCATCTATAGAGGGTGCAGACACCGAGATGCTCAAGAGCCTAGGCAAGATCCTCGACAAGAAGATCGGCGTCACGGGCACCAAAGCACAGCTCAAACCGACCTTTAACGCTGAAGGAGAGTGCGAGAAGCTGAACATCATCGTCAAATGGGGCGGAGAATTCACTCACGCTGGACGGTATCAGAGTCGAGACTTGGGTGAAAACTTCCGCAAAGATTACGCCATCTTGAACAAGTCGATCCTGTCCAACACTTCGATTTGCAGCAGTTCAGAGTACGTTCAGATTTCTTCTTTTTCGCCAGACTGCGGCTGATGGGCTTTGCCGGCTTTAGACGCCGTGCTATTGCCACCGCGGAAATCTTCGGAAGCGCGATATTGGATCAAGCATCGTCTACGGAAGCTGCTCATCCTCATAGGCTGATCATCCGCAAGGATCTTCTTGATGACTCCAATGCTGCCAAAGAGCCGATGGACAAGCTCAAGAAGCGCCTCAAAGTCTTACTTCGACCTGGTGAATACAAACGTCCTGAATTTGCATTTGCATGGCGAGTGCCCGATGTAGAGCCACAGCAGGTCGTGCAAGAGACCGTAGAACTGCTCGAGTATCATCGCAAAGGTGGGCGCCGGAAGCACTGCTCTTAGCGCGTTGACCGCTGAGCTGAGCTATGCTCGCAGTCATGCGCGAGAACTGGGCCAAGATGGACGTCGAGGCTATTCAGTCCCGATGGTGCTGTGCAGAATATCCAGAGCTATGGCGAGAGCGGTGGGACAAGATCTTTGCAGAATTTTGCGATGTCGAACCAGAGAAGTTCGACCCTTCCAGGGTGAGTAATGGTATGCAGGCAGTCCAAGGTCAATAACGCTCAATTACCCTTTTCCTAGATCTCCGAGCTGTACGACTCGATCAAGTACGATGCACTGCACAATCAGGTGTTCATGGAGACTATATTCACGCCAAAATCGGAGCATCAGTCCGAGACACCAGACAAGGCGGTCTCCACCTCCAAGCCCCCTCACAAGCTGAAAGACCTATACGAGAAAGCCAAGATTTTATTCGACTACATCGCCCCAGCGGAATATGGCATCGAAAAAGAAGAGAAGCTCGAAATTGGCCTGCTCACCTCTTGGCCGTTGTTGAAGCAGATTCTCAACGACCTTGTTGCTGCAAGAGATTGTGAAGACGGTCATGGCGCATTCTACTTCACGAAGGAAAGTCACATCCAGACGTTGGTCAATCTTGTGCTACTTTCGGACTTGCCTATCGTTATGCCTCAATTGCCTGAACTGGACTATATGGTGAGTCGCAAAAGCTTCCTCGTACGGGCAATTCATTGATGTGACCATCTTCGACAAGTCATATATTACCTTCGAGCTACACGAGCGAGTCAAGCATGAACAGAAGGAGTTCTCGATCCGCATTGCTCTAAGCGAAGGAGCCCACTCATTACCCTTGGATGCATCCCTTGATGCTAAGCATGCACTAGCAGTACAACCCAGACACGTCTTGACCAATCATATTCCCTTGCAAAATGCATATGATACCCTTCACCAATGGGCAGAATCCTCGCTCTACAAGAAGTCTTCGACTACTTTCGAGGGCATGTTGCCCGTTGAAGGTGAGCATTCGCGCTTCTGTTGGTCGGACGCAAGCCCTGAACTTTTCACCATTGTTTCAGGCGACGAACTGTTCTCCGGGCGCAAGCATGAGCTGGTCCAAGTGATCGACTTGAACTTCCATAGAGCCAGGCCGAAAAGCATCTCCAGCCAGCGAGACGGCACTGCCAGCGAGACCGGATCGCTACATGGCTAGCGCTGAACGTGGACGTAACCCGCCTGCGTGTCGCAAAGTAGCGTCGCCGCACTGATGACACGACGCACGATCATGGCTGCATAGTCGAACATATTTGCAATGTAAATGCCACGCAGGTCCACCTTTTGAGGAGGAATAATGTCTAACACGGTGACGAGGCACGTAATCTGGCCCTCAAGATGCGGAATGCTTTTGCCAATGTGCTTTACCCCAAGTCGCACTGACAACCAGCGGAAAGATAAGCGTCGCGTCTGCGTGGATTTTGACCGAGTCGGCATTGGCTTTAATCTTGCCCCAGCTAACAGCCTCATCCGGTCGCGCGCCGCTGTCAGAGCCATCAAATTCGTTGCCAGTATTGATGTAGACGGAAAAGTCGGCGCCGTTTCTCTGTGGCAGGCGAGAATACCGTTAGGTGGGGGTGCTAACGAGATGAAAAGTAGCACATACGAAAAGCATGCTGTTTGCGATCTGATGCTTGCAGACGCCTCCGCCCAAGATGATCATGCCAGCTTTGGGCGCTTTCATGCTCATGTCGTTGATGCGGCGGATATCTCGAACAATATCAATAATCAATGGATTGGCAGTCTTGTACGAATGGAAGAAGAGCATATCGCCGAAAGATCCGTCGGTCAAAGCTGGACAAAAGATTGGTATGTCGTTCTGCAATGAGACCACATAAGTCAGTGTCAATTCATAGCGCACTTGAATTTGCATACTTTTGACGCCCAAAAAAGAATGGACTCTTCGTTGTTGATCTCCTTGCCCAGACGTGCAATCACAGTGCTCGGCGACCAGGTGAATCTATCACGCTCTTGTTCCGATACCATCTCGTCGAGGATGGGCATAACCCAGTCTTCAAACTGACAGTAGTTGTCATTTGGGACAATCAGGTTGCCAATCCTATTCAGGCCTCTTTTGCGCAGGCTTGCTCCGTCAACGTTGAACTCGCCTCCTGGCGTGAGGTAGGTCTCGCCGAGGCATTTGATGAGATCTTCTTCGACACCTCCAGCTGTTGTCACAATGCCAGAGATATACTTGTGCTGAACGAGGAAGCGAATGATCTCGCGCAACCCCGAAGATACGAGATTTGACGTGAAGCCCAGCATGATGTGGCAACCAGTCCTTGCACGTATATCTTCATCCGTATCATCACCTCCTTGTCGCGGTTCATCCGAGAGCCTCCATTGCCTCTGATTGACACGGCAAAGACAGGAATGACGCCGTCAGCCGCTGTCGGAGGTGACTAGGACTACTGCTGTTCCGATCACGTCCACCAAGCATCTCGACGCGTGCACAGTATATAATGCATGCTCTTACCATACGGTTGATGATTTCGATAGCTTTCGTGAGCCCTGATGCCTGGAATCCTATGGTGGCATAGCTATTGAGGAGATCCTGCAGCTCGTATGGCAGATTGAAGTCTGGACCTCGAATTTTTGTGCCAGATTGACTGATGTCTTCGGACTGTACGAAAACTGCAGCCTGCGCCGACGCTGCGCCATTGGATTTGGTGGAGTCTTGAGACGTACTCGTCATTTCAATTGAGAAATCGTGTATTGCTACGAGATGCAAAGCAACATCTTCTGCGAACTTACCTCTCCGACCTCTGATCGGGCCTGTGGCGAAACCACTGCCTCTGAGTTTCTTGAGCCTTCCAATTTGACAGCAATCTACGTTGAACTGCGTGCACTAAGTCTAGGACGTCTACATAGATGACTATACTACATTGAGTTATGTTTTGGGTGCTCTTACTGGTTGTGTTTAGAACTAGTAGAGAGCGGCTGTCAGCACGGCACGTGAATCCGGTCAGTTCGGGCAACTCACCTTGCTGAGGTCTCGTCCCCAGATACCTCGCTTGATCCAGTCTACGAGTAGGAGTAGACGCACTCGCATGCTGACGCCTTCGCTCCAATAGATGGATCGCCAGAGGTACATTGCAGCTAGACCACCGGCCAAATTCCAGCCGTTTAGGTCAAAGACGGCAGAATTGCCGATGTAGGCTAGAGAGCCGAGATGGCGATAGCTGAATGGCTCGTAGAGAATGTCGTCTCTGCATACCATAGCAGTGAGTATTGTTCCATTGAGTTGGGTTCTTCATGCGACTACTCACATGTCATCCTGGACGTCCATGTTCTGAAGCTGGGCATGACCGCCTCGAGCGACTTTAGCCAGCTTCTTGCCAAGGTACTTGCCCTGCTGCTCCGCAACTTGCGCAGTCTGTAAGTTTCCGCGTTAGTGTGGACATCAGCTCGGAGGAGACTACTAGAACCTACCGCAGGCAGGGCGGTAAGCCGATTCGAAATCTTCTGGAACATCTCTGCCAGCTCGTTGAGGCCGATACTTCCATCGGAATCACTGTCATATCGATCGAAGACCTCACGAACTTTCTCAATGTGGATTTGAGACGTTGGGAACATGCGCTTGATGCGCTTCAGCATTATTTCGAATTCGTTGAAGTCAATCTTGCCACTGTACGACCAGCTCAGCAGGACTTCACATAACGTCTAGGTATTGTTCTTACTCCTTGTTCTCGTCGCACAGGTCAACAAGCTCCCACAAGTGGTTGACCAAATTTGTCTCGATAGTGGATGCATCGCCGATGCAGTAGACAGTGCCAGTAGGTGCGCCGACGACGCGCAGATGAGAATCGACTTCCAGTGCGTGCTTGTGGTACTGATTCGGCAGGTAGGATGCGACAAGCTTGGTGAAGGGGTTCATAGCTGGCAGTTCGGTCAGAGCAGATGCTATCAGCGAAGTGCATTGCTTTTACAAAGTGAAGCCTTGCCTACCGATACCAGTCGACCAAAGGGTGAACTTGGCTGGAATGCTGTATTCTTGCACGCCGCCTCCTTCCTTTTTGATGGTATACTTGACAAAGTCTGGTCCGACCTCCTTGACGCGTGCATTGACGATCGTATGAATTCCATGGCGGTCGAATCTGTCTTCGGCAAATTTGGAAATAGCCTCGCTGTAGGTGTTGAGAATGTGGTCTCGTGACTGGATGATGTGAACGCTGGCTTCGGAACGAAGCAGTTTAGGGTACTGTTTAATCGGTCAGAACGCAGTCGAAAGAGAGATGACCATGGATTCATGACTTACGTAGTCCAAAACGTCTTCATTGATCATGTCGTAGAGCTCGCTTGCAAACTCGACACCTGTTGGACCACCTCCACAGATGACGAAGCTCAAGAGTTTCTTCCTCTCTTCAGGCGTGGTAGTTGGCAATGACGCGAGCTCGAAGTTATTTAGTACTTGATTGCGAATCTTGCGCGAGTCGTTGATGGTCTTGAGTTGGCTGTCATCGGCATGAGAAGTTTGGGTTATCAGCTAAGATCGAGGTCACAGCACGGTTGGTTGCGTGACTCCATACGCACAAGCAGTTTTCGAGACCCGGCACGCCATGGTCGTTGGACACACTTCCGCAAGCAATGACAACCTTGTCGTATCTGCGACACACCAACAATTGTTAGCTGCTGATATCGCGCATATTTCACGTGGTCAGACCTACGGAATATAGAAGTTCTCGGAGCCAGGACATTCAACCTCGATGAGCCGTTCAGACATGTCAATATCGACAGCTTTGCCTTGAACATAGTGACCTTGTACGCGTGCAATGATCTTGCGCAATGGCTCGACTAGGGATCGTGGTTCCAGAGTGCCAACGGCGGCGGAGGCTACAGTGACGAGGGTGTCAGTCTTAGATGAACATGAGATCTGAGGTTTCTCCACTTACGAAGCAACGGAGTGAAGAGGTTGTAGGTGGACTCGCTGATAAGAGCGACGTGATAGTCGCCTGGCGATAGACCTTTGAGCACGCCGACAGACTAAGAGTTCTATTGTCAGATGGTGACCTCGGTACATATGTGAGAAAGACTGCTTACTCCCCATCCACCACCAATAACCACGAGCTTTTGCTTTCCGCTGAGCTCCTTATAAGTCTATACGCGAATTCACGGTGAAGCCTGATTAGACTTGATACAGGAGCAGATCGAACAAAGTAGGCACACCTCATTCTCCTCGTCTCCGACAAGGAAGCGCGCGACCTTGAGGTTCTTTGGACCACCACGCTCGGGTGACAAAGCGAGTGGGTTCACCGGCACACCTTCAACGTATCGGCTGCGATATGTGGTTGCATCCCAGATGAGAACGCCACCGAGTAGGGTGACGGTGCTGAAAATCACAGCATAGACTGCTCTTACGGGCCATTTGACCCATCCAGGCTTATTGACGAGCCAGATGCGCTTGCCCAACCCAAGCTTGGTCTGCACGATTGGCTGTGGCGAGGTTTCAGGCGACCGAGTTGCCTCGAATCTGCGTCTTGAAGCGTGCAAGAGTCGAGCTCTAATTTGACTGCTGGCTGATGTGCGCGACGCCACGTGCTTGTGGCCTTTGCTGGAGAGTTGGATGAAGCGGACCGAGCCATTGCTGGCCGGCAAGGGCTGCCCTAGTAGACGGCTTCTGGCAGCTGTTCCCAGCATCGTGGCAGATCTGCAGGACGCTGTCCAAGCGAGGCAGTGGAGTCACCGCAGCAGCCTTGTCTTGCTGTTTGTTGATGTCCAAGCCTGGTAGACAGAAGAGGCGCAGACCTCCAAAATTGCCTTGAGGTCTCTATACTGATATATTGATAGCTCTCGCCTGTCGTCATACGCCAGTCTGACACACGGCCGTGGAGTAAAGGCGCGTTGTGGAACCTGGGCGCGCCCTCGGGGGCCTCGCACACGACGAGAGTGCTCTCTGCAGAGCCTATCAGGTCTTGACCCTGCGTTGCTGCTGTCGCTCGTTGGCTGTGTCTGTCAGACGAGCATCTTGAGCGCTTCAGGCCTGCCAGCGAAGCTCGATCGCCTGCTTGACGGGGGCCACCACTTCAGAAATTCCTGCTCGACGACCGTTCCAACCGCGCTCACCGTCGTGCGAGGCCATCTTCACCCCGTAGAACCCTCGACCGGCCCACCATGCGTATCGAGAAGTGTGAGTCCGGCCTTGTCCAGCTTGGAACCGTGGATGCGGAACTCTTCAGCTGACTTTGAACTCGGATTGCAGGCTACTTTTGCAGCTGCAACGTCTACCCTGGACACGGGCAGATGTTCGTGCGCAACGACGCCAAGACGTTCCGCTTCTGCAGCTCAAAGTGCCAGAAGAACTTCAAGTGCGTGTCTCTTCGACTCGCTTTGATTGCACGTTCTCACCAGCTGACAATGCCACCCCCACTTTGTACGCAACAGGATGAAACGAAACCCACGCAAGGTCCGCTGGACAAAGGCCTTCCGCAAAGCTGCAGGCAAGGAGATGACCATGGACTCGACGCTCGAGTTCGAGAAGCGACGCAATGTGCCCGTCAAGTACGACCGAGACCTCGTTGCCACCACGGTGCAGGCCATGTCGCGGATACAAGAGATCAAGACGCGGCGCGAAGAGGCATTCTACAAGAACCGCTTGCTCGCTTCGAAGCCTGTCTCTCTGCGTACAGACGCTCTCGAAGTGCTCAGCGGCGCTCATCTCCTCGGAAGAGACAAGGACAGCCCGCTGGTGCAAAAAGCAAAGCTCGCCGCAGAGATCAAAGCACGCAAAAAGGAGAAGCGTCGCACAGAACGTCTCGAGCAGCAAGTCAGCGAGATGCAAGAGGACCTCGAGATGGAAGCAGCTGCGGAAGAGGCAGAGCGGGATTCAGAGCGGGACGAGGATATGCAAGACCAGGTTCGCGAAAAGATCAAGGTCAGGGTCCCCGCCACCAAGAAGCGCTCAGCGGTCAAGAGCAGCAAACGCTCGGCTCTCATGCCAGCTGAATCTGGTGGCATGTCCATGGGCATGTCGATGGATTGACCTCGACAAACCGACTCGTTCTTCTCCCACATTCCTCAGCCTTTTTGGACTTCTTTTCCGCCGTTGCAGTGCTGAAGTGGATTGTATCACCATCGACTCGAGGCCGCGCTGTACCAGTGCATTGTTGTTGGCTCGAAAACAGACCACGTACAGAGTCGTTGGGTTCACTGAAGATTGCATTCGTCGCTCCAGTCCAAGCAGCTCATGGCTCACGCATCTCTTCGACAAATAATCACAGCGCACCTTACGCGAGGACCAGAGCAGACGTCATTGCGCCTAGTAACAACATCAAATATACTTTGGCGGTAGCCCATCTGTCAATCACGGTGCTTGAGCTCCCTTGGCAGAACTTTAGGACCTTTCGATAGTCGGCATTGAAGGTATCGCTGCTGAAACCAAATGAGCTAGGATTGGGACAGCTGATGGTATGGTTATACCTGTATATCGATGAAAAGCATATCAGCACAGTACATACGAAACCCGGGATAAGCTCAACTTACTTGACCTTGAAGGTAGCCTTGGTAGGATCCAGAAGATCATCATATCTCCCGCAGGTATTGGACGTCATGCATTCCTCAAGGACTACGAAGTCGATCCTCTCTGCCACCGACGGCTGCCGTTTGAGCATGTCCAGTCCATCCTTTAGTGCGATGCTCATGTTGCGCTGATGTGCTGCATCTGACAGAAAGTTCAGGTGTCGATACTGATCCATGACTGGGATCTGTAGGTATCAGTATGCAACTCAAGAAAGCGCACGAGAAGTGATTCTTTTGCTTACGGGTATTCCCCCATCCTGGACTTTTCAGGTATGAATCGGTACAATCGGGCACTACGCCATCACATCCCATGGTCTGCACGATCGGTCGGATACATTAAGTCAATCTCGGACGGCCGGAACGTGAATGTCGACTCACTGCAGCCATGTCAAAGCGCTTCTTCATGACTGTTTGAACATTGCTGATACATCTCGGCGAGTGCAGATTAAGCCACCATGTGCTTCGGGCCGTTCCTCAGTATCCTTCATCCTGGTCGTTGTGACAGGACTCACTCGGGCTCTCCGGCTACCATGCACTCGTCGCGCTTTCCGCAATAGCAAGCAGCGTCAAATTGGTCTTCCTTCGGCGTGCCAGATCTAAAACACCCGGCTGGAAACGAACATATAACGCGCTTGCCGGCTTCATGGTAGGCGGCGGTCTGTCTCCGGCTCCAATTGTCGAGTTCTACGCCATATACCTGTATTCCTGGTACATCCCTCAGTTCCGGCTCATGCGCAACCTCAGATTCGCCGTCCATTGAATCCAAGTTCCAGAGAAATCTGGTTCCGGGAGCTGGGCTGTACCAGGAGGTCTCGGCTGCGGCGTGCTGCTGGGCGAGACAAGTATGTCCAGCTAGGATGCCTATCACTAAAGATAAAGCTACCATCGGGTATGCGCTTCGGGGTTCTTTGACGCAATGTCGCGCACGAGGCGGAGCCACAGGCTGAGCCTCAGTGCCTTACTCGAATATAATCGTACGATACTCAATACCGGTAAGTCGAGCGCCATCCAAAGTGACCTTTGTGAGGCGGACTAGATCCTAAGCTGAGCATACCTTTGGGGAAGCAGCTGATCTACGAGCCTACTGAGAACAATCTTCCACCGAAGCCATGCAAGTACGCAATTAATGTATGCAAGCTGCTGAAGTCAAGAACCCCAGTCGCACGGGCTATTTAAGCTGACGTGCTTGCATTCCATAAAGTTCGGAACACCACAAGCAAGCATGTCCGGTCACTTTCGAAATTCCCATTTCAGATCAAGTTCATATACAGGCTATGTCAGGAGGACGACAGAAGTACCTATACACATCAAGAGCAAGAGATACGCTGTTGAGATAACCTTCTTGACTGCCACACCGCTTGAGCTTCGTGGGCAATAGTCTCGGATATTTCGATAGTCGACATCGTAGGAAGCGTATGACAAGCCAAAGAAGCCAGGCTCATCGCAGTGGACTGTGCGATTGTATCTACCGAAGCAAAAAAGAACACCGCAAGTGTCAACTCGGCACAACACGTATACTGTATGCGCAAAGACGCGGTCAACGTACTCGATCTTGTATGCTGCCTTGTTGGAATCGATAAAATGTCGATACACGCCGCACTCGTTATATTTTTCGCATTCCTCGATGATGGCAAAGTCGGTCATATCGACTACTGAAGGTCGCCTCTTGATCATGTCTGCACCATTCTTGAGCGCGATGCTTAAATTCCGCTGATGTGCTGCATCCGACAAGAACTGCAGGTACTGATATTGGTCTTTCACTGGGTGGGCGTAAGACGCTCAGCAGGAGGCTCCGGGGCTTAAAGGTTAACAGTTCACTGACATTTGGTGTCCCAACCCGATTCCGCCAAATACGAATCTGTATTGTCGGGCTCCACGCCATCGCACCCTTTCTCCTGCAAGCTGGCCGTGATCAGTGTACAACCCAAGGCAATCACCTCCAGCCTCTGAGCTCACCACCGCCATATCGAGACGCTTCGTCATAACCGTTTGGATGTTTCGCACACACCTCGTGGAAAACAGGTCCAACCACCATCTGCGGCAGCCAAGAGATTCTTAGAACGATCCTTGCTCGGTAGGTTCACCTCAACTCAACTCTTCCCATCCCTCCATCTTGCACTGGTCGCCTTTGTTGCAGTAGCAAGCAGGTGTAAAGGTGTCCTCATCCGGTCTGCCAGGTTCTAAACTGCCTGCTGAAAAGTAGCATATAACGCCCTTGCCAGCCTGTTTGTACGCAGCTATCTCCTCTGCCGTCGAGTTGAAGAGATCCACGCCATAGTCGACAGCACCGGGCAAGGTGCTGAGATCCAGTCCGTCTATACCTCGGGGCTTGGCTGGTATTGGACTATCCAGGGACCAAAGGAAGCTGGTGCCGGGATACGATTTGTGCCACGTGGACTCGGTCGCATTGGAACGCTGTGCATGGCACAAACGAATGCTTAGAGCGCTGAGGACGAGAAGGGTCAGAGCTGCTATCATTTTGCATGCTTGATGCATCAAGTTAACCCTTCAGATGAGAGTTTATAGCTGAACATTTGCTCTCCTGCAGGTCTGCCCTTTCATTCCAGACCTCGCATCCGAGCCAGACACGATGCCCGGCCACCAGCCAGACCAGGGGAGACCATCACGGAAGATCAAGAGAAGGGAAAGTCTAATATGCATGCCTCGAAGGTCACAAGGCTCGTTTCGACACAACCTCTCGGCATGGCTCAACATCAATTCTCAACCCGGGAACTTGCTCAATTCGCTCGTATACTGGGCATCCCACCTACATCCGTGCGCATACAAAACTCCACATACTCATCGCGACTACCAAGTTCGACTTGGCGACCGTGCGGATCGATGTCGCACCACTGGTTGTCTCGGCGTCCGCTGCCGTTCCTATCGTCGCGGTCGTATTGCGCGGGCAATAGTCGACTACATTTCGATAGTCGACATCATAGGAACCGTAGGATAAGCTAAAGAAGCCAGGGGTGATACATTCGACATCCCTCTCGTATCTTGAGGGGAGTAAAACTGTATCAGCCGCTGGTCATTTCATGCATTAGTTTTCAGATCAAGCACACTCACTCAATCTTGAAAGCCGCTTTCCCAGACTCGACGAATACATTATACGTGTCGCATTCGTCAAACTTGCCGCATTCTTCAATGATCACGAAATCAGTCATATTGACTATTGCTGGGCGGTTTCCAATCATGTCTGGACCGTTCTTTAGTGCAATGCTCAGATTTCGCGCGTGCGCGGCATTGGAGAGGGACCCGAGGAAGGAGAACTCGTCGTCCACTGAGAAGCTCAATTTCAGCGTTTCACTAGACACTGCAAGTGATGACTTTTAAGGGACTAACACGTTGTATTCCAGCCAACGTCGTTCACGTATGAATCGGTATTATCGGGCTCCACGCCATCGCACCCTATAGTCTGCGAACTGTATGAGTACTGTTACGGTTGCGCACCCTAGCACACGAAGCTTACAACCGCCAAATCAAGGCGCTTCGTCATGACCGTTTGTACATTATCGATGCAGGTCGTAGAGTTCAAATCAAACCACCACCTGCAAAAGACCCACATTTCGGGATCAAACCACGCGGCCAATCTAAAGCAAAGCCTAAGGCTGGACTCACTCCTCCCAACCGTCCATCTTGCACTGCTCTGTCATGGTGCAATAGCAAGCCGGAAGAAAAGCGTCTTGATCCGGCCTACCAGGCTCGTAGCTCCCCGCTGAGAAGTAGCAGATGACTTTTTTTCCAGCTGCGTGATATCTGTCTATATCTTCCGATGTAGCATTAAAGAGGTCCACGTCGTATACTTGCAGACCACTCAAGTCCACCCCATTTACGCCCTCTGGATTGGCGGGTATCGCTTCTTCTAGTGACCAGAGGAAACTCGTACCCGGCGCGGGACGATACCATGTGCTATTGCTAGTTGCATTGGAGGCTTGTGCCAGGCACCGGGCAGCTGCGGCACTCAGAAAACAGAAGTATAGTGCAGCTCGATTCATGGAGTCCCCGATGTTCTTTTGACGAAAAGTAGCGCGAGGACTCGGAGCACGTGCACCACTGCCACACGGCTGTTCTCGCCTAGTCGGTCGTAGCTGCTGACCTGAAAAGGCGTGCGTGCAATGCAGTGGTAGAAGGACATCCGCAGACATATGTCTACAGGACGATAACATTGTGAGCCGGTCTACAAATCTGCATGGCCCAGATCGTCCACTGTGGCGGTGTCCGGATAGCCCGCGCTTCGGGCTTACCTAATATTACAAGGAAGCACATATCATATCCCAAATGCACACTTGTGTTTGATGCTGAATTGTAAGCAGCCTACGCTGAAATGGTATACTGTATAGAATACGTCTTGTTTAGCAATCCAAGCTTGCGAAAGGGGTTTTTGCGATTTTATTTTCTTGGGCAGAAATCCTGAATGTTTTTGTAGTCGACATTGTACGACGAGTAGCTGAGGAGGAAGAAGCCCGGCCGTGTGCACTTGATAGGTCTTTCATATCTAACAACAAAGGAAGAGCATCATAGAGTTAGCTACGCCTCGCTCGCTATTTGAAGCGCGCAAGAGAGAAAGAAAATCGAAAGGACGCGACCCACTCGACCTGGAAAGCCGCCTTGCCAGCATCTACAAACGGCTGATATTTCGCACATTCATTATAAGCGTCGCATTCTTCAATGAGCACGAAATCATTGCTTTGTACGATGGTGGGTCTTTTGGAAATCATGTCTGGCCCGTTCTTGAGAGCGATACCGAGGTTGTTGGCGTGTGCTGTGTCGGAGAGGAAACTGAGATAGGCGAATTGATCGTCGACTGTGCAAGCAACCATGGCAAGAAGCAGGAGACTTATTTGTCAGAAGGAATTGTCGGGCAGGGCTCGAAGCCCGCAGAAAAAGGCTTGAACACGCACTTGTTGTCTTCCAGCCTGGCTTGTTGATATAGCTGTCGGTATTATCAGGCTCGACTGCATCACAGCCCTTCTTCTGCACATCCAAACAGCAAACAGGATCTTCATCAGCTCATGCCTAGGACACTTGTCCATACTATACCAAGACCCGCCTTTGCCAACTCAATGCGCTTTTTCATTACGCCCTTCACGTTCTTTACGCAACTTTCGCTTTTGAGGTCGAGCCACCATCTGCGAACATAAGCAGGTCAGTGCTGTGATTCGACACAGAGCTCAGACGAAAACCACCCCACTCGTCCCATCCTTTCATCTTGCAAGATGATCCCTTTTTGCAATAGCAAGCTGGCGTGATATCTTTTGCATCATCACGCCAGTCCTCGTAGCTACCAGCCGAGAAATAGCACACAACCTTCTTGCCTGCCTTTTTGTAGGTTGCAATCTGAGAAGAAGTAGCTTCGAATAGATCGACATCATAAACTTGCATTCCGCTCAGGTCGAGGTTGTTCTTTCCTTTGGGTTTTGATGGGATTGCTCGCTCCAATGACCAGAGTAGGGTGGTGCCTGGGGTAGGCTTGAACCATGACGCTGTAGTAGAAGTGGAACTGCCTCGTGTAGGAGCTAGTGTGGCTTTTGTACTAGACGTAGTGGTGGCGGATGCGATGGAGGTGCCTCGACCGGGGAAGAGGTGGCCCTGCGAGCGGCGAGAGAGAGAGCGTCAAGCAAACCGAGCAGAGGGGAAGAGGAGAGAGAAGCATACGTTAGCATGGTGCCTAGATGTCAAATCTGCTTCTGTGGCCCATTCAACGGCGAGCACTCTGGCAGCCATAGTCACCGCGCCACCCTCTTGCAAGCGTTGCGCTGCATGAACAGGAACAGCAACTCACAGCGTCTGTGCCTGCGATGCTAGCTGCCAGGGCAGCGATGACCAGCGTAGTCTTCATGCTCGGAGTGTCCGCACAGTACTGTAGTACGAATATCCACAATAAGTCGTAGAAGCGTAAAAGCAGCGAGGTGGCTGAACCAGAGCGTGTGGCCGCGTGCACAAAGTGCGAAGAGAGAGAGAGAGAGAGAGAGAGAGAGAGAGAAAGCAGAGCAGAGACAGGGAAGGGCAACACCTCGTGCTTGAGATGTCCTCGAGTCGTAGAGAGCACAAGAGGTGTTGGCAGAGAGTGAGAGAAGTCTCACAAAGGCGCACCCAAGCACGCACACGCGCTCCTTGCTCCGGCTGATTCTCACGCTGTTCGTGCTCGTTGTTTCTCCAAGCCCAAACTCTGTCACAAACATCCACCAGATTCGATGCAAGTGGACAGACAGACTTGGAGCTTGGAGGCAGCAAGGCTCAGCGTGATGGGTACGGTATACGCCGACTTATGGTCCAGTGTGGGTTCCTCACACTACGCTGAGGCTCGCCTTTCATGCTCTTCGCGGTCAACCCAAGCTGGAAAGAAGCCCCCCTTTCTTCCGGCACGTGATGAGAATTCGAACCTGGACGCGCTCACGTGCTTGCATTTGTACCAAGCCAGCACCGCGACAATGTGTGAAAACGTCTGGATGAAATAACATGTGCCGTACAATACTGTTCCGCTTTCCCCCGAAAGACAGACTCAACGGCGTGGAAGGGCGATTGCAAGGCAACTACTTGCAATTGCGCGCGTGCACCTTCTACTAGGGCAAGTCAAATGGCCGCCGACTTGTATGTGGCTACAAGGCGACCAAGTCCTTGCAGTCAGTCTCTCAGTTGTGCAGTATGCGACTCAAAGATTAGAGATCCACGTGTCTGCTCCAGCAGAGACGTCCTTTCGTAGAATGTGTATGTATTCCGATACCGCCCAACTGAAAGACAAGCAAGAGAGAGACGAAAGAAAGGTCCATTACTATTGCACTACAGCACGGCATGACAAGCCGCTACATCCCAGATAGAGAGATGCAGTAGTTTGCAGTCTTGTCTAGACTAGAGAGAGACGTCGTCTTGCCAGCTTGTTTCCGAATAAAGAGAAAGTGATAACAGAGTCGGCGTCGGGTGGGACAAGTCGAGCCATCCGGGGTCAGGGGAGCGGCGGCCGAAACGAGCCCGTTTCCAATAAATGCAGAAGAAGAGCAGAGGTGTAGTAGAAGAAGCGAGATCCAAGAGACAACCAGAATGAGAGAACCGGTCGCGCCAATTGTGTAGTTCTTGGGGAAGTTATGCGAGCGAGTGATTGCTGACGAGAAAGCACGACGCGCAAGATCCGCAAATAAATGCGACCCCGCCTTTACTTGTGGGTTGTAGTTCGAGCAAGACACTCGTCTAGAGGGACACCGTCGCGATGGCAGCCAAGAGCAGTGCGCCAATAGCAGCGCTGCCGCTGACCATGCTCGACCTGAAGCCAGCGCCGCTAGGGGTGCTCGTCTGAGCGGCATTGGGGCTCAGGCCAGAGGTGGCAGAGGTGCCGGCTGCAAGGGTGCCAGATCCAGAAGCGGGCGAAGAAGCTGCGCTCGAGAGGGATCCTCCATTCTTGCAGCTGTAATACATCGTTACAAACAGATTCAGTCAGTCCTTGTGTTCTCATATTCAGTCCCGTCCCTGGGGTTTGAATTGGCAACTCACGCGCCATACAGCGTGTTGATCGAGTTTGTCTCTAGGTCAGTGATGCCATTCAACGAGCCGATGCAGCCATGGCAGGCGTCGAGGTTGGTGACCTGGGTGGAGTTGGGGCAGATGCACGAGACGACGCCTGCGTCTGTGAGGTCTCGGCACTCTGCGAGCGAGTACGGATGGGTGATGTTCAGCGTTTGTTTCGAAATAGGGCCCTGCCCTTCAAGGGGGTAGGGTGCGTGCGTGCGACGACTCACGAGTGACGGCGACGGAGATCTGGTAGCACGAGTTGACGCAGGCTGAGTTCGTACACCTGTCAGCTAGGTGCCTAGTCTCATCGGCTAGTCCACTCACATGCATCGCCCGTGATCCTCTGGGCGTAGACGGCGAGGGGGAGTGCGACGAGCAGTGCGGCTGTGAACTTCATGGTTGTCGGGTGGGTGCGCAGGGTATGTGTTCGAGGACGACGACGACGAGTGATGCGAGTAGTGAGTGTGAAGAAGAGTGTGTGCTTGCCGTGTGCGATGTGCGAGTTGGACTGCAAGAGACAGGCGGCCCAGGGTGCGGTTGGAATGCAAAAAGGGCGACACAGCAGCAAGCTTGGCTGTTGGCTGTGCGCAAGCCAAACAGGGCGGGGGGAACAAGGCGGCTGAGGCGAGGTGCGGGCTTGGAGGAGCAGCGACAACAAGCAACAGCAATGCTGTCGAGCAACACGTATTGTGTCGCTATCATACACTGGACTCTTTTCAGTCTGGAGTCGACAGTCTGCCCACGCGTTAAGACGGCACGTGCTCGGAAAAGCACAGCAAGGGAGAGACTGCAAGCAACCACGGCATATTGCAAGCTCGAAGACCACATTGAAGCTATCAATGCACTAGTAGATCTGTCTCTTGTATGCAGTATACATTCATTAGGCAAGCCTTGTTCTTCTTCCGTCTTGCACACCGCCTGCTGCCCTCTGGCTTGACCTGCTTGCGTCAAGCGGTGCTGACGGTACAGTGGCACATCATCTGCATGAGACAAGAAGAGACGCACACACACCTCGAAGAGCTGTGATTCTGACAAAAGTCTGCTTGTAGAAAAGCCTGCTGCTAGCTCTGTGCGTGGCCAGCAATGCAGCTTTCGTGCGTAGGGAGCTCCGGTGGCGAACATTCGGTGTAGCTCGTTCAAAATGCCCTCTCTAAAACATCCAGTGCTAAAGGAACGTCCAGATTGACACTCTCACCTACTGATGCAGAGGCGCTGCCATTACAAAATGCTCAATTCCATCGACGTTTGCCGCCACTTGACACCATTGCTGGCTGCCTCGCCCGAGCAGAGCGAATCTCTGACTCCCCTCGACTGGCCGCCGACATCATTCTTTCCGGCACCATGGCCAACACCGACTCGATGTCTCTCGAAGAGACGAACAAAGTCAGGCTGTCACTGGGGCTGGCACCGCTGGCCGCAGACGACGGTGACGAGGCAGAAGGAGGAGGTGCCGAGCAGGAGGTCGAAGAGGACCAGGACACTATAGCCGAGGCGAATTGGGAGCAGAAGCGCAACGAGGAGCGACGTGCTCGAGAGGAGAAGGAAGCCAAAGAGCGCTTAGCGCGTGCAAAGAATCAGCGCGAGCTGCGTGCAAAACTTCAAGGCAAAGGCTTGGGAGAGGCAGAAGTCGAAGCTGCCGTTGCTGCAGGAGGGGCTTCGTCGTCAGCTTCGGCGGCAGACTGGATCAAGAAGAGTCGTAAAGCAGCAAAAGCGAGAGCTGCGGAACTTGAAAAACTCAAACAGCGCGAAAAGGAGCTAGAGGAAAGAGATAGAGACGCTCTTTATGGAGAGACTGATCTCGAAGGCCTCCGCGTCACGCATGGCGTCGACGATTTTGAAGAGGGCAAAGACGTCGTGTTGACGCTCAAAGATAGCAAGGTGCTCGGAGAAGACGGTGAGTTGTGCTCCTTGCGTTGCTGTATTGCTGTATCTAGGCTGATGTACCCTCGTTCTTGCATTACTTATCCTCCTTTCGCTCGTCGATCACCATCGAAATGCATGCAATCACAGACGACGAGCTGCAGAACGTCAACCTTGCAGAGTACGAGCGCACAGCAAAGCGACTAGACCTCAAGAAGCGAGGCAAGGACGCATACAAGTACACCGGCCTCGACGACGACGAGTTTGATCCTGCAAACCAAGGCAAGGCCAAGGGCGTGCTCTCGAAATACGACGAGGTATTCGACGAAGATGATCCCTTGCATTCCAAGAACGCATCTCGCCAAGATGGAGGGTTCCGTCTTGGAGCTGCTGTACCCGCTGCATCGACTTCGAGTGCCTCTACGTCCGCGGCAGGCTTGAATGGCGGCCCGCTTAGCCATGAAGAAAAGCAAAAGCAGATTCGGAGAGAGCTTCTTTCGCTTGATTATACAAAACAAGAGCAGACGGATTACTTGCAAGAAGGCGACGTAGGTTTTAAGAAGCCAAAGAAGAAGAAGAACAAGAAATCGGAAAAAGCTAGCTCGTCGAGGCGAATGCCTACTTTCGACGACGAGGCGGAAGCGCCTGTCAATGGAAATGCCAATGGTGATGTCGACATGGCTGGTGTTGAAGAGGAGGAGATAGATACCAAGCCTAAAATTCCGACTGCTGAGCGGAGATTGGCAAAGGAAGGCAATCTAGCGGATGGAGGCGTCATCGACGACGATGACATGCAAGCCGCCCTCGCAAGACAACGGCGCGCGGCAAACAAGAAACGGATGAAGGCGATGCGGGGTGAAGATCTCGCCAAGCAGATGATGGAGGAGCGAGCGGCTGCGGCGCCGGCTGGAGATGCTGTCAAGCGCGAAGAAGAGGACGGTGCTGCAGACATCATGGCGGACGATCTTCCAGATGCACCGGCGAACGGAGTCAAGAAGGAAGAGGACGCCAAAGATGATGATGCAGAGGGTGGCCTGGTCCTCGATGACACGTCCGAATTTATCAGGAATATCTCGGCCAGATCAGCAGTCGAGCGGCGGCAGCCTGTCGCAAGAGCAACAGGGTCAGCTACGCCTCTTCCGCGGATCAAGTCTGAGCCTCGAGACGGCGACGATGTGCCGCTCGGAGAGATGGATGTCAAGGTCGAAGAAGAGCCTGAAGAAGGTGAAGCGGGCGAGTTTGACGAAGATGAAGAATACGGCATGCGGCTGGACCGTGAGACGTCGACTCTGTCGGACCAGGGTGGCTTGAGGCCGCCTGAAGCTGGACCTTCCCGAACATCACGCTCGCCTGGTGCCCCAGCAGACGACAAGGATGACTTTGCAACCACTTCAAACGAGCGGACACATAGTCGCGGTGGTCTAGCGGACACGCTGGCGATGGTGCGGACGACGGGTGCGCTGAAGCCATTAACGCCCGAAGAGCAGCAGCGTGAAAAAGCATACAAGGATCGTGAACGTTTTGTCAACGAGCTGCACAAAGCGGAACAAGAGGCCGAAGCTGAACGATTGCGGAACCGCGCTTCAGGGCAAAATAAAGATCAAGCTCAGCGCGAATATGAGAATAAGCAACGCGCATATGCGCAAGCTCAGCGACAGGTGGAGGCTTTCAAAAACTACAAGCCCAATGTCGAGATCAGCTATACGGACGAGTTTGGACGTGACCTGACCCCTAAAGAAGCGTGGAAGCATCTCTCGCACAAGTTCCATGGTAAAGGATCAGGAACCATGAAGCGAGAAAAATTGCTCAAACAGATTGAGGATGAGCGGAAACGAGCTGCTATGGCGTCTGGAGATACACCTCTCAATACGAATGCTGCGTTCCAAGAGAGGCAGAAACGTATGGGATCGGCAACGATGGTGCTCGGCGTGGGTAACAGGAAGTGAGTATAGCCCGGTCATCTCTCCTCGCTTGCAAACACGTATTGTGACACCGAACACTGACTGGTGATTGTGCTATATTTTCCTGCAGTACCGCACCCTCGGCAGATACCCTTCTAGGCTCGTCGGCTGGCAAAGCCGCTCTCGATGTCGCAAAAGGCAAAGGCGCACAAGCTGCAGCTGCGACTGGAAAGCGCAAGCGGACAGAACCAAAAATGCTGGGTTAGGCCGACCTTGGGTTGAAAGCTGTCTCAGCTAGTCAAGTGCTGGGTCTCCCTCGTGTTCATGTGCAGCTCGTGCTATCTTCTTTTGCAATGCAGATTGCTGGCATCGGCGACACGCAGCGCTCGATGATACGGGTGCCGACTCCGAGCGGCCTTGTTTGCTGACACTTGCCGCTCGGGATCGCTGATACACTAAAGCTGTCGAGGTTTAAACTGATCCACAACTGATGGCTTTTTCTTTGAAAGTCACTAATGCCAGCAGGTCATGTCCGGCTCTAAGTATCGGGCGATCCTTGCTATCTCATGGACCTGATACAGGAACCCCGCAACTGTTGTGTTGTGTTTGATCCTTGGCTTGGGCGGGACCTTGGCCGTGGGATCTGGGATCCAGGGCCGGGTTCTGTCGATTGGCATGGTCTCAGGTCTTTGCGAGGGTATCACCAGAAAAGCGTACGATGTGAATTGGCAGGCGAGCATGTGTATGTGCAGGCAAGTCTATGCAGCCTTGAAGAGCTTCGCTGCGTGAGGTGGCCAGCCTTTCAAAGGATGGATTCAGTAGGAACGAGACTGGAACAAGTCACGTTTCCCCGAGAAGCGCGTAAAGTGGGTGCGCTTGCCTCGATTGTAGATGGATCTGCAACTGTCAGAGGGCGATGCATTAGTCCAATTACACACTTCTCAGGGCCCACTAGCCTGGACAGCGTGTGCTGCTGCTGCTGCTTCGCACGGGCAAGGCAGGTGGAGAGCTTTCCTGCACACTTGGTGGCGACTGGAACAAAGTCCAGCCCGCCCTGGGATCGCCCTCTCTCTCTTCTCTTCTCTCTTGTCGTCGCACACACTTACTACTGCGCACCATGAAGTAGACGACCACGACCGACACAAGCCTGCCTCTGTGCCTTGTATATTCCACTTTCATCGCCTTATCACTCGTCCCGCACACGTTTCAGCTTGCACGCGGGAGCCGCCACCTCGCACAGCCAAAAGCGGGTGACGGAAGTCAAAGAGTAAGACGCCGGTGCGGCAGTGTTATCAGACTTTACAGCGGCAAGAGCTTCGAGTAGTGATTATTGGTACTGACACGCTTGCGCTTGTAGCAGTTCGCATAGCTTCACTCTTGGCCCGAAGAGTCCCCTACGAGGACCGACTTTGGTAAGCTGGGCAGGGCTGCAAAAAAGTGCACAACTCTTGCCTCTGCGTCGACTCCCCTCCCGGGACGATCCACCCGTCTATCATCGTCCACACAACCATCATCGAAGAGCACCGCAAGCAATAAACGAGCTCGGCGGGCGGTCACTTTTTCCCTCGTCCCACCGTCGGCTTTTCTGAAACAGGCGCCGCCACCTTCGGGAGAGAGCAGCACGAGGTCAGGGTTGGGCCCACCTTTTTGCGTCAGACGAACACCTGGTTTGTCTGGACAGGTCGCACACAATCAAAGACCAACAACAATGCACGACCACGACTCGATGCGCGGCTGCTATCAGTGCTGCTGTGTCTGCGCGTCCTCAACCTCGTCGACGTCGGTCACCACCTCGGATCCTCGACTGATCGGCCACACTGCGGAGGGCAGCTGGAAGATTTCACGCGGCCAGCAGGCACATTCTGCTGGAAGCGAGATGCTCCTGGACAGGCCCACACGGCGCTCAAGACGCTCTCCACGAACGACCGCCGGCCCTCTTGCACTCGCTGCAATGGCGCTCGCACTCGCCTCTGGCGCACATGCGCGCCCAGGTCACCACTATGTCCGCGATCACGCCCAGGCCGCCGAGACTGCACTTCTCCCGATGCAGGTGAGTGGTGCTGCTTCACTGATTGTCGTCTGTTTTCTGAACTGTACGCATTGCTGATCCTATGCATCTCGCTCCTGCACTTGTTCAATGCAATGCAGCAATTCCGCCCTGGACAGTTCCTGCCAGACATTCTTCTCACGCCGACAATGCCACCTTCGAATCCGCCACTGACGCCTCGGCGGCACTTTATCGTAAAGCGTCAAAGCGATGGCGGCAGCGACGATGGAGGCGGTGATGATGGTGGTGGTGGTGGAGACGATGGGGGTAGCAGCGGAGGCGGCGAGGGAGGAGGTAGCAGTGGCGGTGGTGGAAATGATGACGGTGATGGAGGATCAAGCGGTGGTGGCGGAGGATCTTCAGGCGGAGGTTCTGGAACTGGCGGTGGATCCTCTGGAGGTGGAGGTGGAAGTGGATCTGGCGATGGTGGTTCTTCAGGAGGAGGAGGAACTGGAGGAGGAGGAGGAGGCGACGAGGGTTCCTCTGGCGGCGGCGGAGGAACAAGCCCGACTGGCGGCTCTGGAGGTGATGATGGATCCACTGGAGGAGGAGGTGGTGGTGGGAACACTAGCCCCTCTGGAGGAGGAGGAGGAAATGGAGGCGGAGGCGGCAGTGGTATCACCTCGCCTGGCAGCGGTGGAGGCGGAGGCGGCAATACCGGTGCGTACTTGCATTGACTTTCAAGCTGATCTATTCCGCATGCTGCGGCGATACTGTGACTTACGCTCTCTGGATCGATTTCATTTCCATGTCCTTGCGGACTATGTTTGCTTGTTTCATCCTGTGAGTCGATTTCCGAGTTGTGAATCACACTTGGTACACCTCTCCTCCTACGACTCTTCGAAGAAATTGCGAGAGAACAAGCTCCTCGCATATCTCTTCAAAGGGCTTGCACTACCTTGGCGCGCATACATACACCCTCCTTCGTCTTCAAAGGAGACAATCGAGCTGGCGGAGTACTCATGCCTATGGTTTTCTTTGTCTCTGCTGTCCCTCCTTACCGCGTGTTCGGTCCAATGTGCGATGTCGACGATAACGGACGATCCTCGACGGCGATGATTGTGTGCGATGTGTGCGACGATGTGTTCTCTTCCTCCTTCTCCGCATGACACCTCTTCTACTCGCTTCCCCATTCCAATGCTCTCTCGCATTCCGGTGACTGACGAAGCAAAGAATCATCTTCCTCCACGTTTACCACAACCTCCTCGTCTCCGTCTTCATCTCCTTCGACATCCTCTGCTTCTACATCTGCTACGTCAACTTCGTCTTTTTCAACACCCTCCACCACCTCGCCATCATCATCGTCTTCAACACCATCAACGACGTCGACTTCATCTACTTCAACGACAACGCCTTCCACGACTTCAACGAACAACGACAACGATAACGATACTGACACGACCCCTACGATCTCCGCAACGCAATCTTCTTTTGATAATGGTAATGATCTCCCTATTCCTCTGCCGTAACCATCAATCCACTCACATCTCATTGCATTCTCTCCATCTCTTTCCCCATTCATCTGTCATCTTCATTCTACCCACTTCCCACCCTCGCTACCACATGAAAATTTTATAATTATGCCAATCAAAATGGTAATCATCCATTCCTTTCATTTGAACATCCTGTCGACCTGGCATCTGACGGATCACCCATCTTCTTCACATGCGCTGCATCGCTCTCTCCCATCCTTCCTCTTACCCTCCTTTCCCACAACTTTCCACTCTTCGTGATTATTGTGCGACATCCCTTTGGGATCTTTCGTAGTAGATTTGACTACATCGACCACACCTTCGACGTCTGCACCGACACCTCAAACTTCAACGACAATTTCTTCGACAACACCATCGTCGCCAACAATTCGAACATCGACGACCTCGAATGACGAATCTGTTTCTTCGACCATTGCTACATCTTTTTTATCTTCTGCTGCATCATCGACGACAGTCTCAACTACATTACAATCTTCACGTCCAACGACTTCTGAATCTTCTACGATAACCTCGTCTGTACCTACGACATCTGTGTCTTCTACGATCACGACATCACAAACGAATACGACAGCATCCAACACCTCTGGCTCGACCTCCATCCCCACTTCAGGTGGTAGGTAGACGTTCGAGAAAAAGATGGTCGTGACTGAGACTTTGATGCGTATCTCCAGGAACGTCCGGTGGTACTGGCTCTACCAGCCCTACCAGCAGCGGCGGCACCTCAGGCAATACCAGTGGGGGTGCGTTCAGCAATTTTCAAGCATAATGGTACATGACCTGATGCGTTCCCGGTTCCCCTCGTTTGCGCTCAGGTTCCACCTCTGGAGATGGCAGTACGTCTGTTTCTCTCACGACATCTACGACACCATCATCGACTTCGACTGAAACATCAACAGCACCCACGACTTCGGCACCAACGACATCAGCTTCATCCGTCGAAACTACGACGACCCCTAGCACAACGCCGTCCAGCAGCTCGGCAACTACTGCCACTGCACTCGCTACCACCGCCGAGCCGACCACAGAGTCACCAGTAGCGCCGGCCCAGGTCGTGACGGAAACTACCACGATCTCGTCCACGCTAGTTGAGCCAATGACGACCGCTCTTGAGACAACTGGCGTGTCCACTTTACCTGATGGCCAACTCATCACGTACACCTCAGTCATCACCGTTACCGGTCAGACCACAATTGTAACGGCCATTCGTACCGTTGATCCTAGCGGCGGTAATAACCTCAACAATGCAGCCGCGCAAGGCGGCGACCGGGGCTTCTTCAGCAACACCGGTGCCGTAGCTGGTACTTTCCTAGCAGTTGGGCTGGCAGCAGCTGCCTGCATCCTAGGAGGCCTATGGTTCATGCGCCGCCGACGAAAGCAGCGCATCCTTGATGAGGATCTGCGGGTGGCTGCTGGTGGTGCTGGCGATGGCGGCGCCGGCACAAGCCGATTCCATGACGATGACGATGAAGATGATTTTGGTAGCTCAAACGCCCACGGCACATTCAGCTCCCAGCATATGACGCAATATTCTCCCTTCGGCATGCCGTCAAGCACTACGCCGTACTACGGTGGCTCAGCCGAGTCTGCAGGAGCTTATGCAGCAGGCGGCGCAGCAGCGGCTGGTGGTGCTGGCTATGCAGCAAATGCGTACCACGGAGGAGATCCCTATGCGTCTGGTCCAAACGCTGCTTACAATGACCAATATGCAATGGCTCAGCGCTATACCGATAATCCTTATGGCGATTGGAACGAAGTCCGCCAAGGACCCGAGCCCAGTCCAGAGGGCTCGGCAGGACATCCGGGCAACCCTAGAAGAGAGTCCGCGTAAGTCGAAAGAGGGCATCGACATATCGAAACCACCGTAGGCTGACGCGATCGCACTACCAGATCCATGCTCATGAGCAATAATGATTACAACGGCAGCAATGGTAGCTTGCCTGAACCCTCTGGCGAAACGAGGGCGCCGCTTCGGGTAGCAAACCCATCGGAGAGGTATTGATAGCTTCATTATTTGGTTACTATAGATATGTACCCCCTTTCTGCCACGTTCAGAGTAATACTCGGCACTCGCCGTCTTCATAGCTTCACGGCCAAAAATATAGCGGTCCTTCAGTGGCCTTCAGTTTCAATATTAATTAGTAAAGTGGCCCGATAGCATAGACGACTCCACATGTATCATACTTCAATGCAGCAAATATGGATTGCAGAACCTTTTTGACTTCAGTTCTCGATTGACCTGGACTCTGCGGCCAGCACAGCGACACGCCAGCCAAATGCAGGTCCAGCCTCAGCCGACACGTTGGAGCAGAAGCCAGCCCTTAGACCAAGAGCTACGGAGCTGCAATGTCGTCCAACGGTGGTGCAGCTGTCCAGGCAGCTCCTGCTGGAGCGCCTGGCCGGGCTGCCGGCCAGCAGCAGCAAGAGGGCGGTGGCATGAGCGGAATCATCAAGAACATGTTGCGGATGTTCCTCTTCACACAGGCGGTCCAGCTCGGCATCAAGTACTTCATGGCACCTCGCGACCCCGCTAGCAGCGATGTTGCCGACCCTGCGTTCGCCGCCCAGGTCAGCACAGCTGCAAATGCACCTGCTTCTGCGGCTGGCAAGACGCCAGCGCAGCCTGGAATGGTACCTCTGTGGCCCCAAGGCACGCCGTTCGACGTCCACTTCTATGTGACTGCTGGCGAGGACGGCAGAATCGATTTCAGCACGCCTACTCTGCCTCACACGTCCTTCTCTGGCATGGTCCTCGGCGACTGGAAGTGGCAGGAAGAATGGAATACTGAGGTCGTTTTGCCCAAGGTGGGTCATGACACACGCTTGCACGTTGCCATATCCTGGTACTTATGCAATCTTCTTCATAGTCTGTTCAGAACAATGGCACGCTGTACCTGAACACCTTCCTTGTCAAAGAAGGCTCGCCGCTTCTTCCTAGTCAAACTGGCTGGTCTCTGGAGAATGTCTATCATTACCGAAAGCGTGAGTCGCAAGCCTTGTCCCATATTCTCACTTCTGATCTCTCGGTCGTTAGCCCTCATGACTTACCAGAAGCTGAAGCGTGTCCGAGCTGTCAAGAACCTGTTGTCCAATGCCGACAGTGAGCATGATGTCGAATCTGACGAGGAAGCCAGAGCGAAAGACGCCGCCATGCCAATCATCCCCTTGTGAGTCGTCTGTTAACGGGTTTCCGACAATGTGCTGATGATCAAGCCTTCAATTACAGCTATCACCCGAACATTACCATGGCTGTGATCTCAAATCAGGACCCCAAGCCTGTCACGCAGCTGGTACCGGTCGTGCAGCAATGTAAGTCTGTGAAATACGATAGGGGCACATGCGTCTGAACCCCAGACTCGCAGATTACAAGACAATTCCTCCAGCGCCTGGCACCTTGAACCCCCGATTCTACCCCGTGATCTATCCCAACACTTTCTGGCAACTGCGTGAACACGCATATCCCATCAATGAGACTGTTGCGTGAGTCTCCGTACTACTTGATACCACGTAGTCAGCTAACAGATCTGCCCTTCGCATAGCTCCGTCCCGCTCAACATCAAAATCTCGCCAATGTCCCTCATGAAGTTCAACCTTTATGCCAGCATGGACGAGTCTTTCAGCCAGGCAGCCAACAATCCTGCCATGGGAGGTGCAGGTGCCGCCGAGTTTGACGAAGTCAAGCGCATATTGCTCGAGACGAACATCTTTTTCCTGCTACTTACTGGTATTGTCACCGCTCTTCACACTTTGTTCGAGATGCTTGCCTTCAAGAACGATGTCTCCCATTGGCGCAATCAGAAGAGTCAAGTCGGCGTCTCTGTCCGAACGATCATTACCAACGTCTTTGTGCAACTCATCATCACGCTCTATCTGCTGGACAATAATTCCGACACATCGTTCATGATTCTCTTTGGCCAAGGTATAGGTCTTGTGATCGAAGCATGGAAGATCACCAAAGCTGTAGACATCAGCCTCGTACGCAGTACCGGCCTGCTGCCTTTCAAGATTAAGGTCAGCGACAAGCACGTCCTTTCCGAGGAAGAGGAAGCCACGAAGGTGTACGACAAGCTGGCGTTCAAATGGGTGGCATGGGGTACGTCTCCCTTGTTGGTCGGCTACACTATCTACAGCTTGCTCTACGAGGAGCATCGGGGCTGGTACGTCGAAATATGTCACATGCGTCAGTCTTTCCCGTTTCTAAATGTCTCGCCCTGCCCCCTTAGGTACTCTTTCGTCATCACGACTTTGACGCAATTCGTATATATTTTCGGCTTTGTGCAATTGGTAAGTCTAGGATTTCGTTGTCGTGATGCTGTCGCCTTTCTGACACGTGAAAACAGGTACCGCAACTCATCATCAACTGGAAATTGCGCTCGGTCGCACACATGCCTATCAAGAGCTTGACGTACAAGGCCTTGAACACAGGTAAGTCTGTGAAGATCACGTTATCAACATGTTGCTGACTTGTTACGGTCCTCTCTGCCAGTCATCGACGGTAAATCATGTCCGACGAAGTCCGCTTGCGCGATTTCTGTACTAACTCATTTTGCTTTCTGCAGACCTCTTCTCCTTCATCGTCAGAATGCCTATGCTGCATCGACTTGCGTGCTTCCGAGACGATGTGGTGGTATGTCTCTTCCCTACTCTGGCCGGCATATTCATGCTGACATGTCGCGGGTTTCCGCAGTTCGTCATTTTGCTGTACCAATACTGGATCTACCCAGTCGACAAGACGCGTGCCAACGAATACGGTCAAAAGCTGGAGATCACAGAGCCAGACACAACAGAAAAGGTCAAGGAGGACGCAAAGGCAAAAGTTGTGAAAGACGTCAAGAAGGAATCGCGCAAGAACCGTTAGAACGTTCTGAACATCGAGCACGATATATAGGTTGTAGAAAGACGTCTTCACAGTCTGCAATGCAAACGTTTGTAGATGTACATGTCAGGTTGACGCGTTTTGCTTTCGATTGAGCGCTTGCTTGGCTTTTATTGCATGTTGATAATGAGCTTTCCGGTGGTCTTGCGGCCGGCTGTTGTGGCATATACTGTTATTAGTACAGCAGCTGCACAAGAAGCATTTCGATGATTGCTCACCCAAGTCCTCGTGGGCTTGCTTGAGACCCTCCGCTGTGAATGGGTACCCATCTTTCCACGTCTCTGATTTGAATGCGCCTTTGGCATATAGGTCAAAGAGCTCGTTGCAGTATGTCTGCATTTCCTCCTTCCTGACGACCTGGAATTTGATATAAAGTGTTAACCTTCAGCACCTCACCTAGGTTTGGCTGATCTGATAGAAGCGTACATAATTGTTGAGCACGGGTCGACAGACTGCAACGCAGAAGAAACGTGAGCTGATCATAAATACGCCAAGGATCTGCCTGAAAAAGATCAACTCACCCTTGAGATTTTTGGCTCCAAGCTTCAGAGGCGCAAAAGGCGGCACAGGACCAGAAGCATTGCCAAAAGTGACAATGATGCCCTTTCTTCGCACAACATCAAAGTCGCTCTCCCAGGTATCTTTGCCAACACCGTCAAGAACAGCATGAACGCCTTCGCCGTCTGGCGTCAGTGCTTTAACCTGTTTGACTACATCGTCGAGCGTGTCCTTGGAATAGATGATGACGTGCTCGGCGCCGTGTGCTTTTGCAAGTTCGGCTTTCTCTTGGGTGGATGTTGTGCCGATGACATGGACGCCGAAGTGGGACAGCCTGCAAAGGCAGAGTTGTTGGCACAAACTTGAGCAGTGCTGAAGGGTAATACGCACATCTGGCATAGTAAAAGTCCCACTCCGCCGGCGGCAGCTTGAACCTGAGTTGTAGAAGTCACGCTGCGTGAGCCACTTCCATAATCTACCAAGTTTCGTCACAACAAAGAGCTTACAAGGATGTACTGGCCCTTCTTGGCCTCGCAGCTTTCCCTGATCATGGTCAGGACGGTCAATCCCTGCAGCATGAGAGCAGCTCCATCCTTTGTCGAAACGGAATCTGGCAGTTTTGCCAGCTGCTTTTCTTGGGCTACGACATAGTCTGCGAAAGCTCCTCCACTCAGATACGCCTGAGAAGTACGGGAATGATCAGGTCGCAGATCGTGAAAGTCACCTCGACAGGCTTGTAAGACTGCAATGCTCACCGCCACCTTGTCTCCAACCTTGTACTCGGTGACGCCTTCGCCGACCTGCACAATCTGACCGGCGGGCTCGTGGCCCATGACGTACGGTAGCTCGACCTTGTATATACCACCGCGCTGAATGTTAAAACGTTAGAATGCCGAAGCAGTCAGTTGCTGTCTTCATTGAAGCGACAATACGGCCCGTGGTCAAGGTACCTTGTACGTGTCTATAAAGTTGACACTGGACAAGCGCATGTCAGCAAGGACTTGGAAAAGTGGGAGATCTCAAGCACGCACCCAGAGTATTCAACCTTTATAAGCACCTCGCCCTTGCCAGCTTTCGGCGTGGGAATCTCTTTGAGCTGCATGACTTCCGGTCCGCCCTGCTCGTCAATGACGATGGCGCGCATCTTGTCTGGGATAGTCTGGCTGCTGGACGACATGATGGTTCGGAAGGTGCTGCTCTGGCTGGTGATGGTAGTCCTTGAAGAAGCTGTCCAGGGAATGCAACATGCGCTTGAGGAGTACAGCGGTGGGGTTCGGCACGAGGACGACGAGAGACGTGGAGCGGCAGTAGAGAACAGGCGGACTTGCGGGAGTATGCGCCTTGACGCAGTAGCGAGCATGCAAAGCGGTGGCCAGATGAATCTCTATCGCTGCTTAGCAAGTGAAGGGAACAGCGTAACGCTGCTTGTCCTGCCGGCCTGCGCACACCACGATCGCCTTTGCAGCACTACATGTGCGAGTTCGGTGCAATGGCCCGCAGAACAGCAGAAGCCTGCTGACAGGTAGTACCGTATACACGGCATTTGTCAGAGTTAGACGTACTGTGCTTGCACTCTTGCTCTAGCCCGCAGGGGGTTTGGAAGACGCGCTCGTTCTGCTCGCCTTGCCGGCAGTTTGTTGTTCTTTTCCTTATGCGAACCGCGTGGGACAGCGCAGACAGGAACAAGGAACAAGGCACCCCCAGCAGCAATGGAGACACGCTCAGCACGACGCAAGTCGGCAGCTGCATCGACGGCGCCTGCTCCAGGTGCAAATGGCAGCTCGGCCCTGTCCAAGGTACGCCCTGGCAGCGCGGACGGTGCATGATGATGGTCATGGCAGATGCAAATGGCTCACACACGCGCATGGACACAGGACGAAGTGGCAGTCAGCGCAGCGACATCTGAAAAGGTTTATTCTGACGATGTGCACGAGTCATACGAGGTGAGTCGCACATCTGTGCTCTGCCGGCAAAGTCACCGTGCTAAGTCCGAGCCCGTGCTGTATTGGTGCACCTAGTTTGGAGGACCTCCCGGAGTGCTCGCCATGATGTTGGGCTTCCCGCCCCTTATGTACTATCTCTGGATCTGCCTCGTCTTCTACGATGGAAAGCTTCAAGGTCCCAAGTCGCTTAGCCTCGAAGACATCAAGGGCTTCTTGCGCGTTTTCTATGATCTGGCTGCTCAGGTGAGCGTGGCCTCAGCTGCGAACGCCATACAATGGCAGAGCGTGCTCTGACGCGATTCGACTGTATTTTGTACGCTCAAGCACGCATCGCCATCCCTTCGCGGCCTGCAAATCTACGGCGGCTTGATTCTCTTCCAGCTCTTCATAGCAGCAGTCGTGCCTGGTTTCCAGCAAGAAGGTCTTCCCGTGCCTTCGCTCAAAGGGAAGCGACTGCCATACAACTGCAACGCCTTGGGATGCTGGTATGTCACCCTCGTTACGGCCGCCACTCTCCATTACACGGGCCTCTTCCACCTTGAAGAGCTCATCGACCACTTTGGAGAGATGATGACTTGGGCTATCATTGTCGGCTTCGTTCTCGGTGAGCTCCCGCGCCTACGGAGATGCCAGGAAATGCCTTCTTGACGCGTTGGCGGCTTTCCTACTACAAGCTGCCGTCTGCTATGTCATCGGTGTGACCTTGGGCCAGCCCATTCGCATGAGCGGCAATGTCATCTAGTGAGTGCCTTGGGCCTTCATTGCACCACACCCTCATTGAGAGCATCATGTCCAGCGACTACTTTGCGGGCGCGGTGCTCAATCCACGCATCGGCTCAATCGACATCAAGATGTGGTGCGAAGGTGTGCCTCTGCGTTGGACAGTCCTTGTTCAGGCTTGCCTGGAGCTAACATTGGTCATCTCTAGTCCGCATCCCATGGGTCCTTCTCTTCCTCATCTCAGTCGGAGGTGCTACAAAGCAATACGACCAGTATGGCTATGTCTCGCCCAATCAGGCTTTCATGATTCTGGCGACAGGTCTATACATCAATGCGTAAGCATGCTCGAGTGTTTGAGTCGGTTTTGTGACCTCTGAGCTGACCTTGGATGCTCGTGTAGATGCGCAAAGGGCGAAGAGCTCATTCCTCAGACCTGGGACATGGCATACGAAAAGGTAGGTTACAAGCGTATGCGGCAGTTGGCCAACTCCGTTGCTGAATGTGTGTCATTCTTCTTCTGTGTAACAGTTCGGGTAAGCTTGATGTTTCGCCTAGTGTTTTTCTGCAATGCACTGACTAGAGCTTGCAGCTGGCTATTGTCCTTCTGGAACTTGGCCGGCGTGCCGTTCACTTACTCGTACTCGATCATCTTCATGGCGACGCACGACCCCGACATGTACCGTTTCCCTATCTGGGCCAACGTGTTGCTCTACGTCACGCTCCTAACGGCATACTATGTGTACGTCCGGCAAGCCCTTCAGGTCGCAAACGAAATTCAAGGCTAAACCGTTCCCATTGCATGAATGTAGCTTCGACACCTCCATGTCGCAAAAATCGCGATTTAAGATGCAGCAAGATGGAAATACTCGCTTCCGCAAGACATTCCCATACCTCCCCGGCGGCACCGTTAAGAATCCGAAATATATCCAGACCAAGCATGGCAACAAGCTGCTCGTTAGCGGTTGGTGGGCATATGCTCGCAAGCCAGTGCGTTTGTTCCGTCCTTCTTATCTCACACTCGTCAGACTGATCTTTCATCGCGTAGAACTATACCGCCGACTTCGTGCAAGCATTCACTTGGAGCGTGTAAGTCGCCTCGTGTGATTGTTATGCAACCCTGGTGCTGACTCTGACGTGTTCCTTCGTACAGCTGCGCTGGCTTCATCACTCCGATTGTCTACTACTACCCGGTGTTCTTCTTCGCAGTTCTCGTCCATCGATGTGGGCGTGATTTCGAGAGGTGCGCCGATAGACGCTGCGCCAGCTACACAACAGACTGCTAACACCACCTACTTCTTAGATGTCACCGCAAGTATGGCAAGGACTGGGAAGGTGCGTCAATCGTATCATACCGTTTTTAAGAGAGCTATAGCTGACCTCGGAACGGGTCCGGGTTTTCCAGAATACATGCGCGTTGTCCCGTACAAATTCATTCCTGGAGTCTACTAAGCCTGCCAGGAGACAATTCTACAGTCAAAGCTCTCGTTGCAGTCAATTGCAATGCGGACTGTGTGGGCGCAGAAGACCCAGTCCTCGTTGTGATGTGGTTGGCGAGATCTTCGGGGGCGACCCCGCGCAAAGTGCAGATCGCATAACGATAAGCATTGGACTCCACGACTGAATCCCAGAGCACGACAGATGCCGGCTACGTTCGCACGTGATAGCTGACCATATTCATCGATATGCTACGGTTTCCAGACAGGAGCCCTGTATGGCAAGCTGATAGACTTTGCCTTTCGCGCTTCGAATCTGGACCGCCGCTCACCGGGACACCGGATCGCCCTGGCGCCTAAAAGAAATGAGGGCCAGCTCTCCTCCGTTCCAAGCTTCGACATACATCGCTCGTCCGCCTCGGCCGCCACTGCCGGTAACCGCATTACAGCCCAATTGGCCTATCACACTAGCTACTGCAAGTGCTCCGGCAAGTCTCATTAGGCTCGACATGGCACAGGTGAAGAGCAGACGGTGCTTCACACTTACGGGCATAGGCTGCATTGGGCTTATTGCCGTATCGCAGCGGCTCTGCTGTATATCAGGCCATGCGTTGATGAACCGCTCCTGGTGAGGTGAGTAGTCACAAGTCCGACCTGGTCTGCCCATATATGCATGGCATGTAGCATGCTCGTTCAGATTGCGGAATCCTTACCGTCGGTTTCAGTGTGCTGATAAGACTGCGCCTTAAAAGAGCCTCGACTGGAGTCGCAGGGTCATCAATCTGTCTTTTTTTCCAAGGTTGCTTCATATTCGTACCAATCCTGGCTTTCTGTCATAAAAAACACAGACTGTGCTTAGGTGCCACAGAGGACCCCAGTCTACCATGACGATGACCGCGTGCTACAGCCTCATCATATGGACGCTTGGCCAACGCCTGAGAATCCACACTCGAGGTCCCCTTGGTCCGAGGCGGCACTGCTGAAATGGGCACGAGCGAGATAGACGGTCCCGTGCCGAAGCAAGCTTTAGTGGTCAAGGTCACAACTACCGCTCGCTCTGCTGTCTGCACCGCCCGCCTAGCAAAGCTTGAAGGGCTTTTCATGCCAGGTTACGCTCTAGCCAAGTGTTGGCTGTAATCTTGCACGACGTAGCAGCTCATGCAATATCTGCTTGCCCTGGAAACCATTCAAGATCGCACCTTCAATTGCGGTCGTTCAGGAACTCGTTCGACTGTTCGACAGCTTGCGTTCAAGTCAGCATGGTAAAGGTGAGGATTCTTGCTGCTTCACAAATATGTGCATGAGCCAAACGTGGCTTGTACAACTGCTGCCACGTAGTGGCTGCTCAGATTATGTCAATCGACCAGGCGACCGCAATCCAGCAGTCAACAGTCCCGCGGACAGCAGTCGCAGTCGCGCCCGCGGTCAAGCGGACAGCCCCCACGGTCCAACAAACAGCGCTCGCAGGCCCACGGACAACCCTCAGGATCCAGCAGGCGTACGATGCAGTCCGAAAGCCAGCAATCGCAACTTCAAGCTACTCATGTGGAGCTCGGGACCTTCCGTCGCATCGATAGCAATGATCGTTTGCATTACTCGTTTGGCAGAGGATCGCAAGCAGAACAGAAAACATTGGACTTATCTCAGATTCTACAGGACCAGCAAGAACCGTTGAGAACTTATGGTCAAGACTTGGCCGGCTACAAGCTGTTGCAGACCACTTTTCCGGACCACACCTTGAACACGCAAGAAGTCATTATACATTTCAGCACGTAAGTGCTCACTCACTGTGGGCTGCTTTGCGTGACCTTGCAGGCTGATGGCACATGCGCCCTGGCTTGCAGAGACGACTTCAATTCCGCTGTGCAACGGGCACGACAGAATCGTCTGACCCAGCAAGCAGGTCGGGGCCACGGTATTCGAATAAGAGACTTTGCAACGACCAGACGATCTTCGCAATAATATCGGCACGTACGATGCATGACCGGGCTCGAGCTTAGAGGGAGGAGTCACAAAGAGAAGCCGACGGCAGCTTGAGAGGCGAGCGGGAATTAGCAGAGTCATCCTGCGATCTGAGTCACCTTTACACTACGCCGGTGAAACCGACTCTAGCTCGTGATATTGTTGTCTGCGAATGCTGCAACAAGCTTCTAGAGCAGTGATTATTCCTGCCTGTACGTGTCCGTTCAAGATTGTGTCTGAAGGCACGTATCGCAGCGCTACAGCATAGCTGTCTTGAAGCGGCTCATGGTGAGAAGGTGTCATCGAGTCAGTGAGCTATCTTGGGTCTGCCGAACACCGACTGGGGATGCAGGCCCGGACAGACAGTCATTGCTGGTAGGCTAAAGAAGGCATATCGCGCATTGCGACCTGGTGGCCCTACCCAAATAAGCGATGATGTGGGCTTTGGCAACCGCACCGCAACTTGAAGCTGGTCGCGAGTGCCTCCCTCAGGAGTGACGAGTGACGACGGCCACCTCGCGTCAGGCAACTGCACTCCGTCACAAGGCGCAATGTTGCTCGTGATGGTCTAAGACACAGCACCATGCATTCGCAGGTCTGGCATTAGCCATAACTTGCTGAGCTTTGGGCCTCACGCATCACGGCGCATCAAGGCTCCGGAGCGCGAGACGCGCATTCGCAATGCAGCTTGTTCCGCCTTCACCCATGGCACACTTACAGACCTGTGGATGTGGCTTCAGTACTTCAGTGCACGCAGCTACATCGCCGAGAGCTGCTGCATCCTGCCTGGCGGGCTCGTCCTTCGCTCAGCTTGACGGTCACAATCCTGGTTCAGTCTGCGATGAAACCGCCGCGAAAGCCACAACAACAGCAGCTGGCGCTGAGACTGGTTTGAGCAGGCACATCAAAACAAACAATGCATGCAAACAGGAGTGCGGTCCAGCGTTCGGCTGGCGAGGCTGCCGACCCTTCGACGCGCTCGCGCACTCGTCGTCGCGGTAACGAGATATCAGCACGCCAGAGCGCGGACAAAGTACGGCAGTCGCATCACAGCAACAAGGAGTCTGCAAGTAGTGGACGCTCCATGACGGCCAAAGATTGGGCCAGCAACTTCTGGATCACCCTCGTCGACGAGGAGGGTGAAGGTGAGTAACATGAGTGGCAAAACGGCCAGCAGGCGGCATATGTACGAAGCTCGAGCTGATGCATCTCGCTGCTTGATGTGCAGTATTTTACGCCAACCCACAGACAGGAGATCGGCAGTGGGCACTCCCAGCCGGCTCCCTTGTCTTGCCCCGCTCAGTCGATGGCGAATGGTACGAACTCTGGAGCGAAGAGCACCAGCTTCCTTACTATTACCATACGCACACCAGCGAGACAACGTGGTATAAGCCAGATGGATTTGTAATACCCCTCAAGGCAGTACAGGTGCGTGGTCACATCACCTGCCTCCTATCGCTGAGGACGCACTTGTCTGCGGTAGCTAACGTGTATTGCTACGCGTACAGCGGTTCTCTACTGGGAGACGGTTTTCTCTAGCTCTGGAATCTGCATCGTCGACTTCTACACCTGCCGCAGTCAACACAATAGAAGTAAAGCCTCTACCCGCTCCTCCGCCTCAGACACATGCAGCCGATGCAAGCCCCGCTGTCCACTTCGCGGAAGGCATCGCTCAACGTCAAATTGCAGATCTTGCGGAGCCAGAAGTTGGTAGCAGCCACGATCCCTTCTTTGCCGCACTTGTCCGATGCATTGGCGGCAAGACGCAAAGCCAGACCAACAGTCCTACATCTCCCAAACGGAAGACCTTTTCGCGGTCAAGAGCAACATCTGCTGAACGACCACCCGAAGCAAACAGCAGATCCCGCAGGACCACTGCCTCGGCAGAGCCAGAGTCACACAATCATGCCTTGCAAGCTTCAGAGGAAGGCTCTGCTGCTGGCGAAGCAACGACGATGACTGATTACCTGGAGCATGCCGAGGTCTCGGCCTTGTCCCAGTCATCGTCCACACGAACATTGTCGACACCGTCGTCCACGCCATTGAACACGCCGGGAATGCCACAAGAAGGCTTCCAAGCTTTTGTAGACTCGTCCAGCGATCAAACGCTTGCATTTTCGCCATCCGGCATGTCTCCGACTCCTGTCGAGCCCCGTCCTCTACGCTTCGCGAAGAAAATCATCACTGGCCGACTCGATGCGCCGTTGACCCTTGTGAAGCCGTCTCCTTCGGCTCCATTGCTCAATGAGCCACCGGACAGTGACAAATCTAGCAGGATTCCGCCGGCCTCGGACACTGGGCATACTTCGAAGACAGGCACTCCTGTCACTCCACGTTCGCCTTCGGCCATGTTTTCATCACTGTTCGGCAAGTCGCCTGCCTCGCCGACAACAGTTAAAGCCACAGCAGATGAGCCCGGGTCTCCATACGGTGGAATGGTAACCGAACAAGCAGCAGGCTTGACAAACTCCCCTGCTTCGGAAGTCAAGGGACATGCCGGCATGAGCAGGTTCCGCCGCTTGTTTACATCCTCCCACGAACTGAGTAAGGATGTGCAAGGTGAGTTCCAAATCTAAATGATCTTTTAGCATAGTGCTAAGCATTACTACCTATGCAGATCGTGATGATCTTGGCAATGCAGCCGCTATGGACGAGCCCATCGAGGTTTCTGCGTTTGTATCTGCTGCAGTCAAGGAAAACAGAGGGATATCAAGGAGAGACTCTGGGCTGCCCCAAGAACTTCTCGACGACATACACCGCATCACTTTCGTGCAGTATGCGCGCACCCATTTCGCTGCAGCACAGAAGCAGCGTGCTTCGATCTTTCCCCGAAAGAGCGTCACACTCGAAAGTCAGATGCGCTGGAGAGGCGTGAGTCTTTCTGCTGATTCTGTTGCATGCCAGCGCCCTGCTGATATCCCAATGATCGTAAGGGTGACCTCGAGGCTCCTATTCTGGCCGTTAGCAAGCAGCTCAAATGGGATGCGCAGCAATGCTTCACCCACCTCCAACGCGTGATGGGCGACAAGCCTTTCAAAGATCACGATAGTAGTGCTATGGCAGCCGACATGGAAGCAGGAAGTGCACCCTGGGACACTGCCACAACAGAAGAAGCTCGAAAGTTGATCGCACAAGGCATCAGCAACCCAGATCTCCGCGACGAAATCTACGTTCAGCTTTTGTGTCAGCTTACCGAGAATCCGTCCTTGACATCAAGATACCGAGGATATCAGTTCTTCCAAGTCCTGCTCATGTCTTGGCCGCCTTCACCCGCTCTCGAACCAACAGTACGACAGTTTCTGCTTGCGAGACAAGGCGGACACAGTGATGCGCGTCTTGCAATCATCGCTCGACATGCCCTGGTCAAGCTTGCTGACGTCATCGACAAAGGTCCACGAGGAGCAGTACCCACCTTGTTTGAAGTGCAGGCGGCATCGGACTCTGCCTTCCACCCAAGTGTCTTTGGTGAGACTGTTGAACGAGTCATGGCATTGCAAGCGGATGCGTATCCCGAAGCCAAAGTGCCCGTGGTACTCTCCTTCTTAGCAGATGTAAGAGCTTTTTTAAGACCACGCTCACCTGGGACTGTGACTGATCTTCTTGTGCTTTGACAGGGTGTATTGGCTCTTGGAGGCCTGCGAACATCCGGCATATTCAGGACACCAGGAGATGCCGACAGAGTGAAAGAGTTGCGCATCATACTTGATCAAGGCCGATATACCTTCGCAGGCTACGAAGATCCGCATATTGCAGCATCATTGCTCAAGCTGTGGCTTCGAGATCTAAGACAGCCGCTTATTCCAGTTGAATGGTACCATCAATGCATGGAAGCTTCGTCTAGCGAATCGAGGTAAGTCGCAGCAGTCTGCAGTTCGTTTGATTTGTCTTTGGCGCTGATCTGAAGCTCGAATTACAGATGCGTAGAAATTGTCCAGAATTTGCCCGTAGTCAACAGACGTATCGTCTCTTTCGTCATCAGCTTGTAAGCTTGAGCCTTTATCAATTGCCTTACCACAAACATCGCCTGACTTGCGAGCCGCGTAGCCTACAAATCTTTACTCAGGAGGCCGTCATTCAAGCAACTCTCGTTCCCGCATCTTCCCTTGCTATGATCTTCACGCCGTCATTCTTCCGAGGCCCGCCTACCTCCAAGACGTTCAACGCTTCTCCAATGGGTACCTCTGATTCCATCACTCGCGTCTTTGCCGAAGCCCGTATTGAGCAGCAATTCACGCTCAACCTACTTCAGCATCTGGACGTGAACCGCTTGGAAGACGAAGACGACTGGATTCCTACACATGGCCGTCATCAGTCGCTGTCTATGTCGCTGTCATCATCGACGTCGTCCTCGGTCTATGCCGATTTTTCAGACCACTCGATGGCTGCGGAGACAGCGTCAGAAGGTACCTCGAGACCTTCTCTAGATTCTACTACTTCCACCATGTCATTCGCAAGCCGTCCATCCTTTGCAAGCAGCAAGCGGAAGAATAGCCAGCCGCGCTATCGCACGCGTACCGCCCATCCTGTTGGCGCCTCAGCAAGTCCGCGCCCATGTGAGGACTATCAAGCGCCGCCCAGAAGCCGCTCCGTGACAGATGCTGGAGACGCTCGATCCATTGGCGTTCTATGCGACCTCGTGCAAGCCACCGATCTGGGATCCCTAGCTTGCAATATTGACCCAGCAGTTCCAGACTTCCATTTCATCAAGCCCGTCATTGTAGTCAATCACGCCGATTGACTGACTTCCAAGCTTATGTTATTGCATCATTTCGTATTCTGTACTTGATAGACAGTCAGATCATTCCTTCCACACTCTCTGCAATTCCCGATATGATCCGTCTCCTCATTCGGACACGAGAGAAAAGCGCATTCGCACTGACAAGGGTAAGGACTGATGATTATAGGCCAGCAATGATAAGCTCTAACGAAGCTACTAGACAGAAAAGCAACTACAAGGCGCTATAGCGAGACAAGCAGATTCCGACACTAGACGCAAAAATCAGGAGACAGCCAGCACTGGCGTTGAAATAGTGGCTTCTTCACAATGCCCCACAAATGACTGACTAAGAGGGCTATGTGTTCTAGGTATCGTGCTCGAAAGGTTGGATTTTGCCAAAGTCAGCGCGGCGGGTCGGCTGATTTTGATTTTGCGAATTGCCTGTTGTTGCTCGCTCGCCGAAGTTGCCTGCCCTATCGATGTGATAGCTGAGGCTTTCTCAACAGACCTGCCGGATGAAAGGCTCGACTCGGCAAATGTGCCAGCGACCGGGCCAGCGGTGGTAGGGACTGCAACATAGTGCTTCTTGGTGTAATCTGCACTTGTGCTCTTCTTGCCACTAGCTTTCTTCTTATGCGACGTAGGTGGTTTGTAGTTGCCATCATCTTCGTCTTCATAGTCTTCGTCACTTTCCGAAGGAGGCTCGCTTGCAGTCTTTGGCGACGAACTTGCGCTGCCTGTAAGACTTGCGCTTGCGCTGGCACTGGCACTGCTCAGAGCAGGAGACTGGAGCGGAGAGCGACGCTTTTGAGCTGGGATCTTGATTGTAGTGGGCGGACTGGCACGTCTAGATTCGAGAGCTGGTGCAGCCAGAGTGGCTGGTGGAAGGACTGAAGAGCTAGCGAGTGAATGAATCTGTCGTTCCGAACCGGTAGAGGCAGCCCTTTGCATTGAAGCGACCGCAGCTCGCCGAGCATTACTGGCCGGTAGGACAGCTGTAATCGTGGTAGAAGAGCTAGATTGCGTCCTCCTCAATGTCGGGGCGGATGCGCTTGAGCGAGTGCTAATATCAGCAGGGTCGTACAAGTTGATGGCAACACGCGATCCACGTCTCCCAGGAGGTACATAGTCCAGTAGGTGATCTGTCGAGGCGGTGTTTCGCGGAAGCTGTGATGAAGGGGTTGGGGGAGGTCCGGTCGGCGCAGAGGTGCCTTTTGCGCGAGTGAGCTTGATGGCCTTGATCTTGCGAGACGTTACAGCAGTCTTCGTGGCTAATCTGGCAGGAGGAGAGCTGGTTGCGCAGTCAACAGGAGACGTGTTGGACTCTGCTAGCTTGCCGCGAGTACATCTGTCGTTGCGCGTCTCGATGCGCGATAGGAGCTCGTCAAACTTGCGCTTGCGAGCGGAAGTAAGACTCTCAATGTTGCCCTCTTGTAACGAAAAGCTGAGGGAGCTGGCTGCGCTGCTATTGTTTGCAGATGAGAGTGAGCTATCATCGTCCATTTCCAGCTCGGGCACATTGTCACCCTTCCGTGGCGACTTTCTCGCCACCACCGCTTGCTTTGGCGGCGGGGTCGAGGACCAGAGGTTGACGGGCACAGAGGCTGGCTGGTCAGGCAAGTCGTCAATGCAGAAATGCAAGTAGCGTGGTTTCCTAGCTTCTGCTTCTTGCTCGGGCGTCGCATAGCCCAAGTTGGGGGGCGCTTGAACTGGGTGCGCGAGCTTGCGTTTCGAGATGCGGATGACGGAGACCATGGCTGGGGACGTACAGTAATTGGGACGAGGAACGATAGCTGGTTACAGGTCGTAACTATCAGCTCAGGTGCACGTTGAAAGTCGATAGACAAGGCTGCAAACCCAACCTACCGAGCAGCCGTCTACGCGGTGCGCTGCGTCGGAGCGCCGCCTGGCCTTGTTTGCCGCCGGACGCGCGGGAGAGTGCCGCTGCAATGTGCACAAGCAAGGCGGCGACGTATGTGCAGTCCAAGAGCAGGCAGACGTGACAAGGCTGGACAGACCAGAGTGCACGCTGGCTGTCGCTCCGTCAGAAGACACGCCTGTCAGGAAGTGGTGATCGAGACTGGCCGACGTATTTCCAGTCACGTGCAAATAAAAGGCACCAGGGGGACGCGACTGGAAAGAGAAAGAGAGAAAGGAAGAGAAAGAGAAGGGACAATACACGAAAGGCAAGGTCAAGAGGATGAAGAAGATTAGCACAAATAAGACGCACATTGTGCTTTGCAAGTCCACCTGCCTGCAGGTGGCCGTGTCCGACAGGCCTGCTGCCGTGACGCTAGACCATCATCACCGTGATCTTGTTCCGTCCGCGTATTAGTGTGACAGGCAGGCACGCTTACCTCTCTGACATAAAGTCCGACTCTCCTCCAGGGGTATCCTGCTTCAAGTCGTAGAGGTGCCTCGTCGCTCCTTGTTGCTTTTCGAGTTTCTGACTAGATATCCAAGCTTTCAGAAGAGCCTGGTCGTTGGAAAAAGAATGCGCCAATCCAGAACTCTTCTCGTCTTGGTGCTCGCATTCCTGGCTTTAGGCGCCGCAGCTTGGACGCCAATCGGAGAGCACTCTTCGTCCTCGTCTGCAATCAAGCCTGCTCGTGAGTGTTACGCTTCAGCAAAGTTGAAGATTAGCTAGCTTTGCGATGTGGAGACGCTGAGTGTTGAGGTTGCTGAGTTTGCCGTAGCCACGAGTAGACCACTGTCTGTACTGCAGGCTCCCCAATGCTATGGTGAGTGATCTGGAAAACTTGGACATGCCCGCGGCTGCACATGCCAGATAATAATTTAAGACTGACTGCACCGGTCTCCGTGCTCATCGCAGTCATTGGGGAGCATAGCGTGGTGGAGGTTAGGGATCCCTGCCATGCTGCTTCTTCGCATAGGACAATGGTGATCCTGTCCGTGCTCGCTGGTCCTCTCGGACTGGACCATCTCTACGCGTGCGTGCACTTGCATGTAATGGCATCTTGAATCCATTGATCGTGCTGACTTGCTGGTTCAACTTGCGTCCCGCAGCCGCAACCTCCAGCTCTTCCTGCCCAAGGTAATCCTGACGCTTTTCCTGACGCCCTACGCATGGGTTCAAATGGTCAGTCGGCCCAGCAAGACAATGGAAATCCAAACGAGCTGGGTTGCACTTTTCGGACTCGGCCTCGTCTCGAGCAGCGTCTGGTGGTTTGTAGATCCTTTTCTCTGGGCTTTTGATTTCTATACTACCGCTGGCGGGAATGGTGCCTGGTTTGGCAATCCTATAGGCCAGTGTGCGCTCAAATCTTGGCAGTGAGGTGGTTTCCAGAAAATGTGTAGCATTCGCGGAATTTGGCTGTTTTGCCGAGTCCAGTACCACTTCTTGTCCAAAATGGCCGAGTTGTACAACCCAAGCTGTAGCATGACGTTAGAAGGAAGTGGAAGCAGTGTAGACCGACAGGCAGCGTCCGCATAACGTTCTCACGAGCCCTGGGCTATGTTGCCTGACTAGATCCACGAGTCTTTACCATCTTCACGTCTGCAGCATGTCAGACGCACTTTACGCGTGCGTAGCGATCACGGAAGGTCGAGGTGGTGAGACTAGCGAGTCGAGGTGCCTAAATGAGACGCGGTCCAGCGAAGCACGAGCCATGCAGTGTGTCAGGTAGAGTCGAACTGCTCCCAAGAGCCAGCCTGATATCTTACTTTTGCAGACCTTGCAGCCGCGATTGCCTTTTCCTTGTGCGCCAACCTGACGACGAGGGACATTCATTGCAACCGCATGCAATAGCACGACAATGCGGCACGCACACAGCTTCATGAAGAATCAGCTCGATGCTTCTCTCGTCTCTCACCAAGTCTCCCCTCATCACTGCCAGGCTGCGCGCACAGATCATGGACGCGCACGCACGACGACGACAAAGCGAGGGTAGAAGGATGAACCAACAGGGCTCAGCGGGGAGGCGGAGGGCAGCGAGCAGGCTCTGCTTTGGCCACATTGCCACGAGCTGGCTACTCTGCTGTCCTGTCTCGCCCTCTCTCTACCCTCTCCTCTGCTCTCTCTCGTCTCTCTCGCTGACTCTCGCCTTCACCACTTCACACTCACCCAAGCTCCGCGTCGACGAAGGACACGGGCACACACCCCGCTCGACCCTCGACCCCCGATATCAGCGTCCAGAGCGTCCCACTCGCATCAACCTGAGTAGCTCGTCCCTCTTGCTCATGCATCCGCTCGCCGACACCTTCACTAACCTGCTGCCTATCGCCCTCTTTGACCCCATCATCGTGCTCACAGCTCAGCGCTCCCTCTTGCCGCCTGTACCCTTCTTCGTCTCCTTGTTTTCGTCCGTCTTTTCGTTCTTCCGGTCATCCTTCATCAGCTTCAGCTCGCTCCCTCTTCCTCTTCGCGGCGGCGTTTCCCACATCCGCATAACTCTCGTCTTGCCCGCTCGCCCTCTTCTTCCAGATCCTTCTTTCACACGCCTTCTGCTCGCCCGCAGTCACCGCTCGCTAGCTCTGCTCCTCGTCTACCGCCCTGCAGGACGTCCCGGCTTGACGAGCTTGTTTTGAAAAGTATCCTCTCTCTCTCCCTCGAACCAACCCCAAACATACGCATCAGCACGACCAGTCACGACAGCAACGCCTGCACGACCTCAATCATCCACTAGTTGACATACAGCACATGCATCGTGACAGTCATCCTCGCCTTTCGCCTCGTTTCGCCGCCTGCTTCATCGAATTCTGATCCTGTTTCCGAGCACGCCCTGTTGACCGGCACCACCTCGTCAGCACGATGGGGACGCCGACTCGCCTTCGACACTATCGAACGTTTGCAGCAGCTGAGAACGAGCAGAAGCAGGTTAGTGTCCTTCATTGACCCTCTGTCCTCGCTCTTCCTCTACGAAACGTGCTGACTTGTCTCGATTTCCCTTCCTCCGTGTCCTGTGGCCACTCAATATGCATTGTTTACCTTGTTTACCTCGCGCTTGTCCCTCTTCGTGCCCTGGACTTACCCAACTCAATACTTCTTGTTGACCGTTTATCCACTCTTCGACCTTTGCACTCTCGCTCATCACATCTCTTGTCCATTCCTGTCCCACATGCCCCTTGCCTTCATTGGCACGCTGCTTCATCTGCCACCAGCCCGTTGACAAGATTGCGGCAGCAAAGCTCGCCTTGATGTCCCCTCCTGCTACCCCTGACCACCGGAAGGTCGGAAGCGTCCCACACGACGACCACGATCTGTCCACCGGTCCCGTTACCGGACACACTTCGGCCTTGCGGACCGTGACCAACCTTCCAGCATTACAAAAAAGTGTTTCCTACACATCGTCACCATCTCAAGCTGTACCTTCTCGTGCTTCCATTGGAAAAGATCACATCGAAGACCAACAGACTGGATCCTCTTCCTCTTCCTCTAGACGCTCTTTCGCTCATCATCACTCCAAGACCGCTTCCAATGCGTCTTCTTCGAACTTCTCTGCTTTTTCTGAACCCCTTTCCGCCATTTCTGAAGGCTCTTCTGGTAAAAGCACCCTTTCTTACGCCGATGTAGTCAACAAGACTCCGGTCAAGGAAATCCGACCCACCACTGGCGTCGATAAAGAACCCGCTCAGCTTTCCTTCCAGGCCAGTCCTGCTGCTTCTTATCGATTTCCAGAAAGCAAATCGAGCAAGACTATCATCCAGCCATCCTTCAATGACGTTTCCAATCTCTCTACGAAAGACATTCCCGGCTTACAGCTTCCGCCGGCCGTTACCAGACCTCGAGAAGACGACTTCTTTGGTTCATCTTCCTCGGTCACTCGCCGTCAGACTCGTCAGCTTCCTTTGCCGCCTCAGCAATCTTCGACGGCCGATACCACTTTCCACAACAGTAGCAACAATGCATTTCCTTCTGTCTTCGGCTTTCCAAACAATAGCGAAGACGTCTTCTCCAAGGATTTTTCGGTGCTCAGGCACGCTTCCGGACCTGTTTCCTCCTGTTCTTCATCCGTCTTTGGAAGCCCTGACAAAGCCGGCAACAGCACGCCTGCCCGCGGACAGCAAGGCGATGGTGGCTCTTCATTTTCCAGTGATCAGTCCTGGCGAAAGACTGCCTATCCTCTAACGTCGACTCCAGCGTCGGCTGCACCTTCTCGTGTAGTATCTTCCACCTTCAGCGATGCTTTCTCCACTGGCTGGAGATCGCCTACGATGCTCGAGCAAGCAAGCCCGACCAAACCTCCCTCTGGCGCCTTCTATCCCTTTTCTGCATCCAACAGCAATGCATCTTTCGCTTCTAGCGCTTTTGGGGCTATTGGGTCGAGCAAGAACAGTTCGAGGCAGGAGCTCATTTCCGCCTACGATCCTTCCAGTTACAAGTCTTCAGGTCAGCACAGTCGAGCTTTTACAAACACAAGCGATGCCACCACTTCAGATCAGACCAATGACAGCAGCGCTATTTTTTCCAATTACAAGACTGCGGGCTTCAATTATCCTGACACTCCTGGTGCCTTTTCCGCTTCTTCATCTTCACGCGCGCGATGGTACTCCAGCGATTCATCAGTCTCGTCTCTCCACACTAGTCTCAATGACAGCCTCTCGTCGACCAAATCGAAAGAAGGCATGCAAATCCTCACCGACCTCTACGATGATCAGGAAGAGAAGGACACACCGAGCGATTTGTCCAAGTTATATGACAGACTACAGCTTCAAGGCAAGAAGCAAACTCCTTCTGAACTTTTCCCTTCCGGCCCTTTGCCAACCTCGCCATTGGGCCACGAGCCTTTTTCCTCGGTCGACACAGGCATAGTGCCGCGTGGCCAGCCGCAGCCCGTCACTAGTGTGAGAGACCTATACAAAGACCTGAAGCCCTATACTGGCGACGAGGAGACTACCAGATATGTTCTCGTCAAGAACCTCCCGGCTTACTCTGGTGTCGATGGTAAAATGTCCGAAATCGAGGTTACCGAAGCTTTCAAGGTATGCGTTTCTTGTTTGGCGAGAAGATGAATGAAGAATAAATGTCAAATTGATATGCATTGCCTCTCGATATGCAGAAATACGGCGAACTTCGAGGGATCTTCACTCGCCATCTCTCTCTGACCGGTACCGTCGTACTGTCCTTTATCGATCTTCGCGATGCTGCAAAAGCGCAAGAAACGATTCCAGACGAATGCACTTCCACCCCGGCTTGGGAGTGTCGCAAGCTTCAAGCCGACTTCATCAGTCGCAATGACTTTATCAAAGTGAATGGGGCCGCACGACATGCAGGGCTGTTGACGACTGATGCGATTTGCTTTTTGTAAATAGCTGGCGGAGGAAGGATTCGATTCGAGACTTTTGTCGATTGGAGAAGGCAAGCTCACAGTCTGGGCGGATGCCAACCTGACTTTCGAAAGGCTGCGTGTATGATATGCCCACCTTTCCTTTTTCAGTACCTCGATGCTTACATTCCATGCCTGCTAATGCTACTCCGACACTTTCGACTCCTTCAGGCTTTCTTCTCTGAGCATGGAGATCTCAAGAGCTTCCGTTTGGACTCTTCTTCGGTCTGTGCACCGAATAAGCGTGTCTTCCAGCTGGAGTACTACCACGATCGAAGCGCAGTCGTTGCCTATCTTAGATTGAGGGAAGAGAAAGTCAAGGTATGGGACGAGCCTTGTTCTTGCAGGGGTGTCTTCCTGATTAATCTTTTTTTCAGTTTGAGCAGCCAGCTATTACTGCCGAATGGCAGGATCCTGCTACAACGGTTTGTGCTTTCAGATTCGGACCTATGAAGGGCCCTTGTGACGCGAATCCTTGCGCAGCTCGACTTCGTCAAGCCATCGTCTTTGCAAGTGCCTAATTTGGCACAAAGCCAGCCAGCTCGACCGGAGCTACCACCGACTTTTCCCCAGTACCCCGACGAGCGACTTCAGAGATACAGGAAAACTGCCTGGTCCGATCTCAACGAGCCATCTCCACCCTTCAACCCCTCGTTGCCTGATGGCTTCAGGTCGGCTACAGTCCTTCCACCGACACCGGGCACCCAGAGCTCGTCGTTCTCTTTGGCCAACCTTGGCTACGTACCAAATGATCCGAGCAGGAGCACTACCAGCGCTTGGGGCCTGATCAGGGACGAGTGGGTGGCAGCCACAAAGGATGCTTGGATAGTATGTGCTGACGAATACGCGACAGTCCCGTACCCGACGCCAATCTCATCAGATTCGACATGCTCGAAAGTGGGCAAGACACGAGGACTTCGTGCATTCTTCGCAACTTGCCGAATCGTATGACTCAACTGGAGCTTATGGCTGTACGTCAAAGGTTCTCTTCTTTCCATTTGCCTATCTTCCCAAACTGAAGCAAAGATCTTTATTTTCGCCGTCTGCCTCGCAGAATATCGACGAGATCGTGCCTAGGGAATATGACTTTGTCTACCTTCGTTTCGACTTCAACAGTGGCTCAAACTGTGGTTTCGGCTTTGGTGCGTGGTCATTATTGCCAAGCTGGGATGATGCTAAAAGTATACTTCTGTCCATTAGTGAACTTGTGCGAAGTCTCATCTTCGTACATCCTGTCGTCAAGCTGACTTTCCGTTTCCAGTACATCCACACAGGCTCTTCTCAAGTTCTGGAAAGCCAGACTGAGCCAATTCTGGGACGAGAGAAACTCGCGTAAGCTGTGTATGGGAGGAATGGCTCAACTGCAGGTCAGTTTCAAGCTTCAAACGTGCAAACTCCAAGCTTGTGCTGAATGCTGTCCAATGTAGGGAAAACGAGCTTTGATTGAGCGCTTCAGGAACTCGTCGGTCATGGACCAGGATCCAGCGTCAGTACTCCTGCTCAAATGCGGTCCAAGCGATGCACTAATGACGGATGTTTCCACAGCTATCAACCAAAGATCTTCTACTCTTCTGGCCCCAGCAAAGGTCTGCCAGAACCTTTCCCACCTTCGAACAACGCTATGCGTAAGGCCAAATCCGCCTATGCCACTGGTCTCTATGGCCTTTACGGCAACAAACCAAAAGGCGGCTTCAAGCACGTCCACCTCCGACAATTCGGCCATTAGCTTGCAACCCATGTGTCATATCAAGCATGCAAACGAAGGGGACTGGACGCCTGACTTGTAAAGTGCCCTGCGTCATCAAGTTCTCAGAGATAGGAAAGGCAGTCAAGCCATGGGATGTGAGGTGATTACGGTTTCAGTGAATGTAGAATTTAGACTAGATAGACAGAACACTGCAATGCTGCACAACAGACACAACATCCACATACTGGTGCCACCAATGGTGGCACATATCAGGCCGCTGGTAATGCCACCAAATTAGGCACGACACATTCGTAGCTTGCAAATTGTCGCCCTTTGGCTTCCTTGCGTCTGCTCTCCAGCCACATACGAATGCGCAGACCCGAGACAGCTTCTGCGCTTGAGTTGCCATGCTGGACAATATCTCCGTTCTGCATCTTGTTATTGTTGTTGCCCTCGTCGGCTCCATCACCGTCTCCCTTTGCAGATCGATGCAGAAGCTTCGAGTTCCTATGGTGACAGAACAGTCCATGATGGTGTTGATGTACTGGTTTCTCCAGTATTCCAGTGCCGTCAGGGTTGCTGACTGGGCCAAGGGTGGAGGGGTACCCTTTCTTGCGATCAAAAGCATAATGCTCACGATGCCAAGAGAGATCTTTGCCACTCTTGCTCTTGCGATGCAACCGTGGATGATTGTGCTCTTTATCGTGATGACCATTGGCATGTCCGTTTGCACCATCTTGGCTTTGGCGGGTCTGGTAGACATTTCTGGTGGATTCGTCCATGCCGCCATATGACCCAGGGCTGTCTCCGACTTCTTCAAAGTATGTCCAATTGCGATTCGGCATGACCCGCCGGTGCTAAAATACGCAAAAATTGCTCTCAGGGTGATTTCCATTGAGGCGATGCTTCATAAGACTTACCCGAACATGTTTGCCTTGTTCCGGCCGTCTTTCAAACATTTCCACCAAGCCTTCGTCGGTATCGGCAATTGGATGCCATGCGTTGGCAATGTAGTGGTACCCAATACTACAAGATCATTAGCATCACTGTAGTTGGAGGTGGTATGACGCGCGAGCCACCCCATTGGGGTGGCAAAAATTGCGGAGGAACTCACCATGCATTGGCGGAAGGAGCCTGATTGACAATAGCGCTTGATATGACCTGGTACATGAGGCGGTGGTCGTTTTCCGGCTTGAGTTTAAGCTTGTGGCGAGTGGCCGAGTCGGAGCGGAACATCGAGAATGCGGCGCAATGCACATCGCCAGAGACTAAAGTCACTCGGATGCTGCGATTCCTGGCAAAATCTTGCAACTTCTTCAGGATGCGATCGCGCTCATTGATGTGAGAGTCGTGGCACCACTCGTCAAGCAGACTGGACGAGAGATATCAGTTTATGCAACAAGCCATGCAGAATGGTAGGGCTACTAACTCGTCATAAAACTCTGGAAGATCGAAGATGGAGTTCAGGCCTTTCACGCCAGGAAGCTTGCGTACCCATCTGTAGATCGCTTGCTCAGCTCTCATACGATATTCGTAGACAAGTGGAGCACTCACGGATTCTGACTCTTGAGGAAGCCAAAGAGCTTTTCGGCTACTCTGACGCGAATGAAGCTGAAAGGTACTGCAAAGACCGTGAGGAGATGTTGCGTCGTAGGTGCAACACGCTCTTCAAGCTTCTGGAACCACATGTCTTCGCTGGCCGGCTCGTGAACCTGGAGATGGTTGCGCTCGGAACGACCGTCGGGTATCAGGATAGCCATTCGCGGACCGTATTGTCCGACGTAATTCTGGGATTGAACTCCGAAGAAGCCATGAGACTCCGACATTTCTATAGTGGTGTGATGCTGGAAGAGCAGTCGGAACTTCTTTGCGGACCGGAACAGTCCAAGCATGACAGGTGAATCGTGCAGCTCTGGAGGGTAACTGCCAGCACCGTCGAACTATTGTTGAGAGGCTGAAATTAGCTCTATAACTCTGTTCAGAGCAAGAGGAAAGCCGTACAATGTCGTGATCGTCCCACATCATCAGGTTGGGAATAGTTTCGAGCGCCTGCTTGACTTCCGGTCGCTCCCACGTTTCATGATAGGTGTTGAAGTAGTACTCGGCAACTTGGTTTGATGTCTCCTCCGAAAACTCGTGCTTCCACCTGATTAACGAGTAATGTCACAATTAGCCGACTACTGCGGTGAAAGAAGACAACGCTGCTTACTTCTGATCCCACTCCAGACCAATCCATCGTACCAGGAACGGGATGTCGTGGAAGATGAAGTCAATGTAGATCTGATCACCACCCCAAAGGAGAAGATGTAGCGGTGTCTCCTTGTGTACGCTGTTCAGATGACGCCAGACATTGTCGAAACCGAGCAGGTCAACCGTCTCTTGAGGAACTGATTCGTCAAAGCCATTGCACGAGTTGAAGCCTCCGCGAATCTTCTGGTCCCACCGCGGAATATGGAAAGAATTGGACTTGCGCGTCATGTTGTGTGAATATGTGAGCGTCCAGTCTATCCTTTCGTCGCCCATGCCGTCTGGAATGGGAAGTGTGATGTCGATCCGAATGGCCGTCAAGCCGAACACGTCGTCGTAGAGAGTCGTACTTGATTGAGCAACCTGATATGTCGGGAACTCTAGTACAGGAGCTTCGGTGCCTGCGAGAAACAAAGCGTACGAGGTCAATTGGAGACATTCTGGCGTTGGTTGCAGGAATCATTGCATACCCTTTCGATGAAGCATCAACACAGAGCCACGCCATTGCTTGTCGGGAGTAGTCGTAACAAAATGAAAGTAAGGGCCCATTAATTCGCCAGGTGGCTTCGCTGGTTTTTTGATGATCCATGTGTACAGTGAAGCCGTCCATCGTGCATCCAAAATAGCGGCCGAGTGGCGAATTCCCAGTCACAGCGTGTCAGGACGGCACCAGAGTGAGGCGAAAAGATGGATTTGTTGCAGTAGAAGACAAGGTAATGCATCATCAGTCAATTGGCACATCTATGGATCGATATATGCAAAGGAAGAGCCAGGTCGGCTTTTCGCGATCTCTGCCGGTGCGGTCCCAGCCACCAAAGCGATAGGGCTTCAAAGGGGTGATGAAGCAACTGTCGACTTACGTGGTCGATGTGTGCCAGGAGACTGCGTCTTTGCAGGCTTTGGAGGTCCAGGCTTTGCATCTACCGGACTGTCTGGCCTCTTTGACCCTGCGATGGGCTCCGACATCATGTCCCTTGGCCTTTCAGGCTGCATCAGGGAAATGTTCGTAGGTCCATCTTGCGCTTCGTAGGACATGGCTTGGCACGTCGACTGGAGGAAAAGCCTGTGAAAAGCTTTGTTGAACACTGCCGTTTCGACAGTCCAGAGAAGAAAGCCACAGGCTTGTCTATTTCCGAAGAGCGACCCCTCTTCAGCCACCTCAACCCCGTTGATCGGTGACGACGGTTTCGAGGAGGCGTGCCGACTGACTAAGCCAAACCGAGTCTCTCGACGTCTGAAGGCAAGAACATTGTGGGATGCTGCAACAGCGCTTGTTTACTTGTTACATTGTCAGAACAGGTGTCTCGTAGATCCTTCCCGATGTTTTGTGAGAACGTCAGCAAGCAGGTGCTGCGAGAAGGCGAACGCTGATAAGCGACTCAGGCTGCTGAACGATGTGAGCGGAGTATTTACATCGGATGAAGCTGCACATGGAAGGATTGCGTATAGCTCAGTAGAGTCTGCTTGCCATGTAGGGGGCCTGCTAGCAGCTCGCGTATCAGCTTGGCGGGTCTTACACATCAGACCTGGGCAACCCTGCTCGCCGGGAAGAGATACACTTCGACCTGAAGCTGGCCCGGAATGCGAGACCCCCATACTTGCATATGCTTGAGAAACCGCCGGCTTCGCTCGAGTTTGGTTCGCGCAGTGTTCAGTGGCTTTCTCTGTTCTATCGAAATGCGCACAGTCGATGTCCCTAGGGCCATGGAGGAAGGTCTGTGAGCACGGGAGAGGTGACGACAAGCGTCACACATGACGATAGGACACCAATGACAGCGGGCACTCTAGAACAAAGGGTATGCGACAGCTTTTAGTCTTTGTTCGTCAACAAGGAGTGATTCAGCGATATGCCACTCGATGAGCCGACTCGTTAGTTGCAAGCCACCAGGAACAGAAGACAAGTGTCAAACTAGTCATGTCCAGTGATGCGATGCATGAATTATGTGAGAGTGTGCAAGAACCTGGACTCTTCGAAGTTTCTTCGCGCGCCAGCGATGTCCCTGCGACTCGTCGTCGAGCCTTCCTCCGATCATTCTCGGAAGGAACAGCGCAGAGGGGGAGGAGCCTGTAGCAAAGAGGGAGACTTCGCGCAGAGAACTGCCTGTCCACCATCCACGACATCGGAGACGAGGTGAGTGCAGCAGCAAGGGTGTCGAGCAGAAGATATGGCTGGAGGGGGATTGCGCAGCTGTGAACAGCGGGCAGCGTCTGGTCGCGTGCATAGCTCGTGGCGTCTTCGAGGCTCCGGGCAGACACTGCAGTACCGAGCAAGAGCGCACAGAGCTTTGGCTCGGCCACTGTCACCTGCTAGATCCCTTCCAGCTATATCTCCTGGCGCCCGCTCATCGAACAGTGCATCGTACTGACTTGCTGTTGTTGCTTCTGCAGTTTTCAAGGTCAGTTTTCGCAGTTCACCGCAAAAGCACACAGCAGGAGCAGGACGAGCAGCAGCGCGGCAAGCATGTGCACATCGAAGCTCAAGTTCCATCAATTAGCACTCGCACGGTAGCGGCAATGCGCCTCGTTCAGCAGGAATGACGGGAGCTCGGAGGCCTAGAGCTTGCATGATACAAAGCAAAATGCTCGGAGCGGACGTAGGATGAGCGCGACAAGCGTACTCAAATCCTTACCGCTTCATTGCACGGTCATCATCGCACCGTCAGACTCTTGCCTTCGGGCTCTCTCTTCCTGTCTTCGAGGTCACTGCTTCGCCGTTCGGGAAGAGCTTGATGTGCCACATGCTGCTCGCGCTCTGTCGCTTGCCGTGATGGTCATCGTGCACTCCTTGGTTGAAGCACCCTCGCTGACTTGATTTGGGATTCCCTGCCACTTCTTCTCTGTCGTTTTACACTTGGCAAATTCGGTCTTCCTGTCGGTCATTCTTCAGATGGTAAGCCTCGAAGGCATTAAGACTTCATCAAGGAACGATTGCTGACCATTTCCACCCCGCACAGTCTCACCGAAAGGTATGTATGACCAGCAAATTTGCACGTGTGGCATTGCTCACACAAATTGCGTCCATAGTACGAACACCCCCGTTTGGGTTCGCTCGGGTTCTTGCCCAAGAAGAGGGCTGCCCGTCACCGCGGCAAGGTTAAGGCCTTCCCCAAGGTAAGCAGCAAGTATCGTATCAGCCAAATGTGCTATGACTCACACTCGCTCGACGTCTTGTAGGATGACCCCAAGAAGCCAGTCCACCTCACTGCCTTCATGGGCTACAAGGCTGGCATGACCCACGTTGTCCGAGAGCTTGAGCGTGTCGGCTCCAAGATGCACAAGAAGGAGGTCGTCGAGGCCACCACTGTCATCGAGACTCCTCCTATGGTCGTCGTCGGTGTCGTCGGATATGTCGAGACACCCCGAGGCTTGCGATCCCTGACCACCGTCTGGGCCGAGCACCTCAGCGACGATGTCAAGCGACGCTTCTACAAGAACTGGTACAAGTCCAAGAAGAAGGCTTATACCAAGTACGCCGCCAAGTACGCCGAGTCCAACGGCAAGTCTGTCGCCAAGGAGCTCGAGCGCATCAAGAAGTACTGCTCCGTCGTCCGTGTCATTGCGCACACGCAGATCCGCAAGACCAGCTTGACGCAAAAGAAGGCACACATGATGGAGATTCAGGTCAACGGCGGTTCCGTCGCTGACAAGGTCGACTTTGCAAAGAGCCACTTTGAAAAGACCGTCGACGTCGGCTCCGTCTTTGAATTCGAGGAGAACATCGATGTCATCGGTGTCACCAAGGGTCACGGTTTCGAGGGTGTCACCCACCGATGGGGCACCAAGAAGCTTCCCCGGAAAACGCACAAGGGTCTGCGAAAGGTCGCTTGCATTGGTGCATGGCATCCAAGCAAGGTCATGTACTCCGTCGCACGTGCCGGTCAAAACGGTTACTTCCATCGTACCGAGACCAACAAGAAGATCTACAGGATCGGAAAGGGTGACGACCAGACCTCCGGCGCGACAGAGTTCGACGTCACACAAAAGAGCATCAACCCTCTCGGCGGCTGGGTCCGATACGGTATGATCAGCAACGAGTACGTCAAAAGATTCTTCTGTGTTGCTTTGTGCGCCCAGTATGCATGCTGACCACTGCCCGTTCCTACTTCCTCACAGCTTCGTCATGATCAAGGGATCGTGCCCAGGCATCAAGAAGCGTGTCCTCACTCTCCGCAAGTCGCTCCAGACTCACACTTCCCGAAAGCACCTGGAGCAGGCCAACCTGCGCTTCATCGACACGAGCAGCAAGTTCGGCGTAAGTCTAAACATCGCTCTCTTCTTGCAAAGTCGGCACTCGCTGACCCAAATCTATTTCACGTATACAGCACGGCCGATTCCAGTCCGCTGCAGAGAAGAATGCCTTCCTCGGCCAGATGAAGATCAAGGCATAAACGCCTCGGACTCTTCCATCTGTCTTTTATCCTTCTACCATTACGGGAAGGTCAGGTCGTGGACATGCAAGGAATTTTACCCTTGGCTGCCCGTGCTACCCTTGCATCGTTCTAGCCTGGCTGTCATTACCCGTGCACATACTACCGGGATCAGGCAGATTACCGTTGTCATGCAGCGCAATTTACCTGAGGGTCAAAATAATCTGGTGTCAGACTTGTTCTTGAATTGCCTATTGCTTCTGCACACGCAACTATGCTTGTCATTTGCCGCCTCTGGTGGCGCTGGTCACGTTATCCTTTGATCAACGTACAACATCACCTCAATCAGCATGGAGGTGCTGGATGACGAGCAACGCGCCTTTCTGCGCAAGTCCCCATATCACTACAATGCCTGGTCGCAGTCGCTGCTGGATAGATGGATGCAGCCGTGAGTCGACAAGCGCGTGATGTCATGTGCAATCCGATGTTGACGGGTGTCTTGTTGCGGCGGCACATGGGATGCAGGTTCTGGCGCAGTCTCATCAGATTTGTGCCCAAGAAGGCTACTGCGAGCTCAATTACTGCCCTTGGCTTGACGGCGAGCCTGGCTTCATCGGCCATAACGCTCTACAAGTGCCCCAACTTTGGTCAGGAAGCCCCACCATGGCTGTTCGTACTGAATGCGGTCTCTCTGTGGTGAGTGACCTTGAACTGATTTGCTACTTCGCTTGCGTTCACTGATAGCATGCAAGCAGGTTCTATCAAACAATGGACGCCGTCGACGGGAAACAAAGCTACAAGACTCAGTGCTGCGAGCTGGAGGAGTTCACGGATCACGCTGCCGACTCGCTCTCGACAATCTGCATGGCCTTCATGTTAGCTGCATCACTGCAAATGCACACCTACTTCCCCGAACTGCTCATCCCGCTGTTCACCCTTTGCATGGTCGCATTGTACACAACGCATTCCGTTTCCTACTTCACGCACAGCTGCGTCTTCGAACTCTTCGATGTGACCGAGGTCCAATATGTTGCCATCTCTATCTCCCTCATTACCGCATGGAAGGGTCAATCATTTTGGGCCGAGGAACTGGCAAATGTCGCTGGATACTCCATCAGTGCTGGACTTTTAGTGAGCAAAACTATCGGAAAGCTGAAAGCCTACGTACTGACTTTCTGATTACCGGCAGATGATTCTTGCATCTGGCTTCGGCTTCGTGAACAAAACTGTTCAAAACATTCTCATTGTGCGCGGAGCACAAACACCCCTCGAGATCGTTGGTATCCGCATACCAAGACGCAAGCCTAGCATGGGGCCCTATTGGCTGCTATTATGGCAGCTAGTCCTGGTGATGAACAACTACCCTAAAGCTGTAGCCAATCCGGTGCCATTCATGCTCATCCACGGCGTGGCCATCGCAAGAAGCAGCTGCAAATTGGTCATCACCAGCATGACACGCGGTAACATGCCGTCGCAGGACCTATCATTGATGGCACCGGCCCTGTCGATACTCCCAGAGGTCAGCACTCGCTACGGTTGGAACATCGTCAACATCGACCTCGACACCTTCTACACAGTATGTGTAGCCATCGCTCTCATCGATCACGCAGCATACTGCACGGCCGCAATCAGAGGCATTTGTGAAGGACGAGACATCTGGACCTTCTCCCTTAAGCATGGCGAACCAAAAGTCATCGACGAGGGGTTCTACCTTGCTGGAGCAGATCCTGCGTCCATCGACACCGCAGTCAAGCGATGGAATAAGTGGAAGGCAGATCCTGCCAACAAGGAAGCGTTGGCCAAGCTGTATGGATAGAAGCTACATAGGGGTTCACTCCATGTGCAAAACGTCGTTACAGAGTAATGCATTCATTGCCGTCTGGCGCGAACCACGTACAATGGGTCGCCTGACCACGAAGGCTTCAGGACGGTCACAATCTCAATATCCTTGTAAAGCTCTCCAGGAGCCTTGCTTTCTCCGACGTCTGTGGTGCCCGCGAAGTGAAGATAGTCTGCGACCATGTCACACCTTTCTTCCTCGTCTATCCTTAACCAGCGGCCAACTACCTTTGATGGAAAGCATCGGTTACTGAAGGCAAAATGCACGCTGGCGTCTTTCTTGAGGATACCAGCCAGGTCTTCTAGCATTTCCCTAGGCTTGACGAGGTAGTCGATGGAAACACTACAGATCGCAGCGTCGTACTTTTCCGCTTCAGTCTGAATGTCTTTTGCGAGAGCGGCAGACAGTCCACGCGGATCCACATTCAGGTCGATGACAAGATGTTTTGCAAGTGCTCGATTCTTGGAGAGTTCAGCTTGGCTCATGCCAATGCCGACGATTGCGGTGTTTGCAGCTGTCCAGTTCTCCGGGAGATGAGATATCCATGAGGAGGCCAAGTCCAAGATGCGAGGCTTTTGACTTGCGCTATCTCCCTCGGAAAGCGGGGCAGGAAGCACACGCCCATAATAATTGCTCAGAGCTGTATGGCAGATTGTCTTTCATTAGAAAACAAAGTCGGCCTGGCATAGACCTCATCTTTACCGTCGATACACCGGTCGTCGATGTGAGTCCTATATGGAGTGAACCGAATGTTCAGCTTTCATTGTCACCCACACTTGCTAGCTGCTAGCAGTGCGACCAACACGAATCGCGGCATGCTATAGAAGGCATCATCGCTCTCCTCGTCCATTCTTAGAAAGTCTTTCTTGCTATACGGCCATTGAGACGGAAATCCACTCTTCCTGCTTCTCACTGTCCAGGATACATTGGTCATGCTCGTAGAGTAGCTGGCGGATGTCCTCGACAACGGCAAGAATCGACTGGCAGCAAAGATGGCGGAGGCAGCGGCGATACCAGGTCCCACAGCTCGAGTTAGCATCAGCTTTGACCAAATTACGTTATGGCTGATTAAAGAGCGTGAACAGCTTGGAACGATGAATTGGACGATGCAGATCGGTGGCAAAACACGTGTGTTTCCATGCATTTCAGGAAGTGCATTTCACAGCGAAGGGCGAACTATCATGACAGGCGAGCTACGGCAGGCGAGTAAAGTAAAAATGAAGAACACATTAAAGAGGCTACATGTGAATGACATTGTCCATATATCGTCGATTGCCTCCTCAGTACAGTCGTGACTGATTTCCTGGCTGCATGTGGCTATACGTATTCGGCATAATCGGCGAATTGGCTTGACCGTATGTGCTGGGTGTGTTTTGGTAGAATGCGCTTAGAGAGTCGGGCGATTGACCAGGGATCTTGCTTCCTCCCAAATTTGCAGTATTGATCGTGGCACCGGGACTCACACCCACGCTGCCAGTAGGCGTTTGCACGTATGTAGAGTGCGCACCATAGAGATTGAGAGGCATTGATCCGTTGCTCAAATCCTGGACGCCGGGATCGCTAAAGGTGTACGTGTTTGCTGTATTGTTTGCAAGACCAGCAGGTGAGAAGTAGGCGTTCCAGTCGGCATCGATCTTTGCAAACGAGCCAAGCAGAGAATTTGACGTGGTCGGGTCCGGTACGGCATTCTGCATGATAGAATCGAGACGCTCGGCTCCCTCGTTTGAAAAGACCATCTGATTATAAGGATAGGGTAAATTTGGATTTGTCGGTGCTGTTTGTGAGGCAATCTGCTGCATGTATTGTTGGTGAACCTTGGAGGCTTGGGTCGGGTTCCAGGCACATGCCTGGTTCATGTTGAAGGATCCTGGACCTTGTTGCTGCCCATTTACAGCGGGGGCAAGTGTTCCGTTCGGCATGCTGTTCGGTGCCGGTGCATCGCTGGGGACTGACAGACAAGCTATGCTGCGGAGTAGCGATGCCTGCTGAATCGATGGGAAGCTTGCATTGGGCGCCGTAGCTTCGTAGAATTCGGCCGAGACTTCCATGAGGCGCATAAACTTGGAGGCTGGCAGCAGCGACCGCGCAGGAAACCCAACACTGTAGAGATCGTTTGTAATCTCGGGCGCCATGTCCAAGTCGCAATTGACCAAGTTTGAAGCGCGTAACTGTGCCAAGAAAAGTGGCGGGAAGGCGAACACGACCAACAGTATGGAATCGACAGAGCTTGCGAGCAGTCGCGCAAGATCCTGATCCAAGTTTAGACCGGGCCTATGTCCGGTCGCGGGCTCTCTAGGAGCCCAATCATGCCGCCGCGCAGCTCCGTCGAATCTGCTTTGCGTGCTTAGATAGTAGAGCATCTCTTCCGCCGCCTGAACTGCAAAACCGATACAGTGCGCTTCTTCGTTGGTCAAAGTATGTCGAGCATTGTCTAGATCGATCTCGCCGTTCTTCGACTGCCGCTTCTGTCGGATTAGCCATGTTCGGAAAACGTCGGCGTTGAGCACCAAACGGACGAAAGGTACGAATATGTTGAGGAATGTTGCCGCGAGCGGGTCGCCTGTTCGATATGCATCCTCGATGAGCGGACTCCAATACACGACAAGCCTGTCGAGAACACTATTGGCGCGGTACAGCGCACGGAAATCTGTCTTCTGAGCACCGTGGTGCATTGCAACAATTGGCACGACTGCCGCGCTGAGGGTGCGAGCAAGTCAGAAAACCCCACTGCCGCTACTTGGATACCGTTGCATTCAGACTCACTGCAATTCTACCAAAGCTGCCAGTCGAACATCGCCAGGCTTGCTCTTGAAGCTTGCGAACAGCCGTGTACTTCGCAGAGCATCGCTCGGGTCCAGGGCAGGTTGTTTGCCTTCAGCGAGTGCGCTCTGGCTGTCCACGAGATTGATCCACATCCACAGCCTGCATGCATTAACCGAATCCTTGTCGTTGGGTGACAATGCGGCAGCTCTCCTGCTCAACGATAGCAGTTGAGAGATACGCAGCGCAAGTCCACCAAGAACATAGCCTGATGACGGATTGATCTTTGACTGTGCCTGAAGCTGGGAAAATCCAGATGGACCAAGCTGCATCTGCGAGCCGCATCGAACGGGTTTCCACAGAATACAGATAAGAAGGCCCATGAGCAGGTCGACTGTCAATTCCGCCGGATTCGGCGAAACAATCATAGGTGCGAGCGACTCGACCAGTGTTGTAACGATGGCGTAGTACTTGCGCAAACCATTTTCGCCCGCTGGAACGTAGCAGAAGTATGAGGACACTGCCAAGATGGAGTGGAAGAGGAAGGTAGAGCGCCGTCGGACGTGGTACATATTGCGATCGTTGTGAAACTCGAGCGGAGGCGTCCATTGTGCGCAACGTTGAAAGTAGCTAGATTCGTGGAGAGTGACATCGTTCAACGCGCGTCAGTCGACAATCTCGATGCGCTTTCTTCAGCTAGTTATTTTCTACTCACAAGTCGAACAGCTGCTGAGCCTCTTCAACCGTGACAAAGCCACGCGTAATAGCATCGGGAACATCAGACTCCGACGAAGGCTGCGGTGCTTTGCGATCCTTTTGATCTTTAGCGACAGCGCCATGGAGGCTCGAGCCATTTCGAGGACTAGAGCCTCTATCCGATGCTGCGCCGTTGACTGTGCTGTTTGTGCCATAAGGTGAGCTAGGGCTGGCGCCGTTTCCTCCCTTGGCTGCACTTTGTGCAGTCGAATTGTACAGCATATTGTCGATACTCTTGATGGCGCTCGAGACAGTTGAGACCGGATCCGCAAACTCAGTCACGGAGCTGTCCACTGATAGACCAGAGATTGGTCCATCCGAACTGCCAGGGGCGCTGCTGCCGTTATGATGATGCCGCTTGACATCTGTGTCGAAGCCGGTGACCAGAGGGGAGTCCGCAGAGGCACTGGAAGCGTTTGAGCTGTCTCGCACAGCAAGACTGGCTTGTGCAATCTGGCGATTCTGCGCTGCGATCTGGTCCTCGATGCTTCGCAGGCGTTCTGTAATGGCTCGGAGGCTGTGACGGGAGCGGGTCAGACGAGCCCGTACACGTAGATCAAAGCACGGCTACACACCTGTGAACGACTGCAGCTCCATTCTCAGGATCTATGGAAGCCTGCTTGACGGAGGGTTTCTTGACAGGCACCTTTTGCGGGTCTTTTGGCGGTGGGGGTTCCTTGGAGAAAATGCATTCTAGCTTGTAGCTGGAGATTGATGCGTTGATTGACCGAACGATATTGCGGGCGAAAAAGAAACGGAAGATTGCAGAACAATGATCATGTCAGCATTTCCGTCGAGCACAATAATTAGGCGGAGACATGTCATCGCCAGCTCGTGTGGCGCCGGACTTGATCAGTTCCAGCGCACGAGGACACAACGGAGGTTGCGAGAAGGTGAAGAGAACAGAGACGCACAGCTGACACCGCTCGCAGGGGTGCTTGGACGCGCCGCTACAGCGCTGCTTGACGGATCTGCACTGCTGGCATGCCTGTGCGTGCAAGAAGTCAGTGTGAATCGGCACTAGAGGGCAGACTAGGCAGGGCCTGGAGCCGTCGCGAGAAGGCCGGGCAGGCGGGCGAGACGAGACGAGACGAGACGAGACAGCAGGATGGCCTGATGGATGACGAGCAGCCGCACAGAGCGGGCGCAGTGTCCACACAGACGCGTGCATGCGTAGAGCATCGCTGCATCGCCCTGCTTTGCCCGTCTTGCTCGCTGATCCCTGCTGCTGCTGCTGCCGGCCTGGCCCTTGGCGCTCCTTGCTCCGACCTCTGGCTGGGCATTTCCACTGCGACTCACGCCCTTGCTCCTCGAAAACTTGTGCGGCCCGCTGTCCTTGTCTGCGTTCTGATCCTTGTCCTTGTCCTTTGCCGACTTTGCTGCACTGCTGCTGCCGTTGCCAGTCGCGCTACCGCTGTTGCTCTCCATCGAGTCCCTCCGCTGGTGGTGGTATTGCTGCTGCTGCTGCTGCTGCTGTCCGTCTGTGTCTGTCTGGCCAGACGAGGCAGTCGCCGCGTGATACTGCGGCATCGAATGCTGCTGCTGCTGCTGAATCTGCTGCTGTTGCTGCTGCAGCAGGGCGTAGTATTGCTGCTGTTGCTGCTGTTGCTGCTGGTTGTGCTGCTGTTGCTGGAGGAACCCAGACGAGTCGTACGAATGCTGCGAGTCGTAAAGCGACGCAACGTGAGGCGCGTCGCCCATCGCTGAGCCCGCAAGGCTGGGGCAGATGCACTCGCTCTTTTTGTGTGTGTGTGTGTGTGTGTGTGTTGGTGCTGGCCAGTTGTGCGCTTGTCAAGAGATCGCTCCAGCCAGAGTCACGCCCTGGTCGAGGGGATGATCGTGGCAAGAGACCGAGACAAGCAAGCAAAGCAAACTTCTGTCCTGCACCTCTGAAAGCTTCATTGCAACTGTTTAGCTTCATGCACACCACACCCACTGTTGCTGCCGGCACCAGTTAATCATTCACTGCGCTCAGGACGGCCGGCGAAGAAAAGCAAAGGCGAAAGGTAACGTTAGCCAGCGCCAACTGTGTCCCAAACCTTGTGCCCCGTTCTGGAAGCAACTGGGAAGCAGCGGCTGATTCCGGATGCAAGCAGCTCTGATGGCCGGCAGAGGGATGCCGTTGGCAATGATTGCTAGGACCCACAAGCAACAGGCACAGGTCCGCAAGTACGGGAGTTATATCATACTTGAGCAGACTTCGCAGGCAGATCTGGACAATAATAATCAAGGTTGCAGGTCACGATCGGATCAGCGACGCGAGTCCGGGCATGCGGTTCAGCTTGTGGGTCGATGCCGCAGCACGAGCGAGGCCGCCGTGCTCTCATACAAATCCTGGCAGGTCATCACAACTTCCGGTCAGCCACAGGTGCCGCACGTGCTACTCAAGAGTCACGTCTACTCGAAAGCAGACAGACTGCAAAAACCTGTCGCAACTACTGTCACTTAACGGAAGAAACGCCTCTCCATTTGTTCTGTGAGTGTCCTGCCCAAGAGATTTTGAATTTGCGACTACGATACTGGCGCATGCTTCTTCGCCACCAGTCGAACCTTCAACTCCACTCGCATCAAGACCTCACGCAGCTCATTTGCACTCCACACAAGCCAATGCTTGTCATTGTCGCCCATTGGGCGACCGCCCTCTACCGCTTGCTGCCTTTCGAAACTCTCTAAGCAGCCGACCGACTCCCGATCACCCTCAACGGAGGCGGATCAACGCTTGTGCTGTTCTCCTACAACGCCTGAGTAGATCTATCTTGAGCACCACAGGTGCACTCTAGTCTATACCCATCTGTCTATTGTACTCTGTGCCTTATGCCTGCAGCGTTGTACCAGTGCCCACTTCAGGTGGCGGAGATGCGGGCCTCACAGTCTTTCTCGACTGGCCTTCGCTTAACTCCAATACAACAACAACAACAACAACCTTCGTACTTTAAAAGGACCCAGAAGAGTAAGAAAACAGCAACCATAGCGCTTCAGGGTCAGTTTCAGACTGCAGTAGTCGTCGTTGCAATTGGGTTCCCATTTACTGGCTCCAATAGCGAGATCCTGCTGCAACGACACGCGTAAACTAACCAAGGACCTTGGATACACCGCTCCGTACTGAATGGAAGAGCACGTTGTATCAGCGCTCGCGTCCACTGTGGTCATAGCGACCGTGAAAAACTTACGCAGTCCGCTAACAATTGTGCCGCCCACCCCTCCGATGGAGCCAAACATGCTGTTGGCTGCCATCCCGCTTGCCCACCTCCGCTTCGAGTCACGGTCGGCGTACGTGAAGCCAACGACGTTTGTGAGGTTGAAGACGAGTGCGAGCAAGACAATAGGCAGGAAAGAGATGTTGCTGAGTGGCATTTGATGCATCAGCACTCCGTTGCGCGTCGTGGGTCAAAGGCACACATGCTCTAGCAACCCACAATTTCAAGATGGCGACGAAGAGCAACGCAACCCATACTGCAGGATAGGCATAGAGAGCTGTCCAGAACATTTTCGAATCCACTGCATTCGCTGGCTGGCTTGGCTGTTCAGAGGAATGCCAGTCAAGTCAGTCGTGTCACAGAGACTACAATGAGCATAAAAGCCCACAACAACGTACATCACGGCTTTCAAAGACCCAGTAGCTGCAGAAAAGCAGGCGAGGACCGGAGGGCATTAGCTTGCCCAGTTGAAATAGTGAATGTGCGTGCACAGCCCTGCTTACCTCGTCCCATCGTCATCGACCTGGTTCCAGAATCGCAGACCGACCAGAACACGACCGGAGACGTTCTGCAGCAAGTCAGATAGGAAAGGTGTCAGTATGTAAAAGTCGAAGGCAATACGAAGTTGATTGTGCGGAGTACAGCGATAGCGAGGGAGCAAATCGCTCGATTCGGTCACATACCCTGACTGTCCAGAAGTCCATAGATAGGAGTACGACGACCAGGACCGTCTGTGACATGGATGATTAGCCTAATGATCCCTGCTGTCGAGACGCTCTCTTCTAGGTGGCATTGTGATTCAAGTAGGCACGTGTAGACAACTTACGGAGAAGACATCTTTAAAGAGTGAGTAGACCAGTACAACGAGGGATGGACGCGTCAGATAAAACTGGACCGTGTTATATCATATGCTCTTGGGATAGATGCCTTGACGTACATGAGCTGCTGAAGAAGCCACAGAGCAGATAGACGACTATAGCCAGCGACCGGAAGCACAACAGGAAGAAGAGCGCGACTGGGTGCCTGCGTGCCACGCACATGTTTTAGCCACGTTCTGCTGAGCCCAGTGCGGTCTATGCGCCAGCTACTACTCACGCCGACTGCTCCCATATTGATTGTTCACGCTGCGGCGCGTTCATGTTGCCCTGCGCACCTGCGCCAGGTCCAGACGCCAATGAGGGCGGCGCAAGCTGGTTGCCTGCTTGGGAGCTCGTAGATGCATGCTTGCCAATGCTGCCGCGCTGTGCCTCGAGGTCTTCCACGTCGGGTGCTATCGTGTCGCCATGGCCGCTGCTCGAAAGCAGGTTGGTCGTTGAAGGCGAGCTGAAGCCTGACATGGCTAGCGTGCAGGACTGTCAACCTTTGCTGCTGCTCGAAGATGTGCAAAGTGACACAATGTTGTTGGGAGATGGGCAGATTGCTGTTACTGGGTGTCGAGCTGTGCGTGCATTGAAGTGGTGGCGGAACACGCAGCGACAGGCTGCCTAATATGCAAGCAAGCGCAAAGGGACATGAGCTTGCAAAGCGACCTGCTACCTTTGCCCGGCTGTTCTGGATCGTCTTCTCATTGCGAAAATTTGCTCGGGCTCCCACACACCGACATAATGATCTATTCTACTGTTATGAACAGGAAACGACATACAGAATGACTGCTGATGCTGAAGTAGAGTAAACGATTTCTGTACGAAAGATTAGCACGAATTTTTGAAGTGAAGCGCGAGCTTCAAGACTGTTGTATGCGGTGGTGTCGGGAGTGGAGGGAGCTGCTTGACAGCACTTCACGACGAATCCGCGTCGCTGGCTTCGCTATCATTGCTGATGAAGTGCTCCCAGCCGCGCTTTCCAATCCAACCGCTTTTGCCAGCGATGAAGCGATGTTGGCGGAGCTCGACTGCCGGTGGCCTATCCCTTGCGTGTACGTCTAGGCACTGATGCACAAAATCCGAAGCATCGCGAGGGCTGATGTTGTCCAAACTTTCCAGCTCGGCCAGCGACTCGGGCGACTCTACTTTGGCTTGCAAAGCAATGTCGGAACGACAATCGGAAACCAAGCCAGTCAGAGACTCTTCGCTGGACCAAAATGGGCACTGAGTGGTTGCTGTGATCAGTAACCTTTGCTTGACAGTAGAACAGCAAGCTGAACTCACCTCGCCGCAGATGATGACATATGCAAGAACACCCAATGCCCAGACATCTGTCTCTTTACCGCCGTAGCGCTCGCCGCGCAGCACTTCGGGTGATGCGAAGCTGAAGAGAACACGTTTCAGCACGACAGCTCCCTGCCTCGACATTGTACCGATTGACACTCACTCTAGTGTGCCAGAAAAGGTATCAAAATACGGTTTACCCTCCTTGATGTATGCCGCGGAACCAAAGTCAATGAGCTGAACTCCGCCTTTACCGTCGAGAATTATATTTTCGTCCTTGATATCACGGTGAACGATGCCATGCGAGTGCAAGAATGCTACAGCGTCTACAATTTGTTGCAAAAATGAGCGTGATTCGGTGATTGAGAGGCCCGTTGGGGCGGCATCGACATAGTCGAAAAGGTCTTGTCCATTTCCAAAACACGACATGACCAGGTAGTAATTTTCGGTATCTTCGAAGAAATCCAGCATTTGGCATAGATTCGGATGGCCGTATGAGCTCATGCCAGCGGCCTGATCGGCTGCCACGGGAGGCTCGGTAGCACCAATCCCGTGCATGCGCTTGATGATGCCCACAGGATCGCGAGCGGCTTTATGTGAGCCTCGGTGCATGCGTCGGATAAAGTCAAGCACGTGAATTTCCATTGGAATGACGCCCAGAACCTTGTGTCGTTTGTATGCGTCTGCCAAGATTCGTTGCTTGACGATATATTTGAGCATCAAAACAGGCTAGAGCAGGATCATGCATGTCAGCCCTTCACATCTATGTCCGCTTGTCGAAAGTTCACTCACGCCTGTAGCCCTTCCATCCGGACCCCGCTCACGGACTCGCCTGACCAGGCCATAAGCACCTTTGCCAGCTTCGCCTTGCACAACGAACGAGTTGATGTTTCGCAGCGCAGTGACTGCGCTGTAAGCACGTGGATCTATCGGACCATTCGCCCCCAACGGTATTGGCGACGACGGTCTTGATGGAGAGAATGGGGGTGCAGGAGACGACAAGATCGCAGCAAGCTCGGTACCTATACGTCTTTTCTCCGCGGTCGCAGAGTCTTCGATCCCGTTAGGAGGCGTTGCAGTCTCCTGGAACGTATTCGCTTGCTGTTCGATAGGACCAGGAAATGGCGAGCCGGATGGCAGGCTGAGCGATTGTCTAGAAAGAGTTGGCATGCTGTTCCTATTCGAAGACGGAACAGCCTCAACCTCGCTGTCTGTCACATCACCAATTGCAGACAATGAGTCATCGTCTGTCGGATCGTACTCGTCGCCAACATCCCGATAGCCCCGCTTCTTCGGACTCTTCTTGTTCATCGTGCGAGAAGATGACCCCGACAAGCCTGTACCTGGGCCTCCATGAGCGCCAGGCGATTGTGCAGCAGGAGACTCGCTAGCTGAAGGCGGCAGAGAGCCATAATATTGGTTAAAGCTCGTGATTGAGCCCATCCGAGGTCGCAAGATATTCTCAGGCTGCATAATGATAGACCCAGGGCGTGAAGCATGCCTTCCATTCGCTTCAGTATTCTCATCGGTCTCGTCCACTACGGCGTTGCTTGACTCTGACGAATCACTGTCAGAATCTGACCCTGAGCTTTCCGAGCCACTTTTGTCGTCCGAAGCATGCAAGCCCAACTGTTTCCATTCCTATAGAAGACGAAAAGTCAGCATATGCATGAAGGCAGGCATCAGTACTAAGGCAATCAAACGACAACCCACCTCCACAGATGGCGTCATGACTACGTCGCCCATGCCACGCATCGCTCGTTGCCGGGCTTCTTGAAAGCCATTGCTCGTGAAGCTCAGGTGCAGTCCAGGCCCTGCTGCACCAGTGCCTCTCCGACTCCTCGCGCGGCGTTGTGAAGTATGGTCCCAAGGCTCGATCTGTTCCGGCTGACTGGCGACCGGCGAGTGAGTGCCACTGTGCGTCGGCGACGCAGGTATAGATATGTTTGCCATAATATCCTTGAAGAAAGGCGCAGAAGCCTGTCTTCGTTTTTGGCGGATCAGATCTCGCAGGTTTGTTTGAGACGAGTTTCTACTGCTCCTTCCTGACCGCCGCAGAGCGTTTTCAGGCTCGCCATCTACGACAGTGGTCATGTCCTCCACGTCCTCCTGAGGTGGTCCGGCACCATGTGTACTCCGCCGCCGCGAAGAAGGCTTCTGCCGCTGGTGTTGCGAAAAAGATCGAATGACGCGTGCGAGATCGTTGGTTGAGACTGAGCGGGACGTTGCGCGTGACCCTCTGCTGTCTGGCGAGTCGTCCTGAGCCAGCGTCGACAAGCCCCTAGACGACGAAGCCGTGGACAGCGCAGAGCCCTCGTATGGGTATGTCGAAGTAGACGGCATAGACTGCGACGTTTGGCGGGCAAAGAAGGGAGAAGATAGTCCTGGCTCAGAGAGTGTCGGACTCGCAGCCAGAGCTCTGCTTGGGGCATCGTTACCGTTCTGCTGTCCGGGCTGAAAATTGCCCATGATGGGCGACATGAGAAAGTCTCCAGCTGCGCTACTCCGCGAATGTCGGCGCGTAAGACCTCCATTTGGCGGTGCTGTAGATGCAGGTGCAGCTTCTTCGGAGAGTGCAGGAAAAGCTTGAGAGCGAGGAGAGGGTGATAGCGGGTCGAAAGAGGCGGAAGAGGTTCGCGAAAGTGGGTTCGAACGTGGCTGCTGCTCGACTGGAGGCGAGATGAGGGATGAAGAGCGAGGCGGTAAGACTGGCCGGTCGTCGAAGAAGCGAGGTGGTGACGAAGAGGTGGGATACATCTGCAAGAGCTGCAGCGCTGATGGCATGTCGATTGAGCCAGTCTGCTGGTGGCGTGCGTTGTCTGCAGCAGGATCTGGCGAGACTGGCATGGAAGGCGAGGGCTGTGAATGGTGCGGCGCTTCATGGGCACTGTCCATGCTTCCTCTGCCTTCTAACGCTGTACTCCGCGGCGAACCAATGGACTGTATCGAGCCTTGACTGTCGCGGTTCTTGTTGAAGCTGCCTCGACCGATGACTGTGACTCCGCTCATTGCGCTGATAGAGTGGCGAATGGGGTCATTACGCTCAGCTCTTGCATGTTGGTGATGTGAAGCCTGATGATGTTGGCTGTTTAACTTGTCCTGGTCCTGTACGTCTCCTGCCTGCACATGCAGCGTTTCTTCCCCTTCATCATCCGACATTTGAAAAAGCCGTTGCTTCATCGCTCGATGCGATGATATGCGCGCAATAGGCGGCGCGGCACCTGGCGAAGAGGACAGTGAGACTGCGCTCGAGTTGCTGGATGTTTCAGAGGACTGTGTCGCCATTGGTGGTGCTTGTGGGACATGTGCAGACTGTGATTTGGGCGAGACTGGAGAATGGGTGTAATGAGGTTGTTCGTGATGAGATGTGCCTGCTGTTGTGGCAGACGGAGACGACATCGAAGTCGACGAGACCGAGGCTGAAGACAGTGATGCTGCGTCTCTCATCTCCTGCAGCTGCAGCTCGAGCGAGTGCGAGTCCCAGGGCGTAGCAAGCTTGCCTCCTGCTCCTCCAGCAGACGAAGCTGCAGACGGAGTGAGACTGCTGCTACAGCCATGATTTGAGCTCGACGAGGCGGGGAGCGAATGCGCGAGCGAGACTGCAGGCGAGCTGGACCCGGGACGAGCAAAAGGCATGCTCGACGCCCTCTGCTGAGACGTTCCGGCAGCACCGACCTGTGTATCTAGATGAGGAGATTACGAGCTCGCTGGTCGTTTCGTTGAACCAGATCGATATTGGTGCTTTCCGCCGCTTGCAGACTAGAAGCCTGACAAAAGCCCCTAAGCTAGCCCCTCGCTATTGGCAGCGTCGTATTTGTGACCTCGTAGCGTCTTGCTCCTGCGCCAGGTCGTGCAGATCACCGCTCAACGGCTGTCTGGCCCCCACGAGACTGACAGAGCTGACGGCCACTCCGTCGAGACGGTGCGAATTGCAGACAAGCGGGAACGGGCAGACCGTTGAGCCTGACTGCCGTTGGCGTCTTGAGTGCAGTGGTGTAGTACCGGACGTGCGTGCTGCTGCTGTGTAGCCGCTCACGGCGGACTCATGATGTGGTAATAGGGAGACAACAAAGGCAAATAAATCGGCGAGAGACGAAGACGGGTCATAATGTACGGAGAATCGCAATTCGAGGAAGACAAGGAAGGATCTCACTTCAAGTCTTTGGACATAGACGCCCACACAGACACACAACCAGGCGTGTGGATGCCCTCGTGTGCAGTACCTCATCTCGTTGCTCTACAGCGGCGGAGACTGCAGAGTCCGATCACCTTTTGCCCTGCACTGGGAGAAGCACATCGATGTGAGGGCGTGTGGACCCAAGTAGACAGTCGGTATTTTTTCCAACGTGCGACCGGGTGTAGCGCCTCCGTGCTCTGATTTATGAATGCCCCGTCGAATTTCACCAAAATGGAAGAGCCAGCTGGCTGCACGTGCCACTGCTCCAGAGCGGAGCTGGCCATCATGCTTATGATTCTGGCCAATCCACTGCACTGACGCACATCAACAAATAAGCAGGGATCTGACAGTGAAAAGCTCAATGTCGGTGCAAGGACCGTAAACATACTTGCCGAAGTTCCTGCTTGCTAGGTAGGACCACTTTACGCGTGGGTGGCGTTTTCAATAAAACGCAAGCAGCTCCCTCCAAACAATTCTGCGCCAATGAGCCTGGTCTACACTACGAGAGGGCCCGACTCATATCAGCGGCTTTGAGTTACTGACTGAGCTCCTCCCCATTCCGCATTTGCAAGAACAAGGTAACAGCTTTGGACTTGCTTGCGGAGAAAGCAGTCGCGAGCAAAAGTATCAATGTTCCATAGCCGCCGTTGAAAGTGGTCGACATCAGCAAACAGGGCTTGAGAGCAACTTGCAAGCCTTCTGTATGAAGAATACTAGGCTCTTTTGACAGCTAGAAGAGCCCGCGCCCGCGCTGTTCGACATGTTGTAAACGTTCAGCAAGCTTGTATCGCTTAGCAAATCGCTGTCGAAAGCTTCCTATTCTCGAGCGCAGGCAGGCAGAGACTGGATGCTGTGTCGGTCCAACAAGTCGCTGCACGTATCTATCGAGCAACAGAAGAAGTTATGGGAGTGCAGCTTCTGTACATGTACGGTGCCTTCAGGTTCGCTCTGTCGCCGTGCCCGACTAGTGCTTGACTTGTCGATGTGTCAGCGTCACCGGACAACGAGGCCGAGAGATCCGAGAGACAGACTAGCGAGAATTGGTACCGTAGTCCGCCACCAGAGCTGCTAGCAGGGGGTATGCATAGGGTATCAACGGAGCTGCATACCACTCCCCGTCGCTGCAAGCTCTTGCCCTCGAGTCCATCGAAGGGCACCCCTCAGCTTCTCTTCGTGCTTCCTGTTCCCTCGCTGCACCTCCTCGGAGACATAGCAGTGACTGCGCGAAAGCAAGCTCGATTTCAATTTTTCTCAATTTCTCAATTCTCGCAGGCGCGCTCAGGTCGCCGCCCAAACACGCAAACAACGGAAAGGAACAGGACATTTCAGCCCGGCCTGTCAGGGGCAGAGCACTTAGTGCAGCCAACGAGGCCATAGCGCGAGGCCACAGCGTCGACACCGGTAACTGTATCACCGTGAGTCCCTCTCCCTCCCCTCCAGGCAGGCTGCTCGCCCAGCATCTGCCAGTCCACGCGAACGGCTCGCTCCGCAAGGCAGAACTCCCCCAAGCGCGGGCTGATCGTGTCACCCGTGTCAGCACAGCATAGCTGGGAAGCAGCCTAGCAGCGAGCTCGTTGGGTCGACACAAGGACCGCGCTTTCTCTCTCTCTCTCTCCCTATCTCTTGCAGTTGGGTTACTCGCAGTTCAGGCTCTCGAGCAGTGCAAGCAGTAGTAGAACTGGGGTCTTCGGACGCTCTAGCCGAGCCTTGCTAGAGCAGAGAAAGAGGGAAAAGAGCAGATTCCTACTCGTGCCGTGACTTGTACGCACAAAGTCTAAGTGAGTGTAGATCTCTTGTGGGCTAGTATTCTCGGCTGCAGACGCACGTAGGGCAAACAGAAGGAGGATCAGCTGGCGGACGTGCTGATCTTCCCTTTCCTCACTTCTCACTCCGCGCAGATGACTTCACTCGACTCGACATCCTCGCACCTCTCTGCAAGGATGAGCAACCCCCAGGGCGGCCGACTAGGCAGCAACGGCGCGCAAGCACAGCAGCAGCAGCAACAGCAACACAAGCCTGCTTCATCCTCCTCTTCCTCATCCGCCTCCATCTTTGACGCCTTTGCGCCCATGCCAGCAGCTGGCAACGGCGCCCCTGGATCTGGCGCAGGCGGTGGTGGCAGCAGCAACGCAGCACTCGCAAACGGCCACCGCAAGTCGTCGTCCATCAACACCATCAGTGTACCTGGCGCAGCAAGCAGCAACAACACTACCGCCGCCGCACAGCTCAAGTCGCCCATCGTTGGCGGACCCTCCTCCTCATCGCCCTCCGCCACATCGACTTTTGACGCCCTCGCGAGTCAGTTTGCAAATGCCTCGATAGGCGGACCCGGTGGACACGCTGGCTCCTCGTCTGGCTCGAGACACCCATCCGAAGTGCCTGGACGTGCAGCACACGAATACCCCGGATCGATGATGCCCTCTTATCCTGGCCCGCAAGGCTACCAGCAGCAGCAGCAGCAGCAGCAGGGGTATCCCCGTCAGCCCGGCCCGTACGCGCAGCAACCTCATCACCCTCGCAGCGCTTCGCACCAGCAGCACCACAATCCAAATCCGGCAGTGTCCACAATGTGGCCTCGCAGACATGGTGTCGTAAAGTTCTTCAACTCTACCAAAGGTGCGCTCCCTGGCGTTTAGGCTTCGTGATCTTGGCCCCCCGTTTCTTCCTGCACGTGCTGACCTAACACGCGATTGCCATCCTTCCCGTCCATCGACACATGCATCGTGACCTCCTGTGACCTTCTACGACGATTCCAACGTCTGTTGTTCGTGTCTGTGTATGTCTTTACAGGCTTTGGCTTCATTTGGGATAACGCGCCCAACGAAATTGGCGATGTCGACATCTTCATCCACTGGACTACCATCCAAGGCAATGCACAGTTCAAGACGCTCGCAGAAGGAGAGATGGTCGAGTATGAGCTTGGTCGTGGACCAAAGGTGCGTGTGAAAGATATGGCGGGGCTCTCTCTTTCTTTGCTCATCTTCCTGTGATATGGGTGCAGGGCTTCCAAGCACTCAACGTGACGGGACCAAATGGCGTGAATGTACAGGGTGATCCGCTCGCACGTCTGCCCGTCTCTTTGGCGAGGTATGTCCAACATCGATGCAGCTAGTCGCTTGCTGTCGCGCTGAGTTATGAGTTCTTGTAGAAGTCGAATGATGCCGCCTGGCCGATTCAACCCAATGGGCATGCCAATGCGTAAGCTTTCTCCGGGATAGACTACGCTCTGTCTTTGACTCACTCAGATTTTCCCATGACTTCCCAGCTGTCGGACCCATGATGATGCACGGCTACCCTCAACCTCCGATGCCAGGTCAAGCCATTGACCATGGCTACGCCTCGAATCCATACCTTGCCACGGGCCGCTATGTTCCTCACCCTCATCCTGCCGCATACTACTCGATGCCCGGCGGTCCTGGTGCTTCCGGTCTCTCCTCTGGCTCAACAACTACCTCGCATACTCCAATCAGCAGCTTTGGCGGATCTGGCACCCCTGCTTCCGGGAACAGCTTGCGTGGCTTGAATGGCGTTGGAGGGCCTGGGAGCGAAGCGTCTGCTGCAACTTCAGTAACGCAGCATGGTCCGTCTTCGCAGACTTCTGCTTCGCATCAGTATCACCCGTCTCAGCAGCACCACCAACATCAGCAACAGCATTCTGCCGCTTCAGCTGGTCAGAATTCTGCATACGCCCAGTATCTAGCTGCCGCCAATGCTCACCAGCGCAAATACAGTGGTAGCAGCCATGGACAAGGGCTGAATGGCTACGATGCTGGAGCACACAACGGCTTCTCGGATGGTCCAGCGGCAATTGGCTCGCCTGCCATGTCGTTTGGCGCTCCTGGCGGTGGACGAGGTGCTTCGAGCAGACCCGGCAACAGCGCTCCTGGCCAGCATCATGCCGATGGAGACTTTGCAGGATCTGCGGATAACAAGCCTGGTGACTCCCTTGGCATCTTTGCTGGAACGACACCGCCTGCCAACTGGCGAAATTGAGCTCGTTTGCGAATCTGTGCAGAGGGAGTGCAGAGGGAGTGCAGAAGCAGGGATCAGCGGCTTTGACCCTTCAACTCTCGAACGCCTGGAATGTTATCACCTTTCGAAATCCTCACCTGTTGCCTACGAATCAGATTCCGTTCTTTGCGGCTCAATCCGTCGCATGGTCTCGCCAAAGTCATTCGTTCAATGCAGTTCTACGCCGTCAAAGGCCTCAAAAATTCCCTAATGCGTCCATCAAAGCGTCGCCTGCCTCCGTTCTCTTCGTGTTTAGGTGTCCGGTTCAGTCTGTCAGCGGAAGCCAGGGTTTGAAAGCAGGGTAATTCTAGAGAGTCGGTTCATTGGAAGTCTATACGTGCATTCAGTGGTTTGTTCTGGCTGCAATATATGAAGATCAGTGCTCATTCGTCCTTTCCTGCTAAGATCTTGTCACCCACTGCTCTGAGTGTCATCTTCAGTAGTGCGACGTCCTCCAAGATGTTCTCGACCTTGAGTGGCACATCAGTTATCTCGGTGATCGTGCGGCTCTGCTTCGGACTCTTGCACACCAACAGGCAAGACGGACGCAATGCAAGGCTTTGGATACTTTGTTGACTCAGCATCCGTCGCTGACCTGCTGGACAGGACCATCGCAGCTGTGGCCACCGGCAGACTGGCACACACTCAGTGCATCAACGTACGGACATGTTGGCGAGAGGCTACTGTACATTACAATCAAGCTACGCCTCCGCAAAACGTTCTGCTATCGGTTCTGCTGACTACAAGAGTGCAGACCATTCGCCGCTCGGAGCTGGCCAAGATGAACGGGCGGTGCGCTCGTGGCGGGCGCTGCACTACTAGCAGACTTTGCAAACGATGGCTACGCGCTCGCAACCTGGGTTTGTCCGACACCTTTGCGCTGACGCTTTTCTTTGTGTGCAGCTGCGTCACCTCTGCATCAACAGAGCTCCAGCTCTGCATCTGGACAAACGCCATCTCGTCTGACTACATTCGACCACACGAGATGGACGCTAGTCGACGAGCGTCTGCGCCGGTCTCATCTCGCTTGCGGATCAGACCAGCACTATCACTTGAAGCAGGCAGTCTCTTTGGCAGCCAGACAGACGAGGCCGCTAGACGTGTCCGACAACCACCACCCTCTGCTAGAGAGCGATACCAACAGAAGCGTCTGCAGAGCGCCGCGCCCATCTCACCTCTCGCAAGCAAAGGCGGCCGTTCGGGAACAGCTATCTCAGGGTTTACAAAAGTGCGCGGTTCAGTCAACCGCCATCAAACACTTCGGCCAGACCAAGACATCGCACCTGATGACACGGTGAAACCATCGTTGCCGACGCAACGAGCAGCGGTCCCTCCTCCGTTGTCCGTTTCAAATGGTTTCGAGATCTCGAACAAGGTGCTCGACACGCTCACCGACGTCAGCATCAATGACGCTGGGCCGCTTGTGCAGCTCTCGTGCGCCGGCGGCGCTCGCTTGTCGCTGACTCTTGACCGACAAATACACTATAGAGCTGCACCGGCCGTGACAGCAGGGTGGACTTATCATGAATTTGTTACTCATAACCCAGATCTGCTCAAGAAAATCTCGATGCAGAACATAGCATCCGAGCGCGACAGAACCAGCATGCCTCCAAATACCGCGTACGCCCCTATCAAGATTTTATCAGTCCCTCGCATGCTCCTCTGTTTCACTCTCGATCTCGAACCCTACGTACATCCCAACAGCTCAATTTCAAGCGAGAACTTCGAGTTCGTTGCCGTCCAGATCGACTTTTGGACAGCCTCAGCTATCGCAAAGCCAAATATTGACAAACACGTGGATACGCCTACTTCGACCGTCTTTTCTGGCTTTTCTCAGCATTCAGGTTCCAGAGCTTCGTCAGTCGATCGAACAAGCATAAAAGGGTCAGACATGCCAGTCGTCCGTGGATTCTTCCCCGGCGACGTTACCGAAAGTGGTTTTTTGCAATCCTTCGGGCCTATATTGTACCAAAGCATGCATGCCAAGACCGAGGATGCCGTACCAGTGGTACTTGGGTCCGGCCACGAGAATTCGGATTACAAGGTATTCGAGAGTCGACTCTCGAACCCCGGCAAGCCGGTCTTGCTCGATGGAGATAAGTTTACGGGCCGAGGCTGTCAAGATAGCGTGACTGCTTTACAGACGCCAGCATCGAGCACTTTTGTACCAACCAGTGGACGATCGTATGCATCTACACCCACCTCCAGCATAGGCGACTCGTCAGCATTCGGCACTTCAAGCATCAGAATCATGGTCAAACGAGACTCTGGCCACGATGGCTCTTGGTCCCGCCGCAAGTTCCCCTTCCTGGTACTGCTGGAGCATCCTGCAGATGCGGCGTCCACAGAGGCTCGGATCAAGCTTGACCGCACCACCATCAAGCGATCTGTCCCTCCAGGCTTGGCTCGGATGAACAGCCTGTCTCGGGCACCCAGTACGCGGACTAGGACGGGCATGCCTAGTGCGCCGACCGTCTCTTCACGACGATCCATTGGCCATGCAGCATCAAGATCAATGTCGGCGGCAGGTCCTGGATCTTCTGTCGGCAGCCGAGACGTTGACGAAGACTTAGAGCAGCTCGTCAAGATTTATCCTCGTCAAGACCCTATTAGCGTGATCTCTTGTGGCTCTGGAACGGTGAAGGACACACTGTACAAATCGGGGACTGTTGCCCGTCCAGCCGCGCAGCGCCAGTCGATGCAAGTGCCGTCGGCGCCAGCTCCTGTACCAGCTCCTGCCAACACTCTTCAGCCGCGCTTGTCGAGTGTGCCACAAGGTCGCGTGCTCATACAGCCCGAGGCGAAAGCTCTAAACCAGAGCGCCTCGCTTCGTTCACGGCAGTCAACACATTCAAGCGGTTCCAGCAAGCATTCGCGAGCGGCGTCTGCACAGTCTACGCCGGGCATGTATATGCGCAGTGGAAGTATCGGCAGCGTCTCGTCGCGAGCTTCGACACCTTCGTTGACTTCCAGCTCGGATTCAGAAGGAAGTGTCTATAGCCAGCCAAGTGCACCCAGGTCGGTCAAATCGCATCGCAAGACCATGCATGGCTATTCGAGGAGCTTAGCAGGACCTGTGACTGTACGCGAAGAAGAGGATTCGCGCGAAGTTGGAGAAGTGAATAAGTATGAGCCAGTGCCTAAACTAGTCTCACAACCGCGCCTCGTGAGTGCGATCGCGAGCATCCAGAGATTTCCCGTGCTGACCAATCCTCGCCTTGAAAGGACACGATGATAGTACCAGAAGCCGAAGACGAGATGACAGAGGAGATGTTCGATATGGTGCTAACAACCTGGACGAACCAAAAGATGGACAGACACCCATCGCCAACCGTAGCAGTGGGAAGCATTCCCTATGTCAGCAATGCGCGACACGACACCAGCGTGATTCCATTCCTGGGTAGACACTGAGTGTAGAAATTGGCTCGGCTCAGCACGGCCAGAACGTCATTAGAAAGATAGAGCATATATAAGCCTTGAAACAAGCGATGTATCCTCCGGCCCGCCATGTGTACCGTTCGCGATTGTAATGACTTCCATTTTTCTTCTATTGCATCTGCATCTGGCTTTTCTTGTTATCTAGCCTTTGATCGACCAATCGACTCTTCCCATGAGCGCAAACACTGCAAAAGCCAACGAAGCGATTCCAGCGACTACTGCTGGTTTTTGAACGAGATTAATACTCGTATACTTGTATGTGACGAGCACGTCCGTGGCGTGGTTCTCTGAACATGCGGCTTTGCGAAGCGTAATTGTTGGACGACCTGTGCTGTCAAGATAGCTGTAGGTCGTGTTGCTGGATGACGTGTCTACGGGGAAGGGGTAAGCGACGGTGATGTCGCTGCAGAATTGACCGGAAAGACATATGAGGTCAGTGCTTCGTGACTCAGTAGAGAGAAGGGAGGATTAAAGGTCTGACTTACTGCGCTCCTTCCGGTAGGACAATCTTGAACGTGACATCGTCAAAAGCCGCGTTCTTGAGGTCCGTCAAGAATGGAATCGCTAGGTTATAGCTTCCGGCTTTTGCATCATATCTCAATACGTCCTGCAGTGGCTGCTTGTAGCCCATTGCAAATGTATAGTTCCATCCCCCTAGAAGCGGGTAGCGCGGTGTGAGTTGAATATGCGAGCTTCCACTAGCTGTACGCTTGCTGCCTGGCAAGACGGTTGAGGACCTTGGACTAGGTCGGAAGCGAGACGTGGAGACGTTGCCGACTTCGTCGATGAAATACGGCGAATGTACGTTGGGAGGTAGTTGGAAAGAAAGAGAGGCGAGGGTGTGTGGCGCTACAAAGGCTGCACCTCGACGCTGGTATTGGAGTGCTTGATGAGAGAGGCGCGAGAAAAAGCCTTTGAGTCTGTATCACGAAACAGATGCGCGAAAAAATAGATGTGGAAGTCAGCTCTGTGCTTTGACTGTTTGAAAGGAAAAGTGGGAGGGAAATTTATTGACGCACTTTGGCCCATCGTTTACTAGCTTGATGTCATCTTCTATCGCAACGTGGTTGCCCCAATGCGAGACTTGAGCTGTCCGCTCTAGTTTGCGGACCGACAAGACAGGCTCGGGCTGTTCGTAGTGTATTGATGCGACCTGCATGAACAAGACCAAGCAAGTCAGTCCACTGCTTCACGGAGCAGGGCACGTTGCAAGTGTAGACGTACCTGCGGAACTGCACTTGCAAGAATCGTATCGGTGTTCGTGAATTGGACAATGGCGGAACCAGCCGTATGTACGACCGACCATCCGTCTGGGACGATATCGCCAGCAGCTCTGGGTGTAGGGCATCTAAAGAGCACAAAGAGAGTGGATGCAGGCAAGGACGTCCCCGACTTTTAGCTAAGTTCCATCCAGAACAAGGAAGAGCCGTGTCCCAGCGTTCAGACAATGAACTCACTTTACGCGAACCTTGATGCTGTCCTTTGGTAGTCCCTCGCTTGGAAACACGACATGACTTCCACCTAGCAAGTCGCGTTCCCAGTACATGCCCTGGTTCGCGGCGTCTTGAGGCAGCGTGGCGGGTTTAGGGATGGTAGTGTGAATGAAAGTAGCGTGAATCGAGAGGGCGAGCTCATCGTCTGTATTCCCTTGAGCGACGCTTGACAGATCTGCGACATAGTAGTGCGAGGAGCTGCGGAACGTTACCAGGCGCGCAAAGGGTCAGGGACGTCAGGCACTGGTACAGACAAGCAGGAAGAGACTACAGTGCGTGACACACCTCGATGCATCAGCTGGCGCTTGCAATAGAGGAATTGCCTTTCTGCTATTGCCAGTCTTGCCGGTGCTCGCTTCGATCCACGACAAGCTGGCGTGGTCCTTGTGATCCAGCGCGACTACAAAGACCTTGTGCGCGCTCGCATCCGACAGCGCCTTGAGCGTGTACACGGTCGTAGACTTGCTCGTTGACCCTCCGAGCTCAATGCTGCGCGCGAGCGAGGTGACCGCGTAGCTCGACTGCGGTATCGTAGCCCAGCTGGAGCTGCCAGAGTCGGCGCTCAGGACGTGCTGCTGCGACGACGACGAGGCGGCGAGCACGCTGGACGAGGCGAGCAGCGCGAGTGCGCTGGAGAGTAGGCCCCGCATGGCTAGCTGTGCGCGTGTTCAGCACGTTCAGAGGATGCTGCAGCTGGTCGCGGGCACTGGTCACACAGGGTGATCGGGCAGGAAGGACGAGCAGCATTGGCACAACGCGTTGTCTGCGTCTTCTCATCTCTTCACAGGGCGTATATGCCATCACAGTATGGCTACTTTGGCAGAGCTCGAGTATGCATGTGCAGCACTGGATTGTGCTCGACAAGGGCGACCGCCACAGGATGCAGCACAATTGAGGTGCTCTAGCATCATGATGGGACGGCGGCGTCTGACATTAAATGACAGAGCACACCTCGGCGAGCTTGTGCTATAAAGCAGATGACGGACTACCAGCGCGATATCGCGCCTTGTCTGATCCATCATTCTTCGCTGTCAGTCTCGCTGGGCTTATAGATAATTTGCAAATTAGGAAAGCCCTTTCCCGCGCGCAGCCACTGTGTGATTACGAAGAGGCGGGATGCGGTAATAATTCGTATCAAAGTACGCTTCTCTCTCTCTCTCTCTCTCTCTCTCTCTCTCTCTCTTCTCTTCCTCTACATCATCGCATCCAAGGATCAGATATACCACACACACAGTCATCCACAAACTCCAACATGCCCGCCCGCATCGCAGTCATCTACTAGTGCGTCCACCGGTGCAGCTGGAAAAGTACTCGCTCGCACAATCACTGATCTCTGGAACTTTCCGTGGCTGGCTCGCTTCGACTGCGCTTCTTCCAACAGCTCGACGTGAGTAGTCCTTCAACGTGTTTTGTAGTTTCATCACTTACATCCATGCTTCCTTGCCCACAGCTACGGTCACATTACAAAGTACATGGCTTTGTTGCTGCTGCTCCTTGTTCCCACCACTGACATGATCCGCCACCGACCATTGCCAACAGGCTCACAGAGTCCGTCGTAGAGGGCGCAAAGAGCTCGTGAGTGTGCAATGCCTCGACGTACAATCTTTAATGTCAGCATACTAATCTCATCTCTTGCATGCTTGTCACTTGCAGCGGCGCACACGTCGATGTCTATCAGATCCCAGAAACTCTCTCTCAGGACATTCTCGCCAAGCAGCACGCTATTCCCCGACCTGGTGCGTCATCGTCTTATGATTTATGAGGTCGTGACTTGTCATTCGTCTGACCCATTCCGTATTATTCCCTCTAGATGTCCCCGTCATCACTGGTGACCTTCTTGAAGAGTACGACGGCGTGAGTGCCGGCGATTTCCCAGACAATACGCATGATCAAGCAATAATCCCTCTTAACACATCTCTTTCTTTTGCGAACAGTTCATCTTCGGCTTCCCCACTCGATACGGCCGCGCCCCCGCCCAGGTCTCTGCCTTCTTCGACAGCACCGGCAAGCAGTGGGGTGCTGGCAAGCTCGTCGGCAAGTTTGCCTCGGTCTACACTTCGGCTGCTTCGTGAGCCTTCTTTGTTATCGTGTCTTTGTTCTCTCCTCTCTCGCCCGGCCCAGCGATGCTGACGACCATCTTGTTGTGGGATTTTGCAGCCAGCATGGAGGTCTCGAGACGACTGCACTCACGACCATCCCCTTCTTTGTGCACCATGGCATCGCCTATGTCCCTCATGGATATGCTGCTTCCGAGTGAGGGCACTTTGCCTCAAGACACTCGACCCGGAGGTTTTTCTTGTCATGCTAAAACCTACGTTTGCCTTGCTCTTTCTTCCTCGATAGACTGACCGGTCTCGATGAGATTGTCGGAGGGTGAGTACCATACAGTATACCTGTTGCCTTTGTGTCAACAACATGGACGTCTGCTGACTTCATCGCGTGGCTCGATTGATTCCGTAGCTCCGCATATGGCGCTGGTACAGTCGCTGGCGGCGATGGATCCCGCCAGCCTACCGCCGGAGACCTTAACGTCGCCAAGTACCAGGGTACCTACTTTGCCAACTTCGTCAACACCTTTGTCGCTGGAAAGGCCAAGTAAGCCTGCTTCTGCTTGTATGATCAGGCGGTAAGCAAGCAGGCAGGCAGCCAGGCGGATAGACGGCAGGCATTAACAGCCAAGCAGAAACCGCTCCAACACCCGCCAAGAGACGTTGTAGACGAGCATTTGTCTAGACGATGTGAAGATAGAGAATCAATTCATCTCCTAGCGGATTCGCCCTGCCTGTCTGCCTGCCAAGTCGCTGTCTGCCTGCCTGCCTGACCGCCCCGCCCCGCCCTGGACTACTCTCTGCATGGTGCTCACGCTGACGTTCTGCTTCTGCCTTCTTTGCTTTGACCCGCAGGCTTGCTGGTCAGACCGGACACGCGGAGACAGCCGCTGAGGCTCTTCCTGCATCTGCAGCTGCAGCTAGCCAGTCTGCTGCCCATGATAGTGGTACGTTCGGTCACGACTCTTTGGAACTCTACGTCAATTGACCTTCAATACGTCTCACCTGCATCAGACAACACCCAGGGCTACGCCGTGGACCAGTCTCAGAAAACAGCAGCAGCCAACGCCGCGCCTGTTGATACTGGTGTCGCTGAGCCTGCACCAGCCACTACTACTGCCGCTGCGAACAAGACTGAGCCCACAACGACTCAGCCCGCTGCTGCCACCAGTGCCTCAGCTCAGGCGACGGGTCAGTCAGCGAAGAAGTCCTCAATCTGGGCACGATGCTGCGGCAGCTCCAAAGATTTCGCTTGATCTTCCTCGAAAGCAATCACTTGACATCAGCCTGAATCATGTACAGCTGCAATGGCATGCATATAAGAACTTCAACGTTAGCCATACTAGCATACTCATCCTCCCTTAATGTGGCTGTAGACTAGCACGTTGCATGATGTATTGCTGAGATCCAGCCATTCAAATCTGAGCACTTGTTCCCGGGAGATCTATAGCTACATGGAGCATATCATGTGAGCATGCGATTCGAACGAATCTTGTTTTGCTTGTCGGTATTGTTGGTTGGGATGGAACGATACCGGACTTTCATAGTTGTACATGTGTTGTGAAAATTGTGACAGCTGTAAGGCCGCAGACAGCCATGCGGCTTCACGAAGTGAGCCTATGACCATTAACATAGGGCTGAGGGGATCCGAGCACAAACGCGACCCGTAGTCGATTCCTGTCTTGAAGGAATTCGCCTTTTATCGAGGGATGCAATGGACGCGCGAGATCTTCCTAGTGACCTCGCCAAGCCCTGGCACGTTCGACAACGAACCAAATGCTGCACGGAAAGAGTGTCAGGAGGAATGGGGATAGGTTGTGTACTCGTGCACACTTACCGGCTACCATGCTTGGAGCCTTTGAGTGTGACGCCGTGTCGCCTGATGGCCTCTATGAGCACTTCCTTGAGTTCTACGGGCGCGTTTGTCAAGAGAAGCGTCACGATCTGACTACCATTGGCAGTCTGACAAATCGACACGACAGCTGGACGTCCTCTGATGCAGCGCAGTCAGTGACCGCTTGTTCTGTTCACAAGCCACAACGTACTGGCTAGCATCGCAGATCTGATTAACGTAGGTCTTGACAGTCTCCGAAGCCATGCCAGACGTTTTGATCATCTTTTCGCTAATTGTTAGCAGATCCCTGTCAGCCATGGTCTCATCGACTTATGGCATTACGGACATAGCTTTAGCGCCAAATTGGTCTTGCGAAATTGTGATTGAGGCGGACAAGAGAACCTTGAAGACCTCCGCTCGGATTTCGTTCTGAAGGAGAGACAAGTGGTTGGCGAATGCAAACACTGCTGCTACCTGGTCATCGTACTCACTCGACCGTGCTCTACGAGACTGAGAAACGCACATGATGTCAGTGACTGGGCTCAGCAGCGTGAGCACGCATACTGGTACTTACTGAAGAACGACAAATGTCGCCCACTGAGAGCTACACAGCTTGACCGTGTCATGAATGAGTGCTTTGACGATTGCATCCTTCTCATTGTCGGGCCAATTCTCCAGAACAGCCTGACAGAGCAAGCTGCCCGTCTCGTCCATAGCGATTGACGGCCAGTCCTGGACGCCGGCAAAAGCGCCATACAGATTTGAGGGGGGCTGACCACTTGCTAGGATCTTTGACCACACATGGCCTGCAGATTTGCTGTCCAAAGGCTTCAGTACTGTGAACGCTAATGAAAGGAAGGTACCGAGAGCGACTTACTTGGTGAGGGTACTTGCATCGGCGGCTAGCCTGAAGACGTGCGACTATTCAGTCCTTTATCGTCAGAAGACAGTGAAGGCAGCAACCCACTCTTGAACGACTACTTCAGCAAAAGCAGGTACCTCATCCAGAGCTTTCTGCACCACATGTGAGCCATAAACATCGCAGCTCAACTTGTGGACATTGCCCCTGATGAAGTTGAGGACAGCTTGTTTCTGGCCTTCATGGCCCATGTCAAGGCAGCGCGAGACGACTGTAGTGGCTTGTCAGTTGTCTTCAGACATTGTGGTTGTTGGTCCCTTGACTTGCTGAAGTTTCCAAACCTGAACGGACCCTAGTCAGCAAACGCATGTATCACTCTTTGGATTCTCAAAAGCGCGGCGTACCGATTAGTCATTAGGTGGAAAGCGGCGGGCAGTATTTGGTCAATAATCTGCGAACGCCGTTGCGGATCGCTGCAATTTTTGAGCTTGTGCTGTAGGAAAATGCTAGCTTGCTGGTCGTTGTTGTCCAAAATTTGCTTGACCAAGCCCTGTGAGTTGAGATTGTGGTACGTGGGTTACCCGAGCCCAGCCTTGAGATGTACGTCTGTGCCTACCATGTAATTGGTTGGATCTTCTGCCGACAGAGACACACCGTCTGATCGGACTGACTGCATGCGTTCCGTTTGCATCAGCGCTGCTACTTTCCTTCGTGGCCATCGGGAAGAGCTTACGTCTCGATCTGTAAGAACTATGCCCGATGCTGTAGCCAGGTCTTGCAATGGATGAGACTTCGTAGAACCAGACGATCCATTCGAATTGGCAGGCGCATACTGCGGCGCATTGCTGAAGCTTTGACCCGGATAGTCCGCAGGTCCAGAAGATCTGAGACGCCTCTCGTCCAAAGAAGCGTTCTGTTGAATGTCGTGAGTAGTATAGTGTCTTCGATGAGGCAGACCATTATGATCAAAAGCAGGCATGAAATGAACTGGACTACCCGATTGCGTGGGCCTGACCAAGCTTTCTGCCGATGGAGTTGGTACGAAGCGATGCGTAGCCGGCGATGAAGACATGCTGCTTGTTGAGCTGCCGAAGTGCGCGGGAGCATTGTTGTGTCCATTAGCACCTAGTTGGTGCTCCAGAAAGGCGACTCGATCATACAGCTTGCTGAGGGCGCCGTGATGTCTGCTCGACTCGCTCTCCTGGCGATCTAGTCTGACTTGCAGCTTTGCTTGGAGGCGAAGAAGGCAATTAACCTCTCCGGCCAGTTCGTTGACAGCGTTTAGGAGGGTTTCCATTCGAATATCACGAGCACTGTGGCATCATGGGTTAGGCAATTGCATCACCTAGCGGAGAGCAAAGTAATGTATTCCTCACTCTGACAGCGGTGACCTAATGTGCTCTTGTAGCAACACACTCGACTAAAGAGAAGCAATGCATTTAGCTATTGGCACCATTTTGGCGAAACTTCCTGTTACCTACAGACTGAGAACGTGAAATGATTCGTCGTATCGGTCCATCTTGGGCTCCAGCATGTCGGGCACTGGCTTCGGAAGGAAATCTGCGATAATGGGTGCCAGGCGATTCGCCGCGGAACAATTCTCCAGCTTCCTGCTGGATTGCAGCCGTGCGAGTGAGTGATGGAGTGTGTCGGCTGGAAGGCCAGGTCGAGTCAGAGGGCGAGACGGATTTGGGTGTCAGATTGTCGGCAGAAGTGTCATGCGCTGCAAATTGATTGCCTGTGGACTGCTCGTCTCCTTCATCATAATAAGGCCCCAAGTCGAAGGAAACCGATGAAGTGGATCCGGCTCTGCTGTTGCGACTAGCTGAAGCAAGGGGTTGCATTCGTTCAGCAGGAGTCCAAAGATGGTCGTCTCCCGCCCATTCACGTGGACCATCCATCTTGTGCACCCACGCCTGTGGACTTGCGGAAGGAGCGCCATTACTATATCCTGAATCCTCGGGAAGCATAGCAGCAGAAGAGACGTTTGCTGACCATTTTGAAGAAAGTGAAGTTGAAGACGAGCCCGAGGACATCTTGAAGGGGTAGTACCCGGCTTCATCTGTGGGAGTCTGATGATGAACTTGAAGGGGGCGTTCCTCATCCTGTCGAAGCTCGCGAAGGCTTTCATGAAGTTTAGAACCGGTGCCATTAAGATCAGAATCTGGTGAGGGCATGTAGAATCCGCCGCCCTGAGTGATAAATAGCTTGAGGGCCTTGATGTCATCAGCGGTGGACATGGCGGTAGACGGGCGACTAAGACCGAAGGGCGCCCCAGGTGAAGAATAAGCATGAGAAGGCTGATTTGAAGCAAGGCTCCGATGAGCGAAAGATGGTAGGCTGATGGGATTAGGATAAAGCGAGGAGACGCTCGAGGTGCTTGAATGCGGAGAGCCGGGCCCATGTGTCTCAGGCATAGGTGAGATAAGGGATCCGGAAGGAAGCGAGTCCTGTTCAGAGGAAGGGCCGGGTACATGAAGCGAAGCAAGGTATGACGAATTGGTGGCCAATGCCGGTCGTTGAACAGGATCAAAAGTGTCAGATACAGCAGGTGTGATGGCGCCAGAAGAGCTGCGTGGAGTCGGTGCTCGAGATATCGGCGCGTAGCTGGGATAGCGCGGCGCTTGCTGGGCGTGCGAAGAAGGTCGAACCTGTGGAGGCGCGCTGGCCTGCGGGTCGGTTGGGCCTGGCCGGTTCATGGGGCGAGAAGGAGTGGATGGAAGTCTTGCAGTTGCAGTTCCAGAGCTGACATCTGTTATCAGGTTGGCAAAATGTCATGGGAGTCGCGGAACCTGGAGCTGTCACCAACAATGCGTACCTCTGCCTTCTGTCGGTCGCGACATAGCGCGTTGAGCTGCAGAGTCCGCCGCAGTGCTGCCAGAGCTGTCAGGCACGCTGCTGCCAGTATACATGGCAGGAGCACGCGTCAGCTGTCTCTTGTGCATGCTCAAGGCCTCTGGCTATCCATGTGCGCGTTGCCAGAAGTTATTGAACGGTGGACAACATGTAAGGCGGAGATGTAAACAACTTCAAAGCATGGCGGTGGTGGCGAACCGTGACGGCGCAAAGCAAAGGATGCCCAAGGGACACAGCAGTCAGTCGCAAGCAGTTCAGAGCCAGACGGTATTCAGGGCAGCGTAAAAGCGCCAGATGGCCCGCCAGTCTTTCTTGAGATTCTGCGCAACTCGAGAACGTGCTATATTACGACCCCTAGAGGGTTCACATGAAGGCATAACCTGTTTTTTGATTACAAATTCAACCGCGCTACATTATCCATGTTGAATGAGATGCATAAATGGGGAAAAAGGGTTTGCAAACGAGAATTAAAACAGATCAAGTGTCCATAAACCGAGCAGAACAGCGATCCCAGAAATCGCGACTGCTTCATTGAAGTATGCCGCGCCGTAGCTATCGAGAGTGCGAACAGCACTGCTAGCCGCAACTTGTGAGGATCCAGCATTGGCAGCGGCTGGCTGAGCGCTGGTGCTAGCAGGGTCCAGTGGCGTGCCAGTGATGGTTGATCCGTTGGCTGGTAATGTAGGACCGCCAAAGATGCCCGAGGGGTATACTAGTCCTGTCTCGCTGGTATTGGAAGGTGAAGACCCTCTCTGATTATCCGTTGATGCGATGAGACCTGGTGATAAGCGTGCGAAACCGACAGACGGCCCGGGCGAATAACGGTATACGCTGAAGTGAAAGTCAGTCATTCAGCGCATTACACAGCTTAAATGCAAGGCGTGATGACTCACGAGAGAACGTTTTTGAGGAATGCCCCACCGATGACCCAGCTGATGACGGCAGCCGAGCCAGAAGAAAGAGTGAGATCAAAGAAAGCACCAAGACATTGGTTGGTGACAGCATTGAAGAGGCCCAAATTGAGGTCATCTGAGCTCATTGCGTATGTCTGAGAATGCCAAAGTCGGGTTAGCAAACTGTGGAAATGACAAAGATTCGGCAAAACTTACTTGATTGCCAAATTGGAAAGCAATGTCTATTTCCGCATCACAAGGGTAGGTGTAATAGCCTTCGTATTCTTGGTCCAAAGCATAAGCACCGCCGATCTGTTCGTACAAGCTTTGCACGACGTTGGAAGGGCCGCCAATGAGAGTAGTGCCGGTATCGATCGCTACATCCGGCGAGCCGAGCTCCGTCATGTTTGTTCCATTGAGACTGAGTGCGGCGAGGGGTACCACCCAGTAGGATTCGCTCCCTTGCGGTACGTCCACGTAATTGATGGTCCCAGTGTATGACTCGTTAGACAAGGTGCCGAGAGTGAAGAAGCCGCTGTAAAAGAGCCGAACGTCAAGATCGTTTGGAGCTAGAAGCCACTGAAACCGCATGAGACTCACCCGTATTCTGTATCTGACGCGTTGGTCGAGTTTATGTAGCGAGTCATGTAGAATGAGAAGCCTTCAAAATCAAGCAGTGTCTCGTTGTCGTTCATGAGGTTCATCCAGAAGGGAGTCAAGCGCGACACAGCGAGAGAAGGGAAGCCGAGGCCTAGCAATCGGGCATTAGCTTGGACCTAGATTGGCGTTCGAATACGACAACCGGCCTCACCCATTATACCAGATGCGTTTCCACCCAACAGCGCGTCGCTGACTTGATCGCATAACGCGACTGTCTGATTCTGTAGATCTAGCCCGGCGAGCGATACCGTTTCGTTCCAAAGCTGACCGGATGCAGAGCCCTGAAATCGCGATCTATATAAATGCTTGCAATCCCAGTCAAATAAAACAGTCTATCTCACCATGCCATAGCGTATTGTGAAGTCTGTCGCTGTTGTCGCGGACGAAGACGAGGCGTTGACAGCGAACGTGTGCACCTGGGTACATTCTGTGGAAGTGCAATTGTTGTCGACAAGCCAAAAGTCGGCTGATCCGGTATCGAGAATGACATTCTGTACGAATGAACTGGTCAGATACAGCTATTTGTGCGTTTCGGACGCTGGCTTGGCGCTGTTGACCAGACTCACAAAGGATTGCGGTGGAGTGCCGACGCGTATTGGAGCCTGCCAATGCAAGTGAATAAGTCAAATTAGACTGACTATGCAAGCGAGTCCTGCAAGTGAGACGAACATAGTATTCCCTGCGTAAAGAAGAAAGCAACAAGAAAGTCAGCCACGTCTGTCGTCTCGAAGGATGTAGCCACCGTCCGCAGCAAGGCTATGCCGGCGTTTGAGCATGGCCAAGCCAGACCCTCGAGCAAAGGAAGAGACGCACAGATCTGACTGATAGTTTGTCAAGTTGGCATATCCAGCTGTCCTGCCTGAAGGCGGCACACCGTGATCTGGGACGGTGTCCAAGCCTGTCGAGCTCGCTGCTACAGCTGAGCCCGTCCTCGTAGAATGCCCTATGCTCGTCGAGCCACTCCCGCTAAAGCTCGTGCTGCCGAGCGAGGTCGACGAGCCAGTCAACTGCTGCCGTTTCGCCTTGCTTCTAGCCTTGCTGGCGCTCTTGTCGGCCAGCGACGAGGAGCCTTCATGGATGCTGCCGTATTTCCCTTGCAGGCGGAGTCGCTCCTTGACTGCCCAGGTCTGGAGGTGCGACTGCGAGCGAGCCCTCAGGCGAGGCCCATCGCCGTGTAGCAGGGGCACGACTGCTCCTCTTCTCTGCTGCTCTTGCTGTGTCGCAGTTGTTGGCAAAGCAGTGTAGCTCTGGCCCTCTCGCACGCAGCAGGCCATCAAGAGGAGCACCGTCGACAGGAGCGTCGGCAGCGTGGGCCGCAGCGGGCTGCCAGTGTGCTCGCCGGCCATCGTGTGCAGCTTGCTGTGATGCTGCGCTGGCCTGCTCCCGTCGCCGTCTGTCTTGTTGCCTGTTTTGGCCGTGCGTTGCTATCAGGACGGTCGCGCAGTTGTACTTGGGAAGACCTGGGCAAGCAAACAGAGATGGCAAATTATACTGAGCGAGGAACGTGAATAGGAACAAGTGATATCCAGCAGGCATACGTTCGCGCGAGAGTCGTCGTCATCGTATGCCAATGAGACTCTTAGCGGACAAAGCTGTCGCTGCCTGCGCTCATCAAAGGTGGCGGGGGCCATGCAAAGGGTAACACTTCAAGCAGGTTCGCTAAATTCCAGGCCAAGACATAATTACGTGGATTGTTTGTATACAAGAGCTATATGAAGAGAATGACACGCCTCTCCGGTCTGTATTAGCACATACAAGATAAAGCAGTGTCGATGAAACAACAGCCGTGACGGGGTGGGGGTTTCACGCTGAAAAAGCCTCGCATCGCGTGCAAGGGTATAAAGGGTTAAGAGTCGATGTGAGCCTGCGTGCCGAGTGCATCTATACGTCGAGTGCGTCTCGACACGGGCTTTTCGTGTTTTTTTTTGGAGATCTGGATCCGAGACAGGTGGCATTATGCCCGCGGAAAAAAGTCGAGCGGGCGGAGGCGAATGCTGTTGTATTCGCTTTACTTGCTGGGCGACAGTGCGCTCTTGATCTTGTGGAAGCTGCAGATGATGTCAAAAGAAAACGCCATCAGTAACTGCTATTTAGGCGCACAAGACCATGTGAATACTTACAAGCTCGACTTTCGCTTGCGGTCGCCGTCCTTGCCAGCTGGGGTGGTTGGGGCAGTCTTGTAACCATCCGAGTTGGGAGTGGCAGCGGAAGTAGCTGCGCCCTTCTTGGGCGTAACTGGAGCCTCTGCGCTGGTAGTCGCTGCTGCGCTGCTGCCAGTGGCGGAAGATGCAGGGGCCTGGCCAACTCCAAGAGAAGACGCGCCAGCGGTCTTTGAAGCTGGCTGGCTGTCGGCAGTCTTGGCTGCGGCCGCTGGCTCAGTTTCCTTGTTCGCTGCGACTGGCTCGCCCTTGATCTCGGCCTTGAGCTTCTGCATCAGGCCGGGCTTCTTGCCGTCCTCGGCAGTCGTGGTGGACGTGGTGCCGGTCGTGGAGCCAGTCTGAGCAGGTGCATCTGCGCCGGTAGCACTAGCCTCTTTCTGCACATGCGAGACATCCTTTTCAGGCTCGCTGATCTTGATAGCCTGAGGAGCGGTCTTGCCGTCAGTGGGGTAGAGTTCTGGTCCGCCAGTGACAGGAGGCAAGCTCTGAGCAGCAGGTGCGTCCTTGCTGAGGCCAGAAGTGACTCCAGAGGAAGATCCAGTAGTAGCAAGAGCGCCGCGGTCAAGACCTGTAGGTGCAGCAGAAGAGGAATGAGCAGCCGAGAATGCCGCAGGGTTGGCATCGGCGTCATGTAGAGATTTGCCAAAGGCAGAGGAGGCGGAAGCGGAAGCCTTCTTAGCCCAGAAATCGTCCATCGGAGGTATGTCCCTACCCTCGTGGGATGCGCCGATGCCGGTAAGTCCGCCAGCGAGAACTTCGCCAAAGCGCTCTACTGCGCCAACGACTTCGGCTTTTGTGTGCTGAAAGTCGATCTCTTTGAGGTCGTGCGTAATGCGCGCGGTGGCATCGTTGGTGGTGATGCCCTTGAGCGCATCGACTGGCTCCTTGTGGCTCGAAGCCGCGAGAGCAGGAGCTGTGGTGCCAGCATTGGACGTAGTGGCGACTGCATGCAAGTCAGACGATGGATCATGATAGACAGCAAGTACGAGTGCTCACAAGATCCAGTGGTACCAGTGGCAGCAGCAGGAGCAGTCGTTGACGTCGTTGGCGATGCAGTAGTAGGAACAGCAGTGGACTTTCCTTCAATCTTCTCCTCAATCTTGTGCTCAAGCTCGATGGCAGCCTTGTATGCAGTTGCGGCGGCGGCAGCACCAAGACCACCAATGACGGCGAAGAGGCCCTTGCCTTCGTGCTCTGTCTGGCCAGGTGCCAGAGGTGCATCGCCAGTAGAAGCTGGCAGAGGTGCTTTTGCGATATCTGGCTTAGCGAGGTCTGGCCATACCAGAGATGTTTCAACCTTTCTGCATTCTTGGAAATGAGGCTTTCCTGCTCACCCTTGTCATTGACTCCGCTGCCGCCGGCCACGGCCTGCGTCACACCAGGTGCGACCTTCTCAACGCCAGTAACGCCGCTAGTCTCGCTCTCGCCGAGACCGTTGATTGCGGCAGTATGAGCGGCATCTTCAGCAATGCCAGTAGATGCGACTGCGCCTCCAACGGGTACAGGTGCTGGTCCAGTGGATCTGACGCCAGTAGCACCGCCGCTCTCGCTCTGACCGAGGCCGACAGCGTGGGCGGTATGGGCAGCATCAGCCGCAACGCCGGTGGATGCGACTGCGCCTCCGACGGCTGTGGGAGCTGCTCCTGTGCTCTTTGGCGCAGAAGAGCTGAAGACACCTTGAGAGCCTGATCTCGGGCTGGATGCCGAGGTGGTTGCGTGGTGGTCGGCCTGCGAGGGTGCTGCAGAAAGAGTGACGGAAACGAGTCAGCTCGCGGATTTTCCATTCACAGCTCGCTCTTGCGCCCGCGTCGAAGAAGCAAAAGCTCGCGCTTGCAACAATTTCGCGATCGCGTCGCTAATGTGCTTCCACGTGGGAGATTTGGGAAAAAGAGCTGCTTCGTCAACTCACTCTGGAAGACATTGTTGGTGTTGCCAGCGGCGTCGGTCTCTGATTGTTCTTCAGGGTTGGTCATCCATGTGTTACCGACGATGTACTGCATTTCACACGTGTGTGTCAGCGTTGTGACCCCGTATGAATTGGGGATTGAGGCGTCTGGCGGAGTCTTTGACGTTGGGGGGCGAAAGCTCACCTTGTATGCGACCTTGGTTTCAAAGGGGAGTTGCTAGAGGAGGGCAAAGCATGCACACATATCAGCAGTGCCCATTAAGACTGTGTACTGTGCTTGTTCTGTTGCTGGTCTGGTCGTGTTGACCGCGGCTTCTCCTCTTCTCGCCCGCCTTTCGCTGAAAGCAGGGTTTGCCGCCAGAGGAGGAGCCACCAGCAGCAGCAGCAGAACAATGCAAACAGCAGCGACGCACCACTGTAGCGATAAAGTACAGGTTGGGGATCTTGGTCATCTTGATGGCGTTACTGTGGGCCAAGCAGCGTCAGGTTTGCTCTTTCCCATTGATGACCCGCCTCTGTCTCTGAAGCTCGCTCTAACACTCACGGCCGCCAGTCACACCACGAGCCGGTGAGGTAGACCTCGTCGTGCGAGACATCGTAGAGGATGAAGTCCTTGGGATACGTGGCTGCCATATTCTGATGCTATTCTAACGGGTGTGGTGGTGTGTGCAAGTCGGACGGATGCTGAAGAAGCCAGCAGCGGGATGCCGTCATGCAGCTTGCAGCTTGATCGAGGAAGACGACGAAAAAGAAATAGCACACGACGAAGCAATCCATTGACAGGCTGTGAGCTGAGCAGCCGTGCTGTCTGCCTGTGCAACTTCGATATCTGTCTGCCAACTGTCAGGCTTGCGTCGCACAGCCGTGCCGCCTTGCCATGCCACGCGGGGGAGCTCCGCACTCGAGTGAGGCAATTATACTGCATGTCTGCATCTAGTAGTATGTACAGGCAGCACGCTGGTCTGTAAGCAGCTCTCAAGAGTGTAGCAGCGCTGTCTCTGGTGGAAGCAGTGCGGCAGCAGGCCCCACCCAGCCACACTTTTACTTGAAGCCATGTCAGGCGTGGTCAGCCACAAACGAGATCCATCAAGACCTGATGAAAGCGGTCTTGCAACCGCTTCTTGCACAGCCGCTGGACGCTCTCAGGGTGAAGGTGATTGTGAGAGACCCGTACGTGCGCATCGACGGTCTTCTAAATCCTCTCAAGCAGCTGGCTTCTTCCAAAAGCACGTATTCGTCTGCAAGTCACGCAATTCGCGAACGAGACCAAGAGGGCGCCAGCAGCATTGACGAGGTTCAGCGGTGCTCTGGCTGATCGTATACATTGTGTGATTCGACCAAGTGCACATCCTGATAGTGAAAGCCAGACCAGCATTTCTTTTTCTCGCCAACCGCTCAAGCAGCGTGATCGGGTACCAAAGATGCTGGGCCTCAAGGCGACGATGAACATCATCGACAACAGCGGCGCAGGTGAGCATTTCCACCATGATTGATCTGTCCTGGGAAACTTGACGCTGATGCTGCTTACCTCTGGGTCTCGACAGTCGTCGCTGAAGTTGTGCATGTCTTGAAGACAAAAGTTGGCCACGGTCACGGACGCATCGGTCAGTTTGCTCGCAGCCAGCACAAGTATGCTAGAAGTAGCAGTCTGACCTTGGTATATCCCTATATCATGCTTGACGCGCCTTGAAATCGTCAAGGCGACGAAGTCGTTTGTGTCATCAAGAAAGCACGGCCAATATCAGCCAGCATCAGTCCCAACTCACCTGCTGCAGCCAATAAGGGTAAATGAATAGGAGCGAATGCACAAGGTCTTGACCTTTGGGAATTCCGCTGACGCCGTCTGACTTGTTCTGCAGTCCGGAGAGGCGACGTCCGCCACGCTATCATCGTCCGAACCAAAAAGGAACAACGACGACCAGATGGGCGTTTTATCCGCTTTGATGACAATGCTGGAGTCTTGTTGAATAATAAGGTCAGTTCTTTTGTTTTCATATGATACGCTCCGGGACCGCGCTGATGCTTTTCTGTGACCGACATCTACAGCGCGAACTCCTAGGCACCCGCGTCAATGGCGTCGTTGCGGCAGAGCTTCGTCAAAAAGGCTGGGCGAGGATTTGCAGTCTTGCACCGAAGGTGGCATGATCCGAAGACCACGCTGTCTATACGCTTTTGCGCTTTTTCACAGTCCATGCTTGTTGTCCACACTGTATCAGCGCATCTACCATACCCAAGCAATCTGTCAGCAAGACCTGCAAAGATCGTTTCTCCTCCCACGTGTTATGCCGTGACGAATGACATCCATTCAAAGTGGCAGCTTCGTTATACGATTTGATCAATTATAGTTGTCGGTAACGGTTGAATCGTGAGTTGCTTGCAACCTCAAGGCCTGTGATCTACTTGCACACATCTGCATGGTACAACAAGCGAGTGCATTCATCATTTCCTCCTATCTCGCGATATGACCATGCCGCTCAAGACTGCCAGCTCTGACTGACCAGCATCTGCACCACGACTAGCGCCTTGTACCGCAGATCTGGGTCTGGACTTTCGTTGAGCAGCTGCAGAACCCGTGTCTTGCCTCCAAGCTTGGTAATGTCCCGCTTCGCCAGGTCATAATACTTGATGTACATTGCGAGGTCGGAACATACGATCGAGTGCGTCAGCGCAGGCTGCCCAGGTTCCGCCAGTGCGAGCAATTTCCTAGAATCGCAAAGTCAAAAGTCAGCCTTGTACCGCCTGCTGTTTACAGTATCGATAAGGTAGCCAGCTCACTTTAACACTGCATGTCCATCTGCAGACAGTTTGCGTGCATTGTCGTTCCAGAACTCATCATCGGTATGGCACGGTGTCCACGAAAGGTGTTTGCTGTCCACTTCCGCCACGTATTCGTCCCACGTAGTAAGCGACTTGCGTGCATCTCGTAAGTAGTCGCGCAGCCATTCCGTATCTTCTTTCACTTCTGCGTCTCCAAAGAACTTCTTGCTTGCTATCAAGCCTTGGGTGAAGTTGAGAACGCCAGACGAAGACATGAGCATCGCCGAAAGATTCGCATCGGGTGAAAGCGTCATCATGTTCTGTGTTTAATACGTGTAAACGAGATGCAAATTCCATTGACGCAACCGAACAAACTCACCCTAAAGGTCGACAAAATCACACGGACAACCTTTTCCTTGACAGCGCGTCTCGCTACATCCGAAAGCAATGGAATGATGCCAAATTTGCTGTTCGCAGCAGCAAGTCAGCTCATGCAGACGTACTAAAGTGATTGCTCCAGGTATCACACCTTTCGATCTTGTCGTTGATGACTTTCTCAAAGCTGAACAGCCAAAAGCACATGGCAACGCCGTACTGCGTTTGTGGAGCCGTTGGCATTTGCGAATCAACCATGTCCTTGAGCAGTCCGACGAGACTAAGGATTCCGCTCAGTTAGCAGCGCTAGCTATGATTAACGAGATATTTATACCCACCCATCGATGATCTTGCCATTCTCCGCATTGGCCTGACCCTTGCCCTTGTCGCTTGTTTCGGTGTTCCAGATCTGCATGCGAATGTCATGCGACCGCAGGACCTCGTTGAGACATTGCAGGGCAATGTCCTGGTTCTCTGGCGATTGACCTGTGTTTGCGTTCGTCAGCAGACTTCTCGCGATGAATGAGTAGGATACTCACGCAGAAAGAGCCCCAGCGCTCGTGTCAGGCGGCCTGAGACCTTGGTGGGCGGTGACGACTCGGAGCTGAAGAATGGTGGATGAGCACGCTACAGGACTGTAAGGCGCCAGCTGGCTTACGGAAGGAGCAGAGAGACGAGAGTAGCACTCTTGAGCTGGCAGAAGTCATCCTGGCTATCTAGGTGCCTGAAGGCAGGAAGCGCGTGCCATGTCAGGAGTGATCGCAGGGCATGCAAGCGCAGAGTCCGTATTGACGCACCTGAGCAGTGCGTCCCAGGGCGCATACGAGAGCACAGAACGAGCGTTGGATTCTTCTTGCCCTACATAGCGTCTCTGTCAGTCCGTCCCGAAGAAGCGCCCCAAAGTGGAGCAGCAGCCACACACCGATGATGAGGTCGCCAAGCATCACAAGGGACCATTGGATGGCGTCGGTACGGTTGCTCTTTGTGATCAGCTTGATGAGCAAGCGAGCATATGTATCAAAGTCCTGCGAGAACAGGGAAGTGTGAGCCCTCTCCAGCGTCTCGAACTATCACCCCCCCTTGTGCCCGATAACCGTGCCAGCCTCACATTGCGCAGTAGCGAGTCGCTGGTCGCCTTTGGCTGTTTTGCAATCTTGGCGATGAGTCCCAGCTCCTCTTGTGTGATGTCTCCAGCGCGACAGTAGCCCTGTAATGACCCATTACGACGGCAATTGGCAGTCCGCATCAGCTGGCTGCGACACGCTGCCCGCTTGATCGATGACGGCGGGACGACGCGCACGCAGGCTCACCTCCCAGCCAATCTGCCGCGCACGCAACTTTTCGCTTGCGCTCTCGAGTTTCCGTGAGCTTGCCATTGTTGCGGCTGTGTGGAACGGAGGAACGAAGTCAAGCCAGCATCGCGTCACGGGCTATTCGCCCCGATCACGTCGAGGTGTATCCACGTTCAGCAAACGTGCTCTTCCTGCTGCTCGGTCTCGCTCTCACTGTCTCGCTCCTCTGCTGATGGACGCTACTGACCCTCCCCGGGGAGGCAAGGACATACCCGTCTCGGTCTTCACCGGATAGTGAGTTCCATTGCTTGCTGGTCACTATATCCTACTCTGGCACTTTCAGCCAGTATTGACATGGCTCAATCTCACTCCACTGATCGCTCACACTACCACCCCTATAGTCTTGGAGCCGGCAAGACCACAGCAAGTTTGTCCTTTCCTGAAACGCTTGCATATCACACTGATTGCCACCATCCTGCTGTAGATTATCCTGTCTCTCCTGAAACAGCTGCCCAAGGACTATAAAGTGGGCAGATACGAGTCGTACCCCGCGCGAGCCATCTTGCTGACTGCTCCCTCAGGTAGTCTTGCTGAAGAACGAATTTGGGGATGTCGAAGTCGACAGCGAACTGGCCAAGGAATCCTCGGTAGAAGCGGTTTCTGAAATTCTCAGTCAGTAGCTCTAACCAGACATGAATACACTTCTTTGCCCTGACAACTAATCCTACAGATGGCTGTATGTGCTGCGTGTGAGGCGAAATGAGATGTACGAACTTGCGACGTATACTGAATTCGAATTTCTCCAATCCTAGCCTTGTTGGCCAGATGCGGACAGCTCTCCTTGAGATAAAAGGTCAGTCATCCCTCCTTTTGCCTTATACGTAAGGCTAAAGAATTATTCCTTCAGAAAAATTCGCTCCTGATAGAATCATCATCGAATCGTCAGGATCTGCTTTCCCAGCCACATTAGCATGGCAAGTCCGGCAGCTGGAAGACGAGGGTCTCAAGCTAGACTCAGTCGTCAGTACGTACATTTAACGTCTCCATCTACATCACCGGCGAAGATGTCCTGCTAAAGTCAACGCTATCTAGCTGTGATTGACTGCGTCAATTTCGAGGGATATGAAGATACCAGTCCAACGTAAGTCGACACAGGTGCCAAGGTCGATCTTCACTGATGTGACTTGTTCTTGCGCAGAGCGAAGATGCAGGCAAAATATACTGATCTCCTACTGTTGGTCAGTCTTTGTGACGCTTAGACTGAGATCTATGAAAATGCCGCTGCTGACCACTCTATCCTTGCAGAACAAGCATGAGTTGGTACGCTAGACCAGACGACTCCTCTATACTAGACTTGGTCTCATTGTCTCCCCTATTTCTGTGGCAGGTGTCTGAACGACAGCTCGACAAGGTCCTAGACTCGCTGTACGAACTGAACACCGAAACGCCAAAGCTCAAGATCTCCCGCGAAGCTCCGCCCAAAACATCACTAGTATTCGGACTTCTTCCTAGCACCGGAAGCACAAGCAAAGTCTTCGACATGTTGAGCGAAGAAAACGAAGACAGGAAACAGCTCGGTCTCTTTGATGGGGAAGCAGATTCTGCAGGTGATGCAGGCGCAGGACACGCAGATGCGGAGAGCGGCGAAGTGCAGACTGTCAATATTTGGAAGGGAGGCAAAGAGCCTGGACACGCGAGCCATCTTGGACACAACCACAGCCACACTCACGACGAGGAGCCGAACAAGTCATATCAAGCTCCCGAAGCAAGCACTCCCTTGACTCGCAAAACGTTGGAAGAGCTATTAGCAAAACTGCCTTCGGAGGACGTATGGCGCGTCAAAGGCTTCCTCAAGCTGCAACAACCAACATCGAACAGCAGCAACGGTAGTCATGCTGCCTATGTCATTCTGAACTGGGCATTTGGGCGACACGAGCTGCATGATGCCTCGCAACGCATGGCGCAACAGCTCCAAGAGCAGGGCGTCGAAATCCGCTTGACTGTTATGGGTGCGCGGGGTGAAGTGAAGCGGAGATCTAGGACGCTATCAGAAGGGTTGGGCGCCCAGATGTTGTAATCTTGGGGAGCTTGTTTGAGCTGCGTACAGGGTGTCCACGATGACAGCAAGCCAGGACCTCATTGCTTGCGGAGAGCAGAAGCTCTGCGCACTGACGCCTTGTAAGAAATGCGCAAAGATAGCGGCATGTGTGAAAAGCCATGAATTGCGAGCCAGGACGAAGACTTCGTCGTCAAACGGCGTGATCGTGCTACACGACAAGAGGTAACATTCTGCCATGTAATCCTCCAATGTTGCTGCCGGCCGACGTGGCCTCCCTTCTATCCCGCAACCCGTCCAACGAAACATGCGCGAGAGGAAACAAGACCAATTTACTCGGAGGCAGTCGCCCGCGTGTAAATGAGCTGGTTGCGCGAATGAACGACGGGCTTGATGACGCTGTGTGAAAAGCCAAGGCAGAAAGCGTGAGCTGTTACATTTCAAGATGGGCCTGCAATGCGAGCGAGTGCGCACCCTTCCTGCTCGAGAGTCCTGATCGCCTTTCGTGCGATGGATCCGTTGACCTTCATTCGGTCGATGACGACGGAGACGGAGATGAGCTTGTATGTAGGGACCTCCTTGAAGATCCTGTATAAATCACAAGCAATGCGCGCAATCAGCACGGTGCTGGATATCTGCGCTCGAATATGTTCGACTAACTTGTCGTAGGACTCCTTGTTCACGCTGACGGCATTTTGCGCCTTGTCTTTAACCTTGCCCTTGGACCACTTCTTCTTCTGTATACATCAAACGCAAGCGCATGCATTCAGCACTCCGTACGTCTCGCTCGAGGCTTGCTGGTCCGGCTCATCGCAAGCTGGACCTTGGGGGCAATCGGCAACTGACCTTTCCCTTGGAAGAAGAGGCGGCGGCTGCAATGCACAGGTACACGTCAGTATGCATTCACTGGACCTTTGAATCATCTCTATGAACGCACCTGCGGCCTTCTGGGCCTTGGTCTCTGTGATGCGGCGAGATCGGGGAGCACACGGTCAGCATGAGCACCCAGAGAGCAGCTGGACCGGCCTGACGGGCGCTGGGAGAGCGGCACGTCCGCCGGCACAGCGAGCGGTGCACACGTACTCGTGGGCGCGGCAGGCATCGTCGATGTTGTCGGGCTGTCCGAGGAAGCTCAGCCTCTTGCGCTGGGCCTCTTTGCGGTCTGTGGCTGCGGCTCTGCGGGAAACGGAAGAACTCGATCGAGGAAGGCTCGCCGAAGACGGACGTGGGACTGCGAGCAGAAAAGAAGGCAGGAAAATGGGGAAAATTCACAGAGATGCAGAGTTGGTATTGATGAGGTGAGAGGCCTGACTGCCATAGCCACGGCCATGCCCAACCCTGTTGCACTGACAGTTTTCGAATGTTTCGCAACATCGCCCGAACGGCAAAATTTTGGTAACTGCATAGCCTGTTTGAACGATTTGCACAGGGTAGAGGCAAAAAGCGATGCAGACAATACCATGATTCGGACACAGACATCTTTCATTGCTCGGTCATGCCACAATGGCCGGGTTTATTGCTCCTCAGACTAGATCAAGCAGGGAGTGCAGACATCGCTTACTAGGCTGAGAAGCTGTTCAACGTGACACGACATGGTAAAGACAGAATGGTGACTATTGACATGGGCAAGGACGGTTGTTGTGGAGTTGAAATCGCATAGAGGATGCCAAGCAGCAGTGTTGCGCCGCCATGGTACCTCACAATCTTCGATGGTTTGCTGGAATTCGTGGCAGCCTGGCCAATGGCCAGGGAAAGGACTACGCGAATGACGAGACTTCGCGATGGTCCTTCATGGCTGCACGCTTAGTAGCCTCCAGACTGCTGCTGGTTGTTGGGGCAGTCTCGGGACATGTGTCTGCAAATGAGAAGAATCAGCATGAAAATCGAAAAATCACGCGAAAAAAAGATGGACTCACCCGGGCTCGCCGCAAGAGTAGCAGCTGCGGTTTCCGTAAGACCTCTCAGCTCTCGGTTCGGGGCAGTCCCGGCTGATGTGGCCTTCACCGCCGCCTGAACAAACAAAGGCGCGCGTTAGTCGGAAGATAGAGAGATTGACAAATGAACTTCAACTTTCAGTTGTAGCAGGACCTGCTGCCGCCGTAGCCGCCGCCTTGCTTGGTAGGGCAATCGCGGCTCATGTGGCTGCAAGATATAGGTTCTCGTCAGTTAAAGCCTTCCACAATGCTGACTTTCGAAATTAGAACCTACCCAGGCTGTCCGCACGAATAGCAAGTACTTCCGCCGCCGCTGCTAAAGTTTCCAAAGCCTCCAGCACTCTTGGTAGGGCAGTCTCGGCTCAAGTGGCTGTCGGGGAAGGTGCATGTGAGGTGGTGGCGAAGAATAAATCTCCAAAAAAAGCCAGCACTCACCCAACCTCCCCGCAATTGTAGCAAGAGCGGTTACCGCCGCCGCCTGAATATCCTCCACCGCCGCTACCGGCGTTGGGGCACTCCCTGGACATGTGGCCTTCTTGTCCGCCTTTGTGGATGAACAGAGTCAGACGGTCACAACAATGCTGAGATGCGTGACTTACAGTTATAGCAGGCTCTGGCCTTTCGGGGCTGAGGGCACTCGGCAGATCGATGTCCCTGATGAGCAAGAAAGCGACATGTAGTCAGTCGACGCAGGAACTCATGAATGTTCGGGAAGAAGATTCGCGATGCATCGTCGTATGATACTCCAATGGGCCGTCTAATTCGTGCCGACCGTCCCAGTACACCGCTTTAGTCCCCTCAATGCTCCTACTACTGCCCGTCATTCCGTTAGAATAAGGGCCTGACGTCTTGCAGCTTCCGTAAAGTACTCCAGGTCCTTGGGCAGGGGTGGCAAATCACGTGGACCACAAGAGAGCTCGCATGGTGTATTCCAATCTTGTCCTAGCCGATATCGGACAGGCTGCACCATGGTTGCAGCAAGACCCGTACAATACAGTCCTCCACACGAGGCCCACAGTGGTCTAGAAGGAGTGGTGAAGGAGGGAGGAAAAGAAGGGAGCTTACCTCTACGTTATGGAAAAGAGAGCGAGGCAAAGATTAACATCAGGACGTTGCTCCACACGAGCACAAGTCACACATGGAACGCCAACCGACCTTCGCCGCAATTGAAGCATGCATTGGACCTCTGACCACCGTAGCCACCCGACGAGAAACCGCCATCACCCTTCAAGCACGCCAAAAGACACGTCAGACCTCATTGTGTTCATGTTATAAGCGACATCTCCCTCACGCCTCCCCAGCCGCCGCTGTTGCCACCAGAGTTGCCCCATCCTGCACACGTCGGACGCCCGGGCATGACAGCACAGAGGCAAATCAAGAGGACCACGCCGAGCACGACGAGGTGGATCAGACAGAAGAGTGAGGGTTGTGGAATGGTGCATGAGTTGGAAGAATAGCTCGCGCTCGCTCAGTCTGCCGCTCCGCCTCGCTCGCCCAGTCTGCATGAACACCGCACCATCACCGCCAGAGTTCGAGTTGCCCCAGCCCGACATGGTTGCCTTGTTGTTTATTGGAAGGTTGTGTTGATTTGCAAGTACGTGCTTCTGCTAGCTAGAACAAGTCGTAAACCTGTTTCTGCTGTCTTGGATGGGTCAGAAGCAAACCTGCGTCGTTCCCGCCTCGAGCTGGCGATCACGCAAAGCCCGAGGAAGGCTCGAGCAAGAAAGTGGCAAAACTGGCTGCTTCGTCGAACTTCAAAGCGGCCTACGATTACCCCGCCAATCGCGCTCGTACTTTGCTACAACTTGCATAGACTATCCTTTGCTACAACTTATATGCACTGATGACTAAAGGCGTGATGTATTGAAACCTCTACGTGGTCTGGTGCCCGCCCTTCTATCTCCTTGGCCCTCCTTCTTTACCTGACATATCTATACGATTTGTTCTGCAAAAAGTAGCACGATCAGCAAGCAGTCTCTTTCGGCAACCGGTTGACCACCAACACACCTCCAGATCTGTAATGTCCGCAAAGTCCTGATACTCGTATTTCCCGTGTGATTGTTCGTACAGATCTCTCCGCTTGTTCTCCCTGAGGTAGTAAAGCCTGTAGGCGAGAAGGCCAAGACGTGGTTAGCATATCCCTGCAGCTCTCCGCACTTTACCATGTCTACCTCAATAGTGCGAGCAAGCCGATGGAAGAGGAAAAGCAGATGATGCAAGTGAGCATGCCATCGCGATATGGAGGGTTTTGATTTGTTGTCCAGAATTGAGGCCCACTGTAACAACGGATCACAGGTTAGACCAGGCAGCGTCGATTTTAACGAACGCGAGAGACCTACATTGCGTTTCCACCGGCGTATGCTACGAAGACCATCGCTTGTACAGTGACTCTTTTCGTACTGTGAGGAGAGAGAAAAAGATAAGCGCAACGGCAAGGCGAAGAGGATTACTAGAGCCTGCTTACTAGCCCGTGATGTTTGCCGCAGGGAGAGCGAACAGCTGAGAGAGTGCACCAACAAAGCCCACGATAATGTAATAGCCAAACAGGCGAGCGGGGTTGTTCCTCGTGGAATACTGTATCGTCACTCCCAAGAGAGACCAAGTTACCTGCATACGTTCAGCTCTTAGTCTCCAACTTAGGATGATGTCCTACGTGTAGAGACACTCACTCCGAAGATGCCAATAATCACTGACAGGAGCGGAAGTAATACCATGTCAGTCCTGATCTTTGTGGAATGGTTGGATGGCTCGAGCCCGATATGCAGACTCACATCGCTTATTGTGCCATCGTCGCGCAAGGTAGCCACCTCCAACAACGACTATGACTTGCACCACACCAGTAGGCAGGCCAAGAAGAATGGTTTGGAAGGTAGAGTAACCATACTCTTGCAATATGAGATGGAAGAAATTGCCAAGTCCGCCATTAGGAATTGTGAGCGAGAGTACAGCCAGAAACAAGAGCCAGCCTTGCGGGTCGATGAATGGGTTGAGAGCTTCTTTGAGCTGATATATTTTGCTGATTCCGAGAAGTTAGGCCAGACAATTATAGGTGAAGCTATGCGCGACAACGTACATGTGCTTGTCTTGAAGCGATGACTGATTCACTCTGACGCGGTCAACTGCAATTTCGCGCTCTTTTGGCGTAAGGAATCGGGCTTGCGCTGGACTGTTGGGACAGACAATCAAGAAGGCTATCCCGGCCAGGATGGTCAAAGCGCCATTAAGGATGAAGATCCATGCCCAATTATAGACGGCAAAGACATCGATGTGTCCGACACCGTAGCCTGGTAGTTGAAGCAGCGTAGTGAGCCTTCCCGAGGCCGTCAATCATGGTAAGCTTTGTTACTTACCCAAGAGTCCACCAATGCAGGACCCCAGGCCATTGCAGCTGTACCATAGTGCAAAGCGCAGAGGTTGCTCTTGGCGAGTGTAGAAGCGCGCTGTGAGCAGTGCAAAGCCTGGCGTGACCATGGCCTCAGCGCCACCTAGCAGCGCGCGCACCGCTGCGAGACCTCGAAAGCCTTTCGGAGCCGCCATAAGCATGCTGAAGGGATTGACTTAGCAGAGCCTCTGGCTCGAGCATATGAGGACAGACCTACACTAGAGCGCCCCACAAAACTGCCAGGGTGCCCATGAAGTAATTTGTTCGGAGCTTCTGAAGCAGAAAGCTGCTTGCGTCCGTAATTCAGCATCATGGTAGCATATTGACCTGCTTCAGCGACGAGTAAGTAACACACCTGCCAGGGAGTTCGGTGCAGAGGTAGCCGAGGTAGAAAATGCTACCCAACCAAGAGTATTGTCGACTGCTGAGAGACCGGTCCTAGCAGCGAGAAGCCAGCACGTGAGTGTGAGAGCGCAAGGTCGCGAATTGAAAAGAGGAGCAGCGCATACCTCTCTGAAAGAATACACAGCCGCATACGCTGTCGAATCGCGGGTAGTAACGGGGTCAGGAAACTGGTAGCCAGGGATTTGAGACACTTTCGTTCCTTGCTACGTACACATAGCAGACTTGTCGACGTCTGCGGACATAATTAGCAACCTGTATGGCGTTTGTTGTCTTCTGCAGACTCACACTGCAGCATGTAGATTGCCCCGAACAGCGGCATCAACCATTTATCGAGCTTCCTGATCACGCGTTTGACTTCGGCAGGGTCATCTGAAATTGTTATTAAAAATGGTCAGTCTTCCAACTTCCGCGCAACAACTGTAATGGTAAAGCATACAGCTTGCAATGGAAGTGTCTTGGGATTGTTCGCTGGCGCGATCATCAGAGGGATCCGCTGCTCCTCCTGACCGCGAGCTGCTCTTGGACACGTCGTGGTCGTTTCCAGACCCGCGTCTGTGCAGACTGCCATTGCGCAACGCGCCCTGCTCGTGCAGCTCTACGTCTGCTCGTGCTTGCTGGTCCGCCAAAGTCTCGCTGACAGAGGCGTTTCTCGTCAACGCGAATGGCGCCGTCATGCTGGCCAGAAAGTCGCTTGGATTGCTACTCCGTCCGAGAGCGCTGGAAATCCAGCAGGCTTGGGCTGCATGGATGGCCAGAGGTCGTACGTGCTCTCATGTACACCGCTGAGCTGCTCAATGCATGCCTCGAATGGTCCTCGATGATAGTCGCCAGACCCCGGGTCGCTCAAGAGATGTGGCACCGAATGACACACTGCAGAGATGTATGCGCGTGACAGTCTTCTGAAACGAGGAATGATGAGAAAGCCGCAGGCCGTCAAGACGTCGAATGGCAAGGTCTGGAGAAGACCAAGGATGCTTCGAGTTCTGTGAGCCCTGTCGAGAACGCGGCTGCCCGAGACATGATCAAGCCCGGCCAATGGCTTTTAGGTGAAGCAGGAGCACAACAGCTCATCACGGCTGTCCATCATCATGTGGGCTTGTTGAATTCCTCGGGCACTGGACAGCTCCCGCGCCGACATGCCGTGGGCGTGTCTCTGTTCATTTGCAAGCACTGTGCAGGCGCCAGACTGCCTCTGGCTCGACCCCACCGCATTATTCCTCGCAGCTAGCTCAATACCTGCCTCACGGCATCAATGCAATACACGGCTCGTATCGTATTGTCGAGTTCTCTAGGAGCATCGCACACTTCGACAGCTTGTACATTCACTTTCACGAGCAAGCGATTCGTCGCCACCGACATCGCGCACATCGTATAATGCTCGACCCGCAAGAAAGTCCTCTTCACAGCACCACTGCTGCCCAATTCATGTGACTCAATCCACTGAGATGGCTGTCCCTTCTGCATGTCCAATTCCGACCTCAGCTGGCTGGCCGGCCGGCTGGCCAGTTGGCCCCGTTTCAATTCCAACTGACCTTCCGCAGGCCGCAACAACAGCACAGCTGCGGGCACTGTCAGACATAAAGGCTCAGCACCTGACTTCGTTGCTTGTCTTCCTTCGTTCGTCCACCTTTTCACACCAGCAAGACCTCAAGACCTCAAGAATCCACTCCAAATAAGGACCCTCAAGCACCACATTCTTTGCACCACATTCCTTGAACACGCTCTATACATACTCTGCTCGCGGTCCTTAATCCACATTATACATTCGCGGAATACGATGAAGACCTCCACTGTCCTCTTCTCTACCCTCGTGGCTGCCAGCGCTGGTAGTGTCCACGCCAGGCCTTTCTTCGGCACGGATAGCGATATCGTGAGCCAGACCACCAATGCCCCGTTGTAACTGCTACTGAAAGCCCATGATCCTTCTTTGTAGTCTCTCTCGGCTCTCATCGGCAGAGGTCTCGGTGATCATACCCAGCAAACCGGCAAGGATGTCCATCAAACTGGCGAGCATGTCGGCAAAGACATCCACAACGAGCACGTCGGCAAGGAGATTCACAATGTGGCGGATGCCAAAGTCAAGGCTCACGTCGGTCACGCCGGCGTCTGTGCCAAAGTACTCGTAAGTCTTGACGCTCAGCATTCGCATTGCTAGTATGTCTGAAGCTTTCTTCCTTATAGGTTGATGGCGTCATGAAACAGGATTGCACCAAGAAGCAGGTGTGTCAGCGCAAATCCAGTCGCATTGGGTTCGAAGTCTGACGTCTACAGTTGCCTAGCAGACCCAGAATGGTGCACACGACGACCATCACGATGATCACCACAACGGCGGCCATGGAGGCCATTACAACCGTTGCGAGGACAGCTTGAAGGTTCTTCAGATCCAGATAAAGATCCTTCAGACTGAGAAGAACGAGATGCGTCACGAACTCACCGACTACAAGCACAAGGTGGTCGACTATGAGCATCGCCTCCACCTCCTGGAGACTGAGAAGGTGTGTTCAGATGCAACATATTATCAAGGCGGCAACGCTGATCATGCCTTGGATTTACAGAAAGAGCTGCATCACCTGGCAGTCCGCTCTCATCTCGTTGATGGCGACATTTCAGTCGAAGATGACCGTCACCACGGTAAACACGGCAAAGGCCACCATTCCGACTACGATTACTTCCATCACCCTGAGAGGGTCGACAACGACAGAGGCCACCACGGACACCACAATGACCGCGACTACGATGACTTCCATCGCTTCAAGGAAGCCGAGTATCACCACTACAAGAACTCCGAGCTTCATTCCGCCAAGGAGCACGAGCTCCATCACGTCAAGGGTTCAGACGTAGACCACGAAATGCACCATGACGGCAAGAAGGTCGATTACACCATCCACGAGGGCGAGCACCGCGGAGCTCATGACTTCAAGCAAGCCGAGCGCTACGGTGTACACGACTACAAGAAGACTGAACACGACCTCGAGCATGGAGGCAAGGAAGTCAAAAAGGGCGCCAAGAAGGAAGGAAAGCAGATTGGCAACGAGGTCAAGCATGACGGGAAAGGCCTCAAGAATGAGGGTAACGATATCATTAACGAAGTACATCACGATCTTGGCAAGGACGGCCATCATAGCAAGCCCCTGGTCGAAGTCGATGGAGTCAAGGTCGACAAGATTCAGGTCAACGCCTAGACGGCTTCATTTGCAATTCTCTGGCTATATCCGTCTCTGGTTCTCTCGCGATTCATTCATTGACTAGGCCTTGGTGCATTTACTTTGCGCATCGTTGACTTGTATTGTGTCTCACGACGCCTTCCCTTGATATGTTGTATAAGCTCTCTTGTCCATTTGTACTATCAGCGACATGATGAGATATCTTGACGAAACACCGATAGTCTAGCCCGTAGAACGGATCCATTGCGCTCTGCTCTAGTCGTACACTGAAACTTGGGCTTCGTCTTTGCTGATATCGCTATCGGTACACTGCTGACCATGTCAAGGCTGATATTGCGGAACCAGAAGTCTGTCTATAGGGACTTTTTTCGTACTAGTACGGCCTCGTACTTCACACCCGCTGGTAGAAGAGAAGATATGCGCTCTTCTCTGGTATGCCACGTAAGCTGGAGGCACTTGGAAGGCTGAGACGCATCGTTTCGCGATCTCGGTCTGTAGCTACATCTTCCGCTTGGACGGGTGTTATTGTGCTGCAAAAGAGGGCAAAAGCACAAGGTCAGCGACAAGCGCTCAAGATATGTAAGAGGATGTAGCCTCACGTGTCATCAATGTTGACCCATCGTCCGTTCGATTGTCGGACTATAAAACACGAGTCAGCCAAAGGGTATCGCCTTCGAATCCAGTGCTTTACTCACTGGTCACACTGTAATGCCCTCCAGTCGCCGACTTGCCGTGATGGTACACGACGCCGGTCAGCTTGTATCTGTTCTTCTTGCCGTCGGCAACCGTGATACGGCGAGACGGTGCAACGCAATCTTTTGGCACTTCGAATTCAGTCTCAAAGGTGACGAGCTTGTGTGACTTGACAACTCCGCCCGCACGTGGATCGTAGTTGAATCGCTTTAGGTGGAGAATGAGAACAGGGGGCAAGCTTTCGATAAAGACTTGTTTCGTGGCTTCTACGAGCTGGTTGTTCTGATTTGTCATATCGCTGATGGTCTCGGAGCTTGCGATAAGTGACAATGCATCCGTTATGCTCTGCACTCCATTTTGCTATGAAGTATCACGAAAAATCAGCTCACTTCGCGGAATAAAGCTGAAAAGCCGACTTACATGTATTTCGAGCTGAAGGGACGTATATGGCTCGAGTGTAACGCTGTCCTTTTGTCCGGGACAGCGCAGCACACTTCGCAGCTGACCACCAAATATCTTCGTAACGGCTGATTCTTGATGCTCGGTCGTGCGAGTCGTGGCAGTGCGGCCCTTTGTGCCAACCTCAAGCCAGTCACTGCTATCGTCGCCATTGACAGCAGGCTGCTGAGCTGCTGCAGAAGCCGAAGCCGAAGCTGCAGATTGCTGCGACGTGCTTGGCTTGTTCATGCCAGCGATGCTATTCACGCTCTGGCGGGACAAGATGTCCGTGCCAGCCTTGTACCCTTTGCTCGCTTTTTGCCAAGATTGCGAGTCATGCTGCTGGATCTTGATCAAGAGCTCCTCGTGGATAGTATCCAAGAAGAAGCCAAGGAACTCGTGTGCGTCTTCTTGCGACAAGCGGCTGTTGGCATTGATGTCTCTCGTGGAAATGGGAGCATTGCCTCCTTTGCCATTGCTCAAGGACGAAGGCGCGGACGAAGCAGGGTTGTAGAAGCCCATTTGCGCAAAACGTTGATTGTGATTAAGGGCATGGTAGATGATGGAAGGAATGAAAGCATCTCTGTATCGATCGCTCATCTCGTCTTCGTAGCCTTCACCATTCTTCAAGTACTGCTCCCGCTCATTGGCATTCTCTTTCGTTGCTTTGAACTCGGCAAGATAACTGACCATGGCATCAAGCAGAGGTGTCTTGCCTCCCAGATCCTCGGAAGTATTAGCGCCGATGAGAGAAATGAGATTGTAGAAAGGCGAAGTAAACAGAAGAGTCTGGAGGATAGCATTCATGAAACACGCGTTGCCGGTGTTGACGAGGCCTCTTGGGTAGAGAAGCACAGCGGAGCGCGAATTTTCGACTCCGTGCAAGATCTCTTCGAGGCTAGATTTCTTGGAGACATAGGAATCAAGAATCGTTCCAGACGATCTGACGGACCTCGCATCGGTAGCGTTGGATTTTACGGATCGTGCATCGCTTGCAGGCGTATTCTTCGAGCTGGACCGATGCGTCTCGGGCGTAGCATCGGCGACAGATTCGCTATGGGGCTGCTCTTTCTTCTCAACCGGCGGTGGAGACACATGCTTTGGCGACTTGTCGGCTCCCACGGCGCCTGCTTTCGAGGGTGTAATAGGTACAGGAGCGCCCTGGCTGTCTGTCGTAGCGGGCGGCAGGGCAATGCTGACCTTCTTTTTGTGACCCGTGTGCAAATCCGCAAGTGCAGCATCGGCAGCTGGGTCTCGAGTTTGCTGATCCTCGGAGAGACCGACATTCTGTACAGTGTGCTGTGCAAGCTTGACATTATTCATGGGTCGGACGAGGTCGGCCCAGCTGCGTGCTTGCTGATGGCCTTTGAGAGCGGATTTGGGGGGCACCTTGCCGCCGTTCGTGCTTGCATGACTCGCCGAGGCATCTTTGAGGTTACTTTCGAGTGCCTGCGCGTCTACCACGGTCGAGAGCTGTGGGCCTGGGGAGACAAGAGGCGCATTGACGGTGAGCGGCGCAGATGGCGTGTAGAGGTGGGTCTGCGGTGCAGACGATGCGATGATGGTGGTCGTAGTCTCGGGTTTGCTGCTGGCATTCTGCGAGGTGTTGTCATGCAAGTTCTTCTTTTCCGCTTCTTGCGGCATGACACGAATGCCTTTTTGCGAGTCACTGGGCGTAAAGACCCTTGCTTTCCCTCCAGTGGCAGTTGCATTCGTGCCGGTAGAAGCATGGCTGCCGGCTACTGCGCTGCTCGAGATGGAGACTGAGCGATTCTTGCCCTGACCTGATCCGTACGGGATGTCTGGTATCGTAGCATCGTGATGAGGTTTCAAGCTGCTTCGGAAGCTCACGCCGGGAGCGTTGCTCGGGTTCATTGGTGCTTTACGAGATTGCGGGACACCTTTTGAAGTCAGCAATTGCGGGTCTGGAGCTGGCACAAGCTGGTGTATGTGTTGATGCTGTTGAGATTGCGAGGATTTGGCTATTTGGGGACTAGGCGAGGGTGCTCTTGGGATCTCAAACCACTGTCCAGCGGGACCGGGCAGCGGCGAGGGCACGTAAGCGCTGGTTGGCGTGTAATTTGCCTGCTGTTGATGGTTGGAATGATTATGGTGCTTGCTAGGCGAGGAGGTGCTGGCGGTGCCATTGAGGCCTGCAGTGGAAGACGAGGCACTGGCGTGATTGCCGCTTCCACTGGTGCTGGCGCCGCCGTTGCTCCCAGGAGCACGGAGGGAAACCATGTTGGCCGGCGCAGAGAAGACAGCTGGGTGCGAGAATGGAGCATGCGAGTGGTCAGTGAAACTATAGCGAGCGCATGGGCTGTCTGATGTCTCTCCAGCTTACCCGATTTGGAGCGCTTTATGCGTGCGTCAGAGCCAAGCGGGAGGGAAAGAACGTGAGCAAGTGGAAGACGGGCAGAGCACACCATGCGGGTCAGTGGATAGCCCCGCCTCACCTCCTTCTTTGGGGCCTGCTGGAACATCGAAGCGTGCGCTGTGGTCGAGCTTCGAGGGTGATCTCGTCCACTTTCTGCGGTTGCTCGTCCAGCGGGAAGCTGCGCTTGCCCTCGTGGAGAGCGAGGTGGCCAGCTGCGTCGAGCGACGAGCAGTGCGGCAGCTGCGACTCGGGGATGCGGCTGCTCAGCTCGCCAGTCGCGCGGTGTGTGAGCTGGCTGCACCGGCGTGTGTGCTTCGCTGTGGCCGCCGTGTCACTGTCTGGATTAGGCAGGTGCAAGAGAGCGAGAGGGCGGCCTGGAGGCGATGATGCAGGCGAGATTTGCCACCGCGTACACAGCAGACTATCGTGACGCGCAAAGCTCGTGAGAAAGCATACCTTTTGTGCTTTCTCGCGTTAGCCAATACCTTTAATTCGCTTATTCGCAAAGCTCATGAGAAAGCACACTTTTGTCTCTCACTCGTTGTGCTTTCTCGCGTAGCCAAAAACTCGCACTTGCCACTTCGCAAAGCTCATGAGAAAGCACACTTTTGTCTCTCACCCGCTGTGCTTTCTCGCGTAGCAAAACCTCCACTCTCTCTTCGCAAAGCTCATGAGAAACCGCACCGTATTACCACACCGTATTAGCTCTCCCCTCTTGTGTTTTCTCGCGTAGCCAATCGTTCGCACAGCCTTTTACTCGCAAAGCTCATGACAAAGCACATTGCAAACACAAGATGTCCAAGCTTTCTCGCGTAGCCAATTCATCGTAATCTTTCACTCGCAAAGCTCACGAGAAATCAAAAACGTCTTTTACTCGTTGTAAAACTACATGCCTTCACACGTTGTGTTTTCTCGCGTAGCCAATACCTTGAACTTGTTATTCGCAAAGCTCGCGAGAAAGCGCACCATGTCATCCCCGTGATTTCTCGCGTAGCCAAGTATTCTGATCCCTTTCACTAGCAGAGCTCGTGAGAAAGCACACGCCCTGACATGGTTGTGCTCTCTCGCGTCGCTGATGTTTTCTATTTTACTCGCAAAGCTTCGCGAGAAATCACAATGTCTTTGCTTTCTCGCGTAGCTAATGTTTTCTACTCGCAAAGCTTCGCGAGAAATCACAATGTCTTTGCTTTCTCGCGCAGCTAGTACTCTGGCACTTTTTCTTATTCGCAAAGCTCACGAGAAACCCTACCGTCTTTCGCTCGTTGTTCTTTCTCGCGCAGCCAATTGTTTCACAATTCTTCTATTCGCAAAGCTCATGAGAAAGCACACCGCTTTGTCTCTTCACTCCTAGTGCTTTCTCGCGCAGCCAACGTCTCTTAACTCGCAAGCTCGACGAGAAATCACGTTCACGTACCCGGTGGCGACGGAATGCAAAAACGCAATGGCGCACTCTACAAGTGAGCGCCGGGGCGACGAGGTGGGTGGGTGGGTCTTGCTTTGCGACTTGTCGCAGAGAAAGCATAGCTAAAAGGTACGGTGATGACGCTGACTGCAATGAAGCTTTCTCGCCATGTATGGCTCGTCTGCGCTGCAAATAGACACTTGCAGAAAACTGGCTGCGCGAGAAAGCATGATACGTCGAGTCAGGTGCTTTCTCATGAGTTTTGCGAATGAACAGGTGTAAAAGGTACGAATATTGGCTACGCGAGAAAGCACAAAGAGTGAGGGACATGTGTGTTTTCTCATGAGCTTTGCGGGTAAGCAATTTGAAAGGTATTGGCTACGCGAGAAAAGACAACGAGTTTTAAGACGTTTGTGTTTTCTCATGAGTCTTGCGAATGTAAATGTTTAAAAATTTGGCTAACGCGAGAAAGCACACAATTCGGCTTTCTCACGAGCTTTGCGCGTCACGATAGTCTGCTGTGGCGCGACATCCTTTGCTCACAACTAACCACACACGCGCAAGCAGCAAGTCTATAATCAAGTACGACAAGATACAATGGCCAACCCCCGCCAACGCAGAAAGGCCAGGTCGGGCACAGCAAAGGTCAAGCAGTCGCGCAGGCAGCAGGACAAGCTGCGAAAGATCATCGTGACGGGTGCGTGCAACGAGCGCGCGCCGCGCCTACAGATGGGAGAGAGACTGACTTGAATACTGTATCGTCTGTAACTGCAGGCCCCGAAGCCCTGCGCAAAGAATGGGACGTCCGGAAAACCGCACGCCAGAATTTGGAAAAGCTCGGTCTCGCGTCGCGGCCACTTGCACTGCGCCAGTCTGGGGGTACGGAAAAGGACGTCAAAGAGGTCCTGTCAGCGCAGAGTGAAGACGATGAAAGTGCTGGAACTGGCTCAGAGGCCGACGACTATGCAGAGAGCGACAGCGACGAGGATCAAGACGACGCAAATATGCAAGAGAGGCCGCCGCAGCCCTCGACGAGCAAGACGAGCTCAGACATCCCAAAAGGCTATGCGAGAATCATACGTGATGAGCAAGGCAATGTCGTAGACGTCGTCATGAGCGCCTACGACGAGCCAGACGAGCCACCACCAGCAGCACCTGTACCTGCTTCTGCAGAGGACCAGCAAGTGAATTCAGATGGCGAGGCTGAGGGAACAGAGACGCAAGATACGCCGTGGGGCAAGCCGATGACAAGCAAGAAAGAAGCAAAGCGGCTCAAGAAACTCGCTGAGCCCGTCCCTGCGAAGAATGCTGCCGTTCGAGGTGAGCATTTCGTGACCTTTCTTTTTTGCCACTTTAATGTATACAAGCTCTCTGACTGCAATTCCCTGCTCCCTTCCTCGATATACTCTATCATTCACTCGCTACAGACCTTGAAGCACGCTCGCAAAGTCAACGCGCAACAACCTCCGCATCTACGCGATTCGCATCATCACAGGAAGTAGAGCACCTCCGCAAGCTCGTCGCAAAGCACGGAGACGACGTTTCGGCAATGGCAAAAGACTTGAAACTCAATGCAGATCAACGGACGACTGGACAATTGCGGAAAGCTTTCGCAAGAGTGGGAGGTATCGAGAGCCTGAAGTCGACGTGACGATAGCGCGCATCGTATCATTCTGCGTCTCCTTCAGCTTGGCTTTGGGGGCTGATTGGTAGTCTTGTTCACGGGTGGTCTCTCTGTTGTTGTTCATTTCTTCTTGTTCGACGTTACTCCATGACATTATCAGCTTTGGAAGGGCGTTAGAAGGCCTGCGGATTCCCAGTAGTACGCGTTTCTCAGAATGTAGTGCATATTGTCTGGGAATTCGCCACACAATGCGAAAGCAGCGCTCGCTTCAAGGTCCTGGAGCACACGTAGCGCAGAGGGTTGATGCAGTAAGACTGTGCAGGATGGACGCTGAACAGCTCTCTTCTTGCTCCGATACTGGGCCTTATGAGGCGAAACGCGTGTATACGGCACTCGATCACGTCAGTATGAGCGGCAAGGCAGATTTCAGATGTGGTCGTTCCTGCTCAATTGATTACAATACTGGAAACGCCTAGCCTTGTCTGGAAACACTATCGAGAGGCTTCAGCTCACTTTGGCAAATTGCGAGGTTCCGCTATTTGGCCTGCGGTGCAATAGTGCAGAGTCGCAATGTTCAAGAAGTAGGTCTTGGACATTTCAATGAAGCTTCGTGAAGGAAAGAAAGAGAATCTAGCTGCGACCACTGAGAGTCAGCATGCTGATTATTTGACTATCTTTTAACTGTACTTGGACACCTAGATTCAACAAGGCCGAAGATGTCGCTTCAAATACAGCAATCAAGAGCAGCCACCAGCGTGGTATCCGTTCAAAGCTGGTCGAGCAGATGCCGTTACTAGCGCAGCCTGCGGGTCCTGCGCCTTCTGAAGACGCAGATGCCGAGCCAGCGACGTTGCTAGAGGTGCTATGGCCAAAGAAGGAGGGCCTGACGCTGATCAAGTGGTGAGTGGTGGCTTCGCGCTACACCTGCATGCATCCGCCTCGATGGGTCTTGTAGTGGCGCATGCGAGCTTCAATACTGACAAGACTGCTTCCTCACTGCAGCCGCGAACATGTCTCAATATTGGCGTTACATGGGCAACCGCTCTTCTTCCAACATTTCGATGGACCGTACTATCCCACTTTGCGGTTACTGCATCAATGTCGGTGACTTGGACCGTCTCTTTCTTCCACTATGCTAAAATGGTCTTCCTTCGTGGGTAGACCCGACGTTGCTACCAAAAGTCCAAGTCGACAAGGGCGCTATCAAGTTTGTTCTGGCCGGTGCCAACGTTATGTGGTATGTCTAGAGCCACCTCTCCACGCCCGTAGTCTCGCTGAGGCACTGTCTCTTGGTGCACTATGACAGCCCGGGCCTGACGTCTAAAGGCGGATCCCTCACAGCAGGCTTGAAAGTCGGACAGCCGGTTTCGATATTTGCCGAGGGCAAGGAAACGCCATGCGCGATAGGCGTGATGAAGATGACTACGGACGAGATTAAGAGCGTCAATAAAGGACACGGCATAGAGACAGTGACGTACCTCGGTGATGACCTGTGGCTAAATGGCCACGATCTGTAGCATTATCCCCCTTTTTGTCTGAGCATGCTTCCGCGTGAGAGGAGGGCAACAACGATTCCCGCCTGTGATAGAGAGAAGTCTTTTTGCGGAGGATTCTTCTTGATGATCATCGGCAGCACCGCTCTCTGCATTCTGCTCGCTCGACTTGGGGGTTTGCGCGTCTGATCTCTTCATCGCTTAGCTGACTCCTCTAGCATACGCTGCCGCAATCTTCTCCGAATCTGTGTGCTCCCCATCTTGGCTTTAAGCATATCCTCCTTGCTCAATGCGCTCATGTCGATGACCTGATCTGGGCTAATGACACTGATGACAAAGAGGCGCAAACTCGACAAGTCTCTTTCCTTTCGCAATTTTGCAACTGCAGAATCGTGGGATAAGTTCAGCTTGGTGCGGCAAGGCAATACGCTGACAGAAGTAGACTGACTGCTCGTAGCCCCATTTCGGCTTTCTTCGCTGACGATAATGCCTTGCACATCTGGATCCGATGCCGTCGGACCGTATACATCTTGCAGCGCAGGCAGGTCGTGTTGGATATGCGGACACACAAGATCGAGGAAGCCCTTGGTTGCTTTCGTCCGCTGCTCTCTATATTAGGATAATAGCACATGCGAGCGTCAGCATGTCGAGGTGTGCCGAGGGTTGGCTCTGGCGTGCACGCACATCGTCTCAAGGAGATCTCTATCAGACTTGTTCTTCAAAAGGATGTCATCTGGCAGGGAATGCACAGAAGTTAGGTCCGCACATCTGCATCATATTTGTCGTCCTAGTTTCTAGCTGACATACCCGTGATGCCGACAATGACTCTTCGCTTTGCAATCCAGCACGCCATAGTGAGAAGGATCTTGTGCCCGGCATGCAAATGGTCAAATGTGCCTCCAAGCGCGACCGTACCAAGCTCGGGGTCTGTCGATGCTTGTTGCGTCTCTTGGCCCTGAGATCCCTCTGTGCCTGTCGGTGTCTCCACTTTGCTGGGTGCATCTGCGTCATTGACCACTTGCACGTGCTTGAACAGCTGCTTCAGGCTTTCCGGCTGCAAGTTGTCCAAGTCCAGCAGGAGGTCCTTTCCGTTTGTCCCGCGCAAGACTTGTAATACTATGTCACATGCAACGTCTTCTTTGAGAGCGACAGTCGCCAGGATGTACACCCGGCTGAGGAAGGTCTGAACCGCGTTGAACGACTTGGGCCGGTCGCTTGCGAGATGCCGCCAGAGTGAGGTAGCAGGAAGGTAGATCAATAACCGTTTTTGGGCTTCCGAGGCAATGTCGCGAACAGTCGAGGCGTAGTGATCCGCCGTCGCGAGGGAGGAATGCGACGTCAAGTTGAGCACCAAGAGCGCATCGTAGCGTGAGAGCAGCGGCGACTGTCGCGAGCGGGGCGACATGGTCGTAGAAGGTCTTGGAGCCGCTTCAGTGCCCACAAGACTGTGCAATTCGACGAGCTTAAGAGCATGACACGCTGTACTCGAGTGCACGCCCAGCCTGATCGAGCGACGTGGCGTGTGCAGACAAGTCCAAGCACATGACATCTATGAGAGTCAAAGACCCGCAAAGCTGCGTCGCAGATGAGATTGCAAGAGATAAAGAGTCAAATGCTAGGAAACGATGTGAACGAAGTATAAACTATAGGCTACACTGCAGGTAAACGATAGGTGCAAGGAATGATGAGGAGAGTTGCGTGCGAGCACTGAAGAATAGTAGGAATGAAGCGATAAAGATTCTAAAGGGCTTGCGATGAAGTAAAAGGAAAACGATGTGACCACGATGTGTCCAGAAGGAAAAGATCAAGTTGCTTTGCTTTTGCTTGGCGTTGCTTTTGGGCGATTTTTCAGACGTGTTTTGGAGTGTGCGGGTGGGACACCACAAGTCGATTGTGCCTGGCTGTTTTTTTGTACATTGTGAGCTCCCAATCGTGGATGGAGCTTGTTGCTCTACTTCCGCGCATCTTGGCTTTGAACCGGACGTGTAGGTGCATCAACCCTTGATGAGGCCCGCATCGAGGTCCTGCAATACTTCCTTTGCAGTGACTGGTCTTCCTATAGTCGAGAGCCAATGTGTGTACTGCAAGATGAAATGGACCTGTTGCGGCGTTTCAATAGCTTTCGCAGACCGACGTTTCCGAATGACAGCAATGACTTTTTCGACAACCTTCATCTCCTGATCAAGAGTTTTGCCTGCGGGATCGTGGATTTGGATAATCTGGCCCAACAAGCCGAGCTTGATCATCCATGAGCAGGCAAAGAGACCTGCGCGGCCTACACCACCTCTGCAGTGCACCAGAGCAGACTTGCCCTGCAAAGTGTAACGCGTGATGAGATAGGTGAGGTGGGCATCGAGGACTTGCGGAGACGGCGGAGCGAAGCCTTCTGCCATAGGCAGCCTGAATCAAGCAGATTGTGCTCAGCTGAAGAGGCCATTTGACAAACAAGATTATATACGCACCGAATGACCTCCAGGCCAAGGTGCTGAGCCACCTTCTCATACTCTTCCCAAGCGGCTCCCAGAAATCGCAACTCCGAGTCATCGATGCAACATACGACGCATTTAACGTCTGCCTCGGAGATAGCACGTCTGAAATCAAGTTCCAGATCCCTGCAAATCGGGCTACGGTTCAAGCCAAATTGTACCGCGACACCTGCGTTTGGCAGAGTGCGAGGGTCAACGAGGGCGCCGTTGCCGTCCAGGACGTTAGGCGGCGGGCCAGGTCTGCAGATCTCCGGTATGCCAAGTATAGTCAGATGCTGGCTTGTAACTCTGACTTTCTTGCCAGGGCATGACGAGAGGACCAAATTTCCCAGCTTGACGGGCCCGCTTTCTGCAGCGGCTTTACCGGCTGTTCCATCGCTTGCGGCATTGACAGAAGTCATGGCGAGCTGCTGCGAAATGGGCAGAGTGAGGTTGAAGAGCGCCGCTGAGGCATTTGGGCCAATAAGACTGTGTATATCGGCCGAAGCTTGGAGGACGAAAGGCCTTTCATGATAGTCGTGAGCCGAGGAAGCGCGATGATGTTGATTGTCGGGCTTGACGGGATCACCCCCGCTCGGCGTGCCAGGTCGCGAGGTGTTCATCATGGATGAAGAGGAGCTCTTGGTAGGACTTCCCGGTCGTCCAGCATTATTGAGGTTGCTACCGGGCGGCAGCTCATTCATGGACAGCTTGCCAAGAGGCGATCTAGACCTAGGCTGTGGCTGGACCGACTGCTGTCCGCCGTTGCTGGTAGCGCTTACACCGGAAGCTGCATAGTGCGGTGGGGCATGAAGGATGCTCTGGCCATATAGCGGGAGAAGCTCCGGTGGGATAAGAGGAGAGACATTCATCGGGTGCGTAATAGACGTCTTGACGCCAGCAAGGCCGGGGTGCGAGGCGTTGACGTAGTAAGGATGGCTGTGTAGCGGGTCCTCGACTACATAGACATCCGCCCCAGCTGGCGTTGTAGAGGATGTCTGAGCAGATGCCGATGCTATGGGTGCTGAAGCGTTTGAAGAACCCGCAAAAGCGCTCTTGGGCAAAAGTTTTGGCAGAGCGCTCACTGCGGCCCTTAAACCTGCAGTACTGCTTCTCGGCGAAGCAGAAGGTGACGAAGTGGCAGTCTTGGGCGAGCCAGACAGAGAGGATGCAAAAGAAGACGTCGAGGTTGCGTGCGTGAGGTTCGTAGATGCCCTCGACATGCTAGCCGATGCAGACGCGCTAGTGCGCATCGATAGCGAGGTGGACGTCGACGACGACGAGGCGGACAGTGACGGCGAGAGCGAGCCAGGTGACGTATTCGATGACGCTGCTGCGCTACGTGTAGCAGTGACGGGCCCGCCGCCAGTACGTCTAGCAGCGTTGATGGTGCTAGCACTGCTTGCGGCAGTCCGGCGACCAGGCGAAGAATGCCGCATTGGAATCTGCGAGCGTGGCACGACAGACTCGTCCATCGCGTCGAGGAGTTTGGCGGACAATTCGCGGTCGTTGCTCTCGTCTGCCTTTGTCTTTAAGCCCACGGGTGAGCGGTCGGGAGACGCAACTTGGGTGAAAGCAGGCCGATAGGTGTACTCGTGGGTACTGCCATCGCTCAAAGTGGAACGAAGAGTGGAGCCGGGAGTAGCAAATTCATCGGGCGGGGTAGCGGATATACCAGCTTGCCAGTTTTGGCGGGAGGACGATACAGCTGGCAATGTCTGGGTCGTCATGCGAGCGGACGAAGAGGAAAGAGCAGATGGAATAGCAGCCAGATGTAGATGCGGATTTTGACCCTCTTCTTCCGTGTATGTACGATGCAGCTTGGGTGCTGGAGGTGGATCTAGCGAGGGTTGTCTGTCGAGTGCGTTGCTCTTGCTTGGTTCGCTCGCAAAGGCAGAATGCCTTGCATGGTCGTTTCGCTCATTGAAAGGCTGATCAAGCCCAGGGCTCTGGTTCGTGAGTCCCATGAGAGCATGTGCAGCATATGCGGCAGCAGCGTCCCCGGGTGAATGCGAAGGACCACCAGGCGCACGAGCGGGCATCGTCAAAGTCGAAAGTGACAAGACGCCGGAAGTAGGAGAGGAAGCCCAAGGCGCAGCAGTAGTGGGGTGTGTACGCTTCTGGGGAGGCGAATGACGTGTAGCTGGCTGTTGTACTTGCTGTCGACCAGCAGAAGGGTACGAGGCGGTAACGGCCATGCCTTGCGAGGCGACTCCAGCAGCTGTCAGACGTTTGAGACGGTTATAGTCCGACAAGCTGGGTGGTGAAATGTAGAACAGAGAGTTGCATTGTAGATAGTGGGGACGAACAGAGATAGCGAAGGCGAGAGGGCAGAGAAGCAAGCCAGACATGAGCTAAATGCCACCCTCGCGAGCCAAAACGCGTGCATGTCCACGGTGGCAAAACGCCCCCCAGAAAAAAGGGCACGAGCCACTCACTAGTGCTGCGAGGAGAGTCTGCAGAGTGCTTGCTGCATGGCGTCGTGTTCGAGAGACATGATGGACGTGTCATTGGTGCCGTGGTGCTGCAGAGTCGGCGGCGGATTGGGTGCGGGGCGCAGGGCATCATGACGGTCGTTGACGCTGCCATGGTCGTGATCATTTGCAAAAGGCGATGCAGCAGCGGCCATTGAGCTTATGTGCGGAGTTGTGTACGCCCGCTTAAAGCCGCCTCGTGTTGCTGTCGTTCGAGGATTGCTGGTGCCCTTGCCGGACGGACTGCTGCTGCTGATGGCCTGGTTTTGCGCGTAGTGACGGTGGCTGCTGCTGCCCTGTGCTGGCTGGGTTGAGGCCATGGTTTGAGCGAGCGGTCAAGGGAGGAAGCGAGAGCGACGACGAGAGGACAGAACACACTCTCGTCGCGCAGTCGGAGCTTGATCAGACCTCACGATGAAGGAGAGACGAGTGTCGTGGGTGTCTCCCTTCGAGTTGAGCTCGTCTTAGCCTGCTGGGCCAACAAAGGAGCCAGTGGACGAGGGCAGAGCGAGGCACAGAGGGGGGACAGCGACGTGTCCAGCGTGTGCGCGTGTCGAAGTCGTGCGTCCTTCAGAGTCTCGCCGCCGCCATCGCTGGCTCGGCCTGGTGAGAGCGGACAAACTCAGAGACACGACACATCTGCGATAGCTGGTCGACAGTTTCGCCACCATCTGCCTGTGGACTCGCAAGAAAGGTTCTGCAATCATCGCTGCAACTCGGTCGCTTAGATGGCGGAGGATGGGACTGTGTGACAGTGTGCTGCAGCTTCAGGCTCTCTTCTCGCTGCTGCTCTTGCTCACTTTTCGCCTCGCTGCCAAGGCAGAAGTGGGACGTGATCGAGAACGATGAAGCCCATTTTCCCTACGCGCTGGGCTTCTGTTTCCTCGAACAATACGACAGCTTCAAGAACCCCCGCTCCAGCCTAGTAACAGGACTAGCACAGCCTTGCGTCCCTTGCGTCTACCAGGCCGGCCTCGACGTAACAAGCGGAATGCTCCTACATCGAAACAGGTGTGTAATGAATGAACGCGAACAGCAGGCAAGAGTATGACATATTCTTGTGAACAGCTTGCGCATCGCTTGAGGTCGAACTCTGATAGAGACAAAATCAATTGCCTGGCTTCGCCGGAACGAGCTCATCTCGACTTAGTTCGGTGCCCTGAGTGAAACGCACGATACTCAGCCACGGCTCGTTGGCTCCATCATAAGACAAGCCAGCTCGCCTTCAGAGTCAATCGACCAGGCTTACAGCCTGAAGCTATTTCTTCATCGGTCTGGTACAGCCCTTTGATCACCAGTCGATAATAAATCTCGGTCGCGTCTCCAGCGTACTGCCTCATGGAGACAAATTGCTGCTTGTCCGAGTTCACGAGCTGTGAATCAAATTACCGAACGACGGTGTCAGCAGAATCAACCTTGACGCGAAGTTCACTGACCTCGTACGCTCCCATCTCAGTCGTCACAATGTCATGATTATTCAATTGCTGCATGACTTGCTTGTCCTTCCTATGTAGTATATCAGCTGATTAGATCATCTCCACCTGTTGCTTGAAGGTCACTTACTTGAACTCCTTCTTCGCATCCCGCAAATGCAGGTACCGCCGGACCTTGATGAGCCGACGTGGAAGCTTGGCATTCCTGCCAGTGCCAAAGCCAGGAAAGACATACACTGCAATGACCTGTGTGAACGCCAAGTATGTACATTAAGTCACACCGCGGCACCAGGGAAAATTCTCAAGCATGACTTATCTCCAACCAAATAGTCGTTAATCTCAGGCTCTTTCGGCCTAAGCGGCATGAACTGGAGGAGGTCTCCCTTGCTTATTGTGACCAATTCCGAGGTGACTGAATTCGCGTCTTCGTCTTCGAATTCCATGTCAACATCTGAAAGGTGGTTGTTTTGCTCAGCCTTAGATGGTGCACACTCCGGTAACAATGAACGTGGACGGACCCAATGTTTCCCTAAAATGCGTTGAAAGCCCGGCATGCCAGCATACATGGAGCAATTCGTGTATGAGCAGAATCAGGGATGGATCGTGTCTCAGAACACTAGAGAGGTATATGAGATGCCTGACCCACAATTTGAGGACGCCTGGGAGCCTCAATTATTCAATTGTCACACGACTATTGTACGACGTGTCCCATTCAATTTCTTGGGTCTCAGGGACCGTAGCTGGTGCTGATGCACGCCCGGCGTGTGCACTTGGCGGTGATGTGTCGGCCAGTCCGTCGTCGCTCAATACTTCCTCCTTCTTGACCATGTCTGCGCTTGTCCGGCCTTGTCGAAGTAGTAAAGATCGCACCGCTAATATGTGGTGCTGCGCCGCAGGCGGTTCTCTGCTGTACACGAAAGTCGCGAAGAGATCTGGCGATCGTGCTGGCTATGCAATTGGTGAGGAAGCTCAGATGGAAGGTGCAAAGCTGACTGAGACTGAAAGCGCTCTGAATTGCTCTGGAGAGAAGGAAAGAGAGCGACAATAACTAACAGCTAACACAAGACATGAATGTGGCCCGGCAACGCGTATCTAGGTGATCGTCTCCAGGACCATGGTTGTCTTTGCACCTTACACTTGGAGGGTCTGTGCGCGTCTTGAAAGATTCTGTGCGCTATGATATCTCCGCGTTCCATCTGAACCCGGGAGGGAAAGGTCGGAAAGGTCCACACCGTGGCTGTATAAGCTTAAGAGCGCCACTTCTAGTGCGACAATGCCACTGTGGAGACCAGCAACGCTTCGAATGTCCAAATTATCAGCTGGGAAGAGTGACGGTCCAGGCTCTTGTAGTGCGCCTGTTGTTTGCGCATGCTCGTAGTCGTAGTCAAGGCGCTACTGCACTATCCAAAGCTCGTGGTAGTTAGCTCTAAATGCCAGCAATTGAAGCGAGAGCTGGCTGGAGAATCGAGATTGTATCGCCTAGTTCATCAGTAAATCGGTGGCAAGTAGACAAACATTATAGGGAAAAAATGCTGTCTCTTAACTTCTTACAGGCTGTGTGTGCAGTGCATCGCTCCAGATCAGCTCTTGGTCTTCCTCGTCGTCATCACTACTTTGTTCCGCTTCCGAGCCCGACGAAAACGCAGACGTTGCGACCGCTGTCTTTGAAGCCTTGCCAGCTGCAAAAGTCTGCAGGGACGCCGACACATCAATACGCTTCATCTGGGTTTTCTGATACATTGACTCACCTTCAACCGTAGACCAGACACGCGAGCCGCATTCGTCGCTGCTTTACGTCTGCGTGCCGTACTGTCAGACCTGCGAGAGCGCTACTGGCGAGAGACTTGTTAAGAGCTTCACCTTTCTCGGTGGCTGTCATAGGGTACCGGCAGAGGCACGTGTGTTCCAGCTTGAGACGGTGATCTCTCTATGTACAGCTGTCCTAAGCAGCTGACCAAGTCAAGAACGGAGAACGTGCCAGGGCAAAACTGCTCGAACGGTATCTCTGGCAATTTCTGTAATTTGCAGAGTTCACTGAGCTGTGGGAGTGGAAATGTTTCAGAGGGCAACGACCATGGATGCGAGAAGGGTTGTCAGCGTACAGCTGCGCAGAACAGCGAATCTTCTCGGCCAGATCGACCAGTGACATTTGCGCTTCTCTGGCTTGTGAGCAGTGCAACCACGTCCAAGATGGTGTCCTGGGTGAATGCAGCTGAGCAAGCCATTGAAGCCAGCTTGATGATAGTCGGCTCACCAAGTGCCTGTCTACGCCTATGAGTTTCTCCTGATAGTACTCTGGACATTCAGCCGTGAGGACTAGAGAACAATGATTCCTGTAGAACGGATTTAGTCAGTTTGGTACTGGCCGCTGCAGGAATCTCGGTAGTTGTTCTGTGCGTACGGTGAGCACCAAAAGAACTTGGATTGCGCGTTTCCGTTGACTCGCTTTTGCAAGTGGTCCGCAGGATGGTGAGGAAATTCAGGACCATTGAGCTTTCTTCTTCGCGCCGTAGGCATGTGCAAAGCGTCATCAATAGCACCGCACGTCTCAATGCCCAGCACGATGACTAGCGAAGCTTTGAGATGTTGACGTCGATATGCGAAGATTCTGTACAGTCGCGCAAGATCGACCCTGTAACGACCGTTGTACCAATCTCGGCTTTGAAGAAACGTCGATTGACGCTCCTCGGCGCAGATGACAGCGAGCTGGAAAGTTCAAGCCACCACACGCGTCCGTCAGTCACAAGACAGGACTTGCCTTGCCATACCATACCGCATCCACTTACCCCGCCAAAGCTGTCTGTGGCTTGTCCGCAATGTCTTGAAATGCCCTTGAGGTACAGTATCGAATTGGCAATGCTTTTCATATCCAGTAGATGGTTACTCAGAGGCTCGGGATACGGTAGGACAATCAAAACGGTGGCCGTCAAGGGATTTGCGCCATTGGTGAGCCTGAATATAGTCTGATCAGCGTGCATCAAAACAAGGTAGAATGTAAGTCGGAATTACGGCATAGTGTCCTTTGTCTCATCTAAAAACGGGTCGAGCCTCTGACGGCAATTGTGATAGTCCTGTCGGCACATCTCCCAGTGTTGGTTGGCAGCTCGGCGCTCTTTTTCGGTCATATGCTTGCCATCCCAAGAGTCTTGCAGGAGCTCAAGAAACCACTCTGAATTCTCGTCGAGATGTGTGTGTCCCGGATCCGTACATTTACAGCCCACCAGCCCGGAATCGTTGATGAGTGCTTTGAGAGCTGCAGTCCGGGAGGTGTTGCTGGCCATGGTTGTTTCGCTCCGACTTGAAAAAGGTATAACGCCCGGTGAACAAGCCTTGTCGAGGGACGAATGACCATGTTGCCAGTCTGCATCCTTTTCTAGTGCTGTAGCCCGATGATGCACGTATGTCGCCAAAGCGACAGATATGACATATCTGTCAGCGATCAGCAGGCGTCAAGCGAATGCTTGAGTCAGGCTTGTCAAGCCTTGAGCGAGCTCCCGCCACATGACACCTGTCTGTCCGCCCGCTGACACAAATACAGGTCTTTGACAATAGCACCAGAGCGTAGCCATTCATAGAGAGGCAGAAGTGTGTGACATGCTCTGTCCCAGTTCACGTCACAACTCCTGTCGAAACCTAGGAGGGTGTGCCTGGCAAAGATTGTCAAAATCGGGTCTTGCAAAGGTCATGTTAGCAGCCTCACGGCAAGGCCACTTGATCTCTTGCCCCGGCAGCACAAAGCTCGCTTAGAGCAGAGGAGGAGCCTGAGAACTGCTGGAATTGCCCTTGTCGATGTGGTCAGAGGACTTGAAAGGCCCGCATCTGGATTGCATACGAAGGGGGACTGCGCAGCCCATTGCTTATTGGGTCTGGGGAGACGCATTACGGATTGGTTGTCCGTTAGAGCCTGGAGAAGAACAATGTCGAGACTAAGTTTTCGAGTCACAAAGGACGTCTCCGTTCGAGGAAGAAAGGGCCGACGATGCCTTGGACTGAGTCGGAGGTGGCATCCATTGCAAGTTCTCGTGGTTTCAGGAAGGTGGACGAATGCTTTGGTCGACATTGCCCTTCTTTTGCTAGGGCCCCGTGAGAAGTAGGGTCGCTGGGTGGAGTGTCAGGCCAGTTTCGCCTTTGATGGTCGACGACTCCCTTGTTTGCGCGAGCCCGTAGAGAGAGCGCTTCTGCGCGTCCGTGACCCGTTGCAAGGGCTGTCCTATGTCGCAGCGACACGAAGGCGGGCCGGTTCTGATGCCAGTCGCCATTGTCTGAGTTGCAGACTTCGATGAGTCGGGCGCATTCAGAAGGGCACCCTCGGCTCCAAGACACGCTGCAGCTGTCTCTTGCCTTTTGTACCACAGCACCTTGCACAGAGAAGACGTCGCTGGTGTGTCACCCTTGCACACGCTTAGACACAGGACCAAGGAGCCGACGGTGGCATGGCATGAGATGAGATGAGCGGCACCTCGCATCACATCAGCAGCTCTTCCATCAGCAAGCGCCGTCTTATCTCATCCACCCTCGATCATCACCACCGCACGCGCATAATTCGGCACTCTGCAGCGCGTAAACAGGTGAGCACAGTGTGCGAATTTCATGATCCATGTCGACGCAGTTCAGCACCACGACCAAGCGTACTGAGTGCCAGTCTTGTCTGATGTCCTCCACGGTGCGGCATTCCCAGCCGGTGTGTCACCACCAAGCTCACCCGCAAGACGCATCTGAGACCTCGACATCCGAACTAGAACTATAACTCTAGCTTGGGCTGGCGCAGAGACATCAACAGCTGTCGACGTTCATTCAGCTGCTGAATCCACACACGACTCCACGCTGTCATCAAGTGGGTGAACGCTGGTAGTCAATCTCGCTGCTGGCCTTGCTTGCACTTGGATATTACGCTTCACTGGCCTCGGAAACAGCGCTTGAAGCTCTCGACCTGGAAACAGCGAACAGGCTCAGCTGCAAGAAGCAAGAAGGACCCCGCCTCGAGCGCAATCTCACACGTCACCGACACTGCTCTAGCACTCTACATCACTCGTTCTGCTAGACGCACCCGATCGTCGGTCCAGCTTGCAGCCTGATAGCCATCACTCTGGCGGCCTGTTCCAGGCTTCCAGCACCCCAACTGGAGGTCGGCCACCTGGCTGCGCGCGACAAGCAGGTGTCACCAGCAGCACACTGCAGGACCACCGTTGCACGACGGTGTACCCCTGCACTCGCGTGTGCTGTTGCTGCCCTGTCTTGGGAGGAAACAACAGGTAGCTGACCGCCACGGACACTCCCACGACGTCACGAGCAGCGCCAAACGGCCTGAAAGTCGCTGGCTACCGCCCAAGTGGCCGTGATGGCGCACTCCGAGGGTGAGCGCAGAGTCAGAATGACCCAGTAGCACCACGTCTGACACCTTCGCCATGCCCGACCCGCTCTGCCTGTCTACCCCGCGTCCTTGTCATGCATGCAGTCTCCACCCAGCCCCGACTCATGGACGACACTCCAGGGGGACCGGCAGGCCAGCCTCAGAAGCAGCTCTATCAGCAAGAAGCAAGTGGCCCGAGTCGTTCACTTTCAGCGACTAGCAACTCGTCGCCAGCCTTGACGTCGTCTGCCTTTGCCGCTGGGCCTTCGTCCGTGCACGACTCCAACGCACGGCAGGCGCCTGCATACTCGTACGCCAGCACGAGCAGCCTGAGCGCTCAGCAACCTCCCTTTGAGACATACTCAAGCACCTCGCCACCTTACGTGCCCCGGCACTTGCACTCTCAGTCTGTCGGACATCTATCCAGCAGCAACTCCACCGCCACACAATCAACAGGAGGGTCAGATCCAAGTCGCATAGCATTCGGCAATCTGCCTTCAAGCCGCGCAGCCTTGCAAGGGAGCAACGGAGATAACGCGTATCCTGTACAAGGGCCGCCTAAAACGCCGCAAAGCCAGCAGACCCATCAGCGGTCTTTTTCTGCTGGAGGCGTCGTGACTCCGCTGGTGGCAGCGCCAGGTCAGGGTCCAGGCCCGCTCTTGCAGCACAGCAGCGGGGACTACACTGCTGGTCATGCTCCACCTGGTCATACTGCAGCGTCGCTCGCTGTCAACCCTGATCACTCTCTGCATCAGCGCCCCCAGTACCTGTCTGCTCCAGTTCCAAACGTCAACTTGCAAGAGGGGACCAGCTCAGGCAGCTCATCCTCCGGCCCTCAGTCACGCACGCATACTACAAGTCCGCCTGCCGGGCACCTAGTGCTACAGCCGACTACACCTACGCCCTCTGGAACAGGAGGACCCTCGCTCTTGACGGGATCTGCACCTGCTAACATGGCATTGACGCAACAACCACCATCTACGCCAATGCACGCAGCTGGCCTTGGCTTAGCGGGCCTGGGATCATATCCACGTACCATCTACAGCCCTTCATTAGGGCCGCCCGGGGGCGCGTCAAGCTTTGGCGGATCGTCTCCGTACTCTCCTGGATATCACCTCCAGCAATCAGCTCTGCCTCTCGCTACACAGCAACAGCAACAACCAGTACATTATCAGCACCAGCAATTCGGTCATGCGGGCACTGATACACCGCCGTCTCCATCTGGCGAGTCCTCCCTCCGACACTCTTTGGCAGAGAGCAGCATGCCCTACACACCGCACACCTTCACCTCGCCCGCTTCATCTATTCCCTCCAGCCTGCATATCATGAGCGACACTGGGAGCTTGGCTAACAAGATTGCATACGACGTACCACCCTCTCCCATCTACACCTCCCACCCTCACCGCCCAAGCTTGCCGCACCATTTATCAGGGCAGCAGCAAACCAGCGCAGCATATCCGCCACTCTCAACCTCTTTGCCGGCGAGCTTTGACGCCAGCCAGCACCGAGGTCACCACTATTCCCATTCGCACTCCTCCTCTGCATCGTCCTCAAACCTGCAACACCTCTCGTCGCAGTACCAGCAGCAAGTACAGCTGGCTTCACCGCCTTATCCACTCGCGCAATCTGCACAAGGCAATATTACAGTCTATTCGGCTTCACCAGCATATGGCGCCGCCAATTCTCAGATCTATGTCGAAATTGGAGTCGCACATCACGAGCCGCACTACATTCGCGGTTTTCGAGTGCTCTTTGGGTCACACGGAACCACGACACGGGTCGGCGCTGAGCACAGAGTGGAAGGTGGCGAACGCGTCGAGTTGGTTGCTACGATTCCTCCTATACAGCTCACCAATCGCATACCTGCGAATGGTTCAACTTGCCAGCTTACTCTTCAAGCCCTTGATGAAGCTGGCAATGTAGCAGACTGGGCTGATCTAGGCGTCTTTGAATACACGGGTGAGCAATTTCGATATTTTTGCGTCGCCGAGGTGCAGTACTTATCGGACTGTGTCTCCAGATATGATGTCCCCTTCCAGGGGCAACAAGCGGCCGGGATCTCCATTGTCCAGCATACGTGATTCACCAGGTTCACAGATGCGTCCCGTCTTCAGCGATCAAGCGGCAATGGCAGCAGCACACAAGCAAGGCCACTCGCGAGGATCAAGCATCGGTTCGCTCGTCAACGGCTTCGGGCACATGTCGCATTCGCGCAATTCGAGCCTGACAAGCAGCATGAGCGAATACGAAGTACTTCAACAGTCTATCCCATATAGTCATCCTCTGGCTCAGTCGACATCGTCGGGCAATCTGGCTTCTCAATCTGCTCATTGGTATCAGTCCCCGGAAGGCGAGCTGGTAGAGCGCAAGCCGATTGCTAGGCTGCGCGCGCCAGTGCAGCCACCCACATCCACCATGTCTTCCGGCACGCTGCGACACCCACCGATGGATGCCGCAGACGCCAACACTCCCACCTTGTATCGAACATCCCAGCTGTCCAATGCTACACCAAATGGCACACCGGATCACGCCACGAAAGCTGTACTCAAGTTTGACGGTGATCTCAACAACATGGCACTCGGCTGGTCTCATGACGAGTGGGTTGTCAAGCGGCGACTTGTCCAATTCGTCCGTCGACAGGAAGGTAGCACGATTTCTGCCACCTTCAAGCCCGTCTCGCTGCAGGAGATTACGCCCAACACGATCGTCATCTCGTGCATCTTCCGCGAGGATAAGAACGAATGTTTTGTCACTTCGGTAGACACCATCTACCTGCTTGAAGCACTCGTAAGCGTGCGCTTCACAGTCGAAGAGAAGAATCGGATCAGGCGAAACTTGGAAGGTTACAAGCCTATTACGGTCACCAAGACCAAGCCCGACTGCGAAAATTTCTTCAAGGTCATCATGGGCTTTCCGAATCCCAAGCCTCGCAACATCGAAAAGGATGTCAAGGTGTTCCCTTGGAAGATACTCGGGAACGCGTTGAAGAAGATTGTGGCCAAGTATTCGGCATCCTTCCTTGCGCCGACGGAGATGGTCGGTCCTGGGAAACAGCCTCCGCAACCCATAGGCTGGGCGCCCGGCCGCACACCTCCGCCCACTGGCCACGGCGCCAATGCTAGTGAAGGGGACACCACACTACCTTTACACGGCAGTCCACTCAGCAAACAGATCTACAGCACACCTCTACCCCCGTTGGGCAATGCCCTCGAGCATAGCAACGGTCGCCAGCACACCAAGCAAGTGCAAGCTGTTGCACAGAGTCAAGGATTGGGAATCCGCCAGTCGACGTCTAGCTTGCACCCGGGGCCCATTCTCGCCGAAGGTCCGAGTACGCCAAATGCGAACCACTCACAATCGCGCGCAAACGAGGCCAATCCCTTCCGCTTCGGCTGATGGCGCATCTGTTAAGCCATCCTCACCTCTTCTTACCCCTTACTCCTTGGTCAATCGCTCACAAGACATACAGCAATACGACCATCGCAGTCGGCATTATTGCACACTCCATCTACATGTTCAGCAGTACTTGCAATACTGGCAATACATACGAGCCTTTGCAATCATTCAGCGGTGCGACGTTTTCACATACAATTTTTCCGTGCTCAGTGAAACAGATCAGTAGACGTACAGCATTTCTTTCTATTCTATTCAGTACACTCCACAACTATCAGTCTCGCAGTCTAATGGTCCCTCTCTGGCTGCCAAGCCAGGCAGGAAACATTCGTTCTATCGTCTATGTATCCTTTAGATGTATCTCTAATTCAAGCCTCGAAGCTACAATGATCAAATTGAATATGCGAACTGCTAATCTGGTATTTGCGACTTCTGGCGTACTCGTGTAGTATGGCCACCATAAGCCGCCGATCAGCTGCAAGCTCCCGCAGGTGATTCTCAGCTTGTCTCTGTCTGTCACTCCGTCTCGGCAGCCCACGGACAGCAACAGTGACCCGCAGCTGCGATGTCTGGCGACCTTCCATCAGCGCCAGCCACGGGCGCAGCGCAACACAGCGCCGACGGCACGTTCACCGAAAAGCCCGCCCTCAATGCGGCCTTCCAGGTTGGACTGCAAGGGGTGCGTAGAGCGCTCAGACGGCGCTTGCAGGCTGCAAGATGCTGATACATATGTCTGAACCCAGGCTGGAGTAGGCCTTCTCGTATCTAGCGTGCAGAACTCGCTGCAAAAGGTGGGCATCCTGTGATTCCGCTGCTTGGGGGGGTGCAAGACGGCGTCAGCTGAGCTGCGTTACATACGGCGCATTCTAGCACAATCACGGTGCAATGGGAGTGTTTACACGGACAGGAGGGACAATAGGACTCTTTGGTGCGTCTGCGGCGTCTGCGGCTGCCCAAGAACCACCGACTGATAACTACGCCTGCTTCTCTACACGCTGCAGCTGGGTCCGCGGCAGCCTTCACATTCGTCGACCACACGATTGGCAATCTGAGGCAGAAGAACGATGCGATCAACGGTGTTGCGTGAGCATCTAGGCTGTTCCAAGTCGTTGCGGGCATTATTGCTGAATCTACCGTTGCCTGTGCCACAGAGGAGGGTGCGCAGCTGGCTTCTTGATGGGCCTGCAGAAGGGGTCTCTGCCTGCGGCATTTGGCGGATGTGCAGTGAGTCTCAAGCAGGTCAAGATATGTACATACTGCATGCTAATCGTCGTTTCTAGATGCTCGGCGCAGTGATTGGCACCTTTGACGCCGCAGGACAGTCAATCTCGGGCGGCAACTCTGGCAACCGGACGCCAGAAGAAAAGGCAGAGCTACGGAGACAGTTCTTCAAGAAGCGGCCTCTGGGCGAGCAGGTCTTGGGGTCTGCAGAGGTCACGCAAGAATGAGGAGCTGCATTGCTGTCGGAGAAGCATTGGGAGACCTTCTCGACCGCGGTTGAACTACCGCAGACCAAGCTCGACCAGCTGGTCGTTGCGCCGCAGCCTGTATACTAGAGCACGGAGAGCATGTGTGATGGGCCTTTGCCATATCAGAAGTCGTTACTATCCACATGCTGTTGTGGTCGCATGTCTTGCTTCATTTGCTGCAGTCGCGATTCGCCCGATCATCGCGGTGTCGCTTCGGAGAAGAGCACGTCTGGCTGTTGCAGCTATCAATTGGAATCACCGACAGCAGGACTAGCAGGATCACAGTCTTGCTCGACCCTGCGTTGTCAGAATCACCATGCGCGCGGCATTCCGACTCCTTCAACGGCATGCATCGACATCAGCGCCTTTGAACCCGTACCAGGCCAGCAGTCGAAGCGGCAAGCTCACGACTGGGCTGCACGGTCTGCCAGTGCACCCAAATCCGCTGCCTGACCTCCTGCAAGTGTACAAGAACACTCTAGCGTCGCTCGAGAGCAAGGTCCCAGCCGGAGTAGTATACCGCCAATCTGCAGAGGCCATCACCCAGCATCGGATCAGCGTCGTCGAGAAGCATGCAGGCAAGGACGGCTCGCAAGGAGGTGAAGAGGCCATTGAGGCTATTGAGAAGGAGCTCGACGCTGGAGTCATTGAGGAGGTCATGAAGGCCGCAGAGGGCGAAGCTACCCTCGTCGACAAAATGGCAGAGTGGAAGGCGTGAGTTGCGGACCACCTCACTCGTCGTTTATTGACTGCAAAAGCCTGACTGTTTGCAATTCGTACTACAGATGGGAAGATTTGAAGACACCCGCACCTCCTGGACAATGGGAATACTTCGAGGTGCGCGAGAATAACCGTCTTCTAAGCCTGGCACACGGGGCAGACACTGATGATCGCCCTTTGCAGATGCCTGCTTCCACAAGTCTACCGAACGCATCATGAATGAAATCTCGCTCTGAGACTCCATCCACGCAGACGTCACCGCATCCGCAAAGTCTTGCCTTCGTCTGCATGGCTCGGACCCGTCTCTGCAGTATGCGTAGAGAGCTGCCGCCAGGAAAAGCAGCTGGACGTCGGATCTCGAATCGATTTATGTAACAACACATGTACAACCATTTGAAAATATATCATGTGAGAACAATTCTGGTCTCCGGCGAACTTGCCCTACACAAGGTGTGCTGGGAAAGAGGATCTACTGAGCCCATTGCCGTGGCAATTCGAGTTGGTGTAGCATGTTGCATCCCCGTTCCTGATTTAGGACGGACATGAGCGCTATGTATTGCTATGCTAGCGTATTACTGCACGTTGCATAATACGCGAGTAGTCCGCCAACGAATGTGCCAGACATATACGATTCGGAAATCGTGGCGCGCCTTTGCTGTATCCGTTGTGCTAGTCGTGCTTCTTCTCCCTGCTTTGCTCGCAACTACGCGACCTTTCAGATGATAATTCGGTGTCACTGATACGTAAGACGCAGTTCATGCAGGCGACCATGCATCGTGCTCCGTTGCAGGCCCTCTGCAGGACAGTCCGGCCTTCAAGAAGCCTCAGCACTGCAAGAAGCAGCCTGTCGCGCTATGTGGAGATCTCGCCAGAAGTGCAAGACGCGCTGGCGAACCGCAAGGCTCTGGTTGCGCTCGAGACGGCAATCACGTCGCATGGACTGCCATACGAGCAAGCCGTGAGGACTGCCAGATCGCTCGACCGCATCATTCGCAAGGGAGGTGCAGTTCCAGTGGTCATTGGCCTTATCGACGGTATCGTCAAGATTGGCATGCAAGATAGCGAGATTGAGCGTCTTGCGAATTCATCAACGACTCAGAAACGTGGAAAGTGGAAAGTTGGCAAGAGAGACATTGCTTCTGCAATCCTGAGCAAGGTGGATGGAGGCACTACCGTTTCCGCCACCAGCTTCTTGAGTCACCTGGCAGGAATAGACATCTTTGTGACTGGGTGAGCAGAGCATGGTCATACGAAGATGATTGGATCCTCCTGACCACATCCATTTCTTCCTTGCAAAACGTGAAAAGCGGGATAGGAGGCGTACATCGCGGAGCACAGCAAAGCATGGACATATCATCTGACCTGACAGAACTCGGTCGCACACCTACAGCGGTGATCTGCGCTGGGGCAAAGTCCATCCTAGACATTGGTCTGACGCTAGAGTACCTTGAGACACTCGGTGTCACCGTGACTACCTACGGACCAACGAAAGACTTTCCTGCATTCTATGCACGCAAGTCTGGCTTCGAAGCGCCTTCCAATGTACAGACACCTCAAGAAGCGGCAGAACTAATACGTGTGTCTTTCTCCTATTCTTGACACTATCGCTGCGGCTGACATCCGCTTCGTGACACAGATATATCACGGACACTGCGGCCTCCGAATGCGCAAGGACAGAGTGGGACCTTGATTGGCGTGCCCATTCCCGAAGAGTACGAGGCAAAGTCAAAAGAAATACAGAAAGCCGTGGAACAGGCCGTGCGGGATTCAGTAGAGTGTGGCATGGCCGCACGAGGCAAAGAGGTGACGCCTTGGATCTTGGCGCGTGTCAAGGAACTCAGCGGTGGTCAGAGCGTCGAGAGCAGTGAGTTCCGACTTCGCGATTCCACCTTGCCATTTCTCATCTCGCATTTTTCGGTAGACATTGCCCTTATCGAAAACAATGCAAAAATTGGCTCAGCGATATCCGTAGAGTTCGCTCGCTTATGCTCGGAATCGCCTGTACGCTCATAGCCATTTGTGCAATTTATAAGCCTCGGTGGCTAACGCAGTGAGGCGATGTGAAAGCATACGGCCTATGCAAAGAGGTCGTTACGTGAAAAGAGTGCTTCTCATGGAAAAATTCCCTTTCCTACATCCAACAAAAAGCTGGCTGTCATTGGCGCGGCAGCTGTCGACATCGTCTCGCAGCCCATCACTACGGCCACGGATGGAACTGAACGACCAGCTCGACTCACGCTGAAGACAACAGTACCAGGGCGTACGGCTCTCAAGCTTGGCGGCGTGGCTCGCAATGTCCATGAAGCAGCTTGCAAAGTTGGAGCGCAAGATGCCGTCCTCATTGCGCCCATAGGACCTGCTTCGGACGCATTGTCGTCTGTGATCATGTCTGGTCTGAGCAACATGCAGGCGAGCGCCGCGGGGCTTATTTCTATGCCTGGTGCGACTCCTTCCGTCAATATGCTACTAAACGCGGAAGGCACCGTCGAGGTGGGCGTCGCAGCTACACAGCTTGTCGAGGACCTATCTGAACATGGTGTGAGGGTGTTTAATCTTATATTCAGATGGCGGGGCGCTTGTGCTGATATATTACACTGCAGATTCTGGACAAGCTCAGAAGGATCTCGCCAGAAATTGTCTGCTTCGATGGCAATCTGTCCGTGGAGGCAATGCATGCCGTCCTTGAGCATTGCAGAACAGCCGGCATCACCTGTGCGCCATTTCTCTCCTTGTATGGCAGCGCTCTAGCTGAACGGTTGAGTTGATCCAGCTATCTTCGAGCCAACTTCCGATGAAAAGGCACTCAAGCTTCTGAAAGGCTTGCGAGATATGCCAAACGAACCGATTCTTGACCATGTCACGCCCAATGTGCAAGAGCTCAAAGTGCTCGCTGCATCTGCCAGGTCGACTTGGCCAGACCTTACACGACGCCAGACACGAGCAAAAGACTTCATGAATCTATACCTTCCGTCTCCCTGGCTCACTCCTGACATCATCGCAGACGTATTGTGCCTGCTACGCTTTGCCAGCACGATATGGCTCAAAGCGGGCGAGCAGGGACTTTGCGTCTTTCAATTGCCCTTGATAAACGGCAAACCATCACTTGAAGCAGCACCGCACATGTCCTACTTTCCGCCGCTACTGCCAGGCAAGATCGTCAATAGCCTTGGTGCCGGAGATTCATTGCTGGGAGGTGTCCTTGCTGGTCTGAGCCGAGGATTGGACCCATGCACGAAATTGGGGCTGGACGGTCTGGTAACGCTTGGTCAACAGTGAGCATCGTGCATCGAGACACGATGGCGTGCTGAGAGAAGGCGAGGCTAAAGATGTCTCTTGTATAGGGCGGCCATTGCAACCTTGCAAAGTGCGGATGCCGTCGGCGATCTGCAGCATTTGAGGAACGATCTCGAAAAGCTCATAGCACGCGAGAGATAGCCTACTTGGAATTGCAACTCTTTTGGGGGAGTCTGAGTCACGCGCCAAGGCTAGTCCTCTGGAAATATCAACTGGAAAAGCAACGGTTGGTGTCTCACCTGCTACAAGTAGCCAATGACCCTTGTAGGCATTTCGATGACCCATCAGAAGGCCACGCTTCAATGCAATACTGGCACGTCGCGGTCCTCAGGGAAGTCGGGAGCTTGGTTTGGTGCAGCCATATTGGAGGCCTTGAACATCGCTGGGCTTGCATCAGGCGCTCAAGATTGTTTCGCAAACATGAGTCACAAAGAGCGACAAACCCCTGAAGCCAGCTTGCGCGTATTACATGTCAGTATAGTAGCGAGGGAGATGATTGCAGCCTTTTGGGTCAGTGTAAGATGACCACCTGCAGAGCCAGCCCCGAGTCAGATGTGTATATCAAGATATGGTAGATTTCCATGTTTTTGCCGTCACGGTGGACGGGCGACGACATGTTGGCATCCTGGAGGTGTAATACAGAACGCAACTTTCAATCGACTTATGAGGGTAGTATAAGACGCAGCAAGGTGTAGCATCTTTTTTGCCTCTTCGCAACTAGCGATTGTGGGCGCGAAGGAAAGGCTCTACGCCAATGTAGGGAAGGCCTTGTTGTCGTCGACATTGATGTTGGCGCCGCCGGAAGAGCCGCCGCGTCCACCACGGGGAGCGCCTCGAGGAGCACCCCTGCCCCGGCCAGCACCTTCAGCGCGGCCTCTTGAGCTGTCGCCTCCACGCCCACGTCCTCCACGTGCACCTCCGCGGCCGCCTCGTCCGCCTTCACGCTCCTGCCTCTGAGCAGGCAAGAATTCAACTTCAAGGAATTGCTTCTCCTTCTTTTCCTTTTGCTTCCTGGCCTTTTCCTGTGATTCGAAAAGAAGGTAATGACATGAAGTCAGTGCTGAGCGCCATAATATAGAAGGTTTCAAGTATGTAAATGCCCCACCTTCTGCTCCTGAGTGATGGCGAAGAAGGTCTCGGTGTTTTCAGAAGGCTTGTTGACAAGGACGCCATCCTTCCATTGGCTCTCATCGGCGCCATCATTGGCTTTACGGGCCTGAATCTGGCTAACACCGGCGATATTGGCGTTTGTGCGTGATTTGAGGTACTCTTCGTACGTCTGGGTGTTGTCTTCTGGCTCGACTGGAGCAGCTTCTTCTGCTGGAGCAGCAGCAGCGGGCTTGTCATCGCCGTTGGCCTCTTTGGCCTCGCCGCCTTCCTTGGCTTCGGCAGCAGCGTCGGTCTGACCCTCGGTCTCGGCTTCGAGTTCGCGCTTGCCCTCGTCACCACCCCATCCCTGGTGCTCGGCTTTTGCAGAGTCTCTGCGCGACGAGTAAAAAAAAAGCACGTGCGGTAGAAATACGTAATGTCAGCTGATCCCGTACATACGAACAAGTGCCTAACTTGTGAGATGAAAACCAACGCACTCTCGGCCAGTTGCTGATCTGCGGTCAGGTCGCTCCTCGCGGCCTCCCCGTCCTCCTCGACCACCGCCTCGCGGGCCTCCACGGCCACGGCCTTCACCGCGTCCACGGGCGCCTCCTCGTCCTCGTCCAAAGCCAGTGCCTGAGGGAATAGCAATGCGTGTCAAAGAATGTCTATTGTTGCTGCTGCCCAATCCGACTTGATGCCCACCTCGGTCGTCACGGCCTCGCTCGCCCTCGAACTGAGCCTGGGAGCCAGCAGGAGCATCGGAAGCAGGGAGCTCCCGGACCTTGGCTTGTCCTACAATGTGCCTTCGAGGAGCGGCATTGTCAATCTTGCCAGACTTGGGTGCGCCCTGCTTGGGAGGGGCAGCGTCGACCTGCGTCGGCTTGCTCTGCTTTGGCAGAGGGACGTCGCCGACCTCCGAGGTGTCGTCTGTGGACGTAACCACACATGCATCAATCAGCGGGGGCTGTCCTGTGATAAATCCATCTCTTGCTCGTCGCTGCTCGTGCTGCTGCTGCTGCTGCTGCTGGCTGGTGCTTCTTTCCTTGCCCGTCGTGCATGATCACTCTCCCACCCAGCCAGCCAGCCAGCCAGCACACTCGACTGAGTCACTCACCCGCAAGCGCGGCGAAAGGGTTCCTCGACATGCTCAGTCGCTGTGACGTGAGCTTGTGGACGTCTGTCGTTGCTTGTTGCGTGTGCGGCGCAGTCGTCGGGGCGAGCTGCCTGCTTAGCCTGCGGATTGCCTGTTTAGACCAGCTGCTGCCGCCCCCCTATTCTGGCTGTAGAATGGAAGAAATCGAGCAGCGACGACGGCGACGACGACTATGAGTTACGTTTGCGCAGCGAAGATCCGCAGAGTCGCACAGGAAATAGCAGCGAGGGATGCAGTCGGATGGATCAGCGTAAACGCATTTTAGATTATTGAATAGTCACTCTGGCCGCTGGTCTCGCCTGGACTGACCATACCTTTGCAGACACCGGGATCTGATGCACACTGCCATTGGCCGCAAAGATCAACACAGCAACAACGACGGGTGCGAACAAGACCATTCACGCTGATGGACTGGCTTGGTCACTGAGAGCTTCTAATCGAGATCCAGAGACAGATCTGTCCTGTGCGTACTGCTGACCCTTGTCACGTTACAATTTGAAAGCTGGCTTCGACGCCAAAGGCTGCTCGTCCTTTCAATGGGCAAATTGATAACTCGACTTGGAGAAGACAGTCGTTACGCTGTCTTGGATCTGGAAACACGATGTATGCCGTAATACAGTAGGCGCTACGGCAGGTCTTTCCAAAGAGTACAAGTTCGTCACGTGCAGCGGATTCGGCCTGACATGCAAACTACCCATGCTAGCACGGCTGATCAGGCTCCAGTGGAATGTTATGTAGCTACTCCTTGTCTGGTCCAGCGTTTAGGAGATTCTCAAAGCCCCGGCAAGTCTTGTCAGCCCCTGAGGATGACCGTCATTGCCTGGATTCTGTAAGAAAGAAATTTGGATATGGCAAAACATGCAGTAAAGCAATAGTCGGGCATCGCACGTGCAATCAATGCACGCCAATGGCGTGCCCGCACGGCCTACCGCGCTCCTGGTATACATTCAAAGTCTTTGCACAGTACAAAACGACCCCGACATCCGCCCGCCGTTGCCATAAAGCTATTTTTCCTCAAAGCTTTGCACTTGAAGAGCTGCCTTCGCTGACGAAGATAGCAGCTGCACCTTGTCCTGAAGATGAACGGCATGCAAGTCAGCCTGGCATAAATCTGGTCGGACCAAAGAAGGGTTGCTTACCCGAGCCAATGCACTTTATTTCGATGCAAGATTGATGCATGTCAGCCTGGTACGGTCTCCGGTCGTGCAGCAAAATCGTCTCACCATCGATGTGCAGAGAATTTTTTCGCCCCGGCGATTCAGTTCCGAGAGACCAGTAGCGACTGCAGTATGTGAATTTGCCCTCTAAGTCATTGTTTTGACTGTTTTATCGTCTCCAGTGCACATACCTTGACGAACTCCAGTGGCCCCAAGTGGATGTCCCAGGGCAATAGCGCCACCATTGACACTGTCAATCTCAAATCATCAGCTTGTTGAGACGGCAAGACGAGGTGTGAATTATAGCTCACTTGACTTTCTCCAAATCAAGACCGAGATCTTCGACACAGTAGACATACATGGTTGCGAAAGCTTCGTTGATCTCCCACAAGTCGACCTGATCAGTGGTGATCCCGACTTTTTGCAAGACTTTTGGAATAGCTTTGGCAGGTCCGATACCCTGAAGAAAAGGCACAAGAGATGTATGAGAGAGATTCAACGGGGGTCACATTGTCGAACTTAGCTAAACTCACCATGTATTTCGGGGTGACACCGACCACGCTAGTCGCGACATGTCTCGCCAAAGGCTTCAAGCCTAGCTCTTCCGCCTTTCTTCGAGTCATGATAAACGCCGCTGCGGCTCCATCTGTGACCTGACTCGAGTTTCCACCAGTCGACAGTTCGCCCCATTGCGGGAACGCGGCTCGTCCTTTGGCAAGTGCCTCGTAGGTCGTTCCATTTCGAATACCATCATCCTTTTCGACTACTACGGATGTCTTTTCGCCTGTTTCGGCATTTACGTGGAATGTCTTGACGGGCAGAATCTCTTCGAGGAATTTGCCAGACTTGGTCGCTTGTTCGGCAAGATTGTGCGATCGCAAGGCGTACTTGTCCATCTTTTCGCGGGAGACTTTGAAGTCTCGACCGACATTTTCTGAAGTCCATCCCATGGGCTACATGACGATCAATTGTTCAGGTTCGCAGAACGATCGCTAATTGTGATGAGTGCTCACCTCTGCGCAATCCTTGGCTGGCCCGTTCGCAAGGATCTCTTCGGATTTGAAGACAGGAGTTGGACGGGGGCTAGACAAAGCTTCATCAGCTCATCCTTATGAATTTCACATGAGACAAGACGCGACCCACTTCATAGTCATGCTCTCGACACCGACAGCAAGGCCAATTTCAATGTCGCCACGTGCGACGCTATCGCTGATAGACCTGATAGCCATCAAGCCAGATCCGCAAAGTTTATTGAGAGACGATACGGAAGTATGTTCTGCAAATCCAGCAGCTATCGCAGCAGCGCGGGATTCATAGCATGGCGAAGGTGGGTGGCACGTGCCAACGACGATATCCTCGACGAGGTTGGTGTCAAAGCCAGCTTGCTCCTTTGCGCCCTGCAGCATTGCGAGAAGCAGTGCATCAGAAGGTGTGTCCTTGAAGCCACCCTTCTTGGCTTTTGTCAGTGCAGTTCGCTTGACCCAGGTGATCACGACGTCGTTGGGTGACTTCCTAGTGACTGGAGGTGCGGGATGGAAGAGCACAGAGCCAGTCAGCCACGGCGGCCTGGATACTAGACGACAGAGCCACACTCACGCGACTCTGGAAGTGCGCGCGACACCGAGGAGCTTGCGAAGGAGCGCGACGTCGAAGGTGTGGCCATGGCGGCCATCCTGCGAGCGGAGAGCACAGCAGAGGAGCGGAGCATATCGAGGCGACAGTCGGCTGGAGACTTTGAGACTGAGACACAGACAAGAGGTGGGTCGGCGGACAGACAACAGAGTAAAGCTCACTCGCCTACAGTACTGTAGTAGTGCCAGCTCGCTGTTCTGTTCTTCCGGACTCTTTTGCTTTTCCGCCGCCGCGTCTGATCGCTTCGCTTCGGCAACGCGCCTCCAACTTGCCTGCTCTTTCCGACACCGGCCGCCACAGTCCAGAAATGCGGGACTCCACAGAGCGAGGATGCCCTGAAAGCAGTAAAAATGCCCTGTACGACTCTCTGCTGTGAACAAACCCCGTTCTCCCGTTCTCAAATGCGCCGCTATGCTCATGGCATGCTCCATTCCACATCGTATACTTACAGAATAGCTGGTACAGACAACATGATGATGAGAACTACTAATTCGAAATAGCAAGGCAATCTACCCTGCCGTCATGCAGCCTTCTGCTGTTTAGGCATTTTGCGCTCGCGATCATCCTGGATATCCTTCTTATTGAAGGCGTGCGGAGCAACTTCGAGAAGCCAGTCCTGTA